>VZTE01003710.1:1519219-1532045 GCA_013397775.1 Eulacestoma nigropectus | reverse complement strand
TTTTTTTTTTTTGTTTTTCTAGGTGTTTGGTTATTTTTTTTTTTTTTTTTTTTTTTTTTTTTTTTTTTTTTTTTTGTTCCAGGTGTGTAAGGAGTGGTGCCCATTCACTTGCTGTGCAGTGAGATTGTAAATCCCTCGTAAATTGTTTGTAAATCACTTTGAGATCTTTCTGGCTGACAGGCAGATCCTCTGTAAGCACATCACCCTGCCCTGCAAAGCCCAAGCCTTAGGGAGCTAACCCAGCAGCCAAAGTAGCAGGTGTGTCAGCTCAAAGTTATCCATGAGGAGCAGCTGTAGGCTCGAACTTTGCCCATTTATTTGCTGAAGGTTTTATCTCATCCTTTATTATACAGCCCAGTGAAAATGAGTATTTGCCGTGTCAGTTAAACCGGGGCCATGGAGTGGCAGCTCCGTGTGTGCTCGGTGGCCTCGCGGGTGAGTGAGCGGAGCCATTGCTGTGTTGGGGGGAAGGCCGTGCTTGCTGTGCCATCGGAGGAGATAGGGACACCTGAGCAAACAGTGGGGCACCCCGGGCTCTAGGGGTAGGGTGACTGGTTTGGTACACTCCAATGATTGTTTGTTTCTTTTTTTTAATATCTAGAGCTTTATTTTTTTGTTCTGGAAGTAAATTTTGACATTAGAGCAAGACTAAAGCACTCAAAACAGAAAGCTAAACTTGCATTTTATTTTTAATTTTGCTTCAGGATTTTGCAAGTGGACAGCAAAATTAATATCCAAACAGACATTTCTTCTGAATCAAAGGCCAAGTGGAAAGTGTAGCAGCACAGCGTGCTGCTGTGCTCAAGATTGTTATTCTAAAAAAAAACAAAACACAACAACAATCCTCAACATTAAAAAAAAACCTGTGTAGCAATTGAAAGGGCTATTTTTGGTGTAACATTTTGATTTTAGCTAGATTGCATGTATTGAGGGAAATGTTTACTAACATTTGTTACCTCTTCTGGTCTTCAGACTTCTGGCAGTGGACTTAGAGCCAGGCAGTGATGAATAATTTTCTGCCTAGTGCCTTATAGGAGGATAAAGTGGCATCAGTTTCTGGGATTCTGAACTGTTTGCTGTTGGAGTTCAGGCATCCATATCCCAGCACTGGTTGGGAATTAGACATGTGTAATGTAGAAGTGACAGGACCAAATATGCAGGAAACCAGCTGGTTGCTCAGAAGACCCGATCTCTGCCCCAGTTTACCTTGAGCAGCTCATTTGACTACTCCGTGCCTCAGTTTCCCATTTTATCTGCCATGTAACTTATCTCTTTAGCTGTTTCAGTTTTAAATGGGACTGCCTTCCACTATTCAAAACAGCTGTTCTACTTCAACACAGTCTTAATAATAAATGTAAACAACTATGGTCTTTGGATAGTCAAAATAAATTTAGAAAGATTCTAGTTAATTTTTCAACTGTGTTACCAAAGGTTGATCTTTGGACCTATATAACCAAACTTTTTCCTTAGTTGCTTTCTGTTATTCTGCCTTTCGAAGGACTTTGTGGAAAAGAAAGCAGTATAAAAATCACACAACCGGTTTGGCAGGTCCTGTATAAACAGGAGAAATGCCAGGAAAAGTCTTATGTCTTTGTTGCCAGCTTAAAAAAACTAGGTTAATTTTCTCCTAATGAAAACTTAAGCCATCGCTGTGTGTGAGGTGGACTGTGGGGATGGGCACGTGGTGGAAGAGGCTTGGGGTGCTTGCTGAAAGGAACATGTGTGTCCTCAAATGCTGGGAATATTGTCTCAGTCACCTTCTTGGCTGTAGGAACAGAAGTAGCATTTTATCATGGTTCTTGTAAGCAGATTTTTTTTTTTCCCATCTCCTCTGACAGTCTCCCAGCTCAGCTCTGGTGTTAAACACACCCTGCTTGATTAACTGGGGGTGATTGATGTCCCCCTGTTTTGCTTTGCTTGTACCAGGAGAAAGCTGTGCTGGTATTTAAGATTGTGTAGCTGCGAGTGGGGATGGGTGAGGAAACCTGCCTTCCCGAATAGATCTGTGCCGTTGCACAACCGTGGGAAGGGCTGGAGTGCCTCTGTCCTGATTCTTGTGGCAAAGGAGGGATGTGTTTCTGGAACGGGTTTGAAGCTCTCTTCTGCTTTAGGCCATCTCTGCTGCCACTTGTGAGCCGAGAGATTTCAGTCAATGCGTTGACAAGGAGGAGCATTAGAAATCAAAAGTTCCGATGAGGAGAGTGTTTAAAATCAATGCTAAAATGCAAAATGAAATAATGCATTCTGAGAGCTTTTATGAGTTGTCCATGTCATTTTATGTCTCTTGTAGTTCATCCTTCTGTTTCTAGAGCAGCAGCATAACCCCAGAAACATGGACATGTGGGTAGAGGGTTGAAATGGGATTTAGGTAACTTGCTGCTTCTTCCTGCACCTCTGTTCCTAACTGTAACCTAGGATTCAAACAGGCCCTTGCTCTGGTGCTTCACTATCTTGACTATTTTGGCTTTGAGCTCATCAGGGCTGTCCTCTGCTCACTATTTCTGGAACACTTTGGGCGATGGCCCTGTGTTTGTTTGCTTCTGAGTGTTATCACTGTATAAATGTCAAATCCTAACAGTGGGGTTCAGAGCCAAATAGAGTTGTTGGGAGAAAATATTGTTTTCTAAGGTGTCAAAGTAAGTTTTTCCTCAGCCTCTGTACCCTGAATGGGTACCTAATCTGCTTATGTTTTGGTCCCTCCACTTGTAGAGGTGAGTGTAATAACACTTCTTCATTGCAAGAAAGTGCTAAAGATACTATAGGACATATTTAAATAGTGTAGAAATAAGGACCATGAAGAAGCCTTCAGATTGAGTTAAAATGGGCTCAAGACTAGCACTTCACTGTTTTTTTTAAAGATGTCTGAAGTTTAGTCTATTTCAGCTGGCTCAGTTCCCAAGCCTCTCACTTCTGTAGCGAGGCAATATTTGCAGTCTTCCGGTAAGGGTGGAGTGGCTCTCACTGCAGTGACCATTCAGATGCGAACCAGCAATGCTTAGTTGTGAAAACAAGCCGAAGATAACCAGAGTGAAACTTCAGCACTTCTGTTCTGCCAGGAGCAACATCATAACCAATGCTTCAGGATTATGAGCTAAAACAAAATAATAATTTGAGGAAGAACAAAAAGTGATGCAGAGGTTGAAAGGAACAATTAAAACAATTGGGGAACTTAACAAACAGGAAAAGCTATGGCAGAAGAAAAGCAGCTAAACTGAGATTTGTCACAGGGCTTGACACACCTGTGGGCCTCATCATTTATTCCACTGTCCTGTTGGCACAACCAAGGCAGTGAGGGCTGTGGTAATGCCACAAGTTGTTTTGGAGAGTCAGTAGCAGGTCTGGGAACAGCAGACTTTTGTCCTCACCGTTTCTCTTCAAACTTCTTCTGTGGAGCTTGTTTTATGCTGTGCTTTGCTGTCTGGCATCTGCCGCCCAGCCCTGTATAGCACCACCATGCAGGAGGTGATCATCTTATTCCTCTTCTGAGTGCTGGGAGTGTCCCTGGAATTTCCAGAGTGAAGGAATAAGGTCTGTGTGGGGTGTACCCTGTCACATGGACAGGTCATACCTGGAAGGCATCTCTTGTTTTCAGAGCAGTTGGGAAAGGATTGCTAATAGCTCTCCTTACGCAACAGAATATTCACCCGCTTAGTTCATTACTTACTAGCTCCAGGCAGGGACATGGCAGATTTGTTAAAAGCAATGGTCAAATCATTAGAGTGTGCAGTATTAATGGAGGAGAAAGCATTTAATAAAGAGCCATCACTTGACCCTGTCACTGTCCGTGGAATATAGACCATACTGTTGAATTTAGGCTCTGCTCTTTTCCTGTCATCTACCACTTCTTAAAAGTCTGTCTTGCTTGGGAGCTTCAGCTTCTCTTTGAACACATATGAAAGCACATCTATTCTTCTTTTGGATCAGATATGCAGTTTCATGACCAGATGTTTCTGTACAAATATATTTAAAAACTCCACTCAAAGTTCTGCCAATCCTGATGGTCCTATGCTGGAAGGACCACGTTTTATAGGAAATAAAAGATTTTACTGTGCTTCAAGCTATCCCCTAGGTGGTTTGTTTTTTTTTCTAAGTAGTGTTTTGGTGTCCGACGATCAGCAAAAAGTTCAGTTTCTTCTACTTTGCATTCTCATACCATTAGACTGCAGACTGGAGAGACCTTACAAAAGGTGCTAAATAGCTTGTTAAAAAAAAAAAAAAATCTATTTTTATACAGGCTGACCTGCTGCAGGTTTTGTTTCTTTTTATGTAATTCGGCTTCTTTCAGTGGTCTCCCAGTGCATCTTTATGTTTGAATCACAGCTTCTTATTAGCTTATCCTTCTGCAATATGTCTTCCAGGTTACCTTATCTTCCCTCTGTCTTTATTTCCTTTTGGATGTTGGGCTGTATCTGTCATTTCTTCTGTCCATCTCAGTAGTTCCTTTATTCCTTTCTTTCAAGCTAGATCATTTGACTCTTGTAAAACTTGCCTGTCTTGTGTGCATAGAGGGGTGTGTGTATGATGCAGAATGAAGAGCCTGCAAATGTGCAGGATGCAATATTCTAAGTGAAAATCTACCAGCTTTTTTTTATATACTCTCCTTTGTCAGCTAGAGTTTCCTTTTCTAGTCACACTGATCTTAATGTTGTTCACATTGAAGTAAGTAGCTGGAGTAGGTGAAAGAATAGGGGGAGAGGAAGATTGTAATTTGATGTTTGTTCCATATCCAGTTTCTGTACAGTAGTCAAGGTCAGTGCAAGTATGGCCCTTTCTAGGAACTCCCTCTGCATTTAATGTGTTGGGATTTGAATAATCTGAATCTTTGTGATATTTTATAGTGGCAAACATCCGTGATCTCTTGTTTCTGGACTAGCTTATTAAGGCAGTCTTTGAGTATGGGTATTTTACTTGGCTGTCTTCTCTTATCAAGGATTCTGTTCAGTTTTACTCAAGTAGATCTGCCCATCTTTTCACCAGCAGCCCTTATTATAGCTATCCTATTCCCAGACTGGCCTAGATTCTCTCTGGAAAATTATTTTTACCTACTTAGAGGTGTTTTGGAACAAGGGGATGTGGCACGCTCCTGCCATGCTATGTGTGCTGGGTTACTGTGGCACTACTTGTATCTTCAGGAGCAGTGAAGTGTAAGGTGTAGCATTAGACCTCGTCTTGGCACTCCCAGGTTTCTCTGGGCATTTGGCATGTCCTTTTCCATGGAAAGTCTGCCAGAAGTCTGAAGTGTGGAGAAGTGCTGTGGTGGAAATGCTGGGGTGCTGTGTATGCCAATAGTAAGGAGATAATAGATAAGGAGAGATAGTAAGCTTAAGTTACTGGAGAAGAGAGAGACTGAGGCCCATATGTGGATTTTACTTCCACTAGTGTAAATCCGGACCAGAAACAGTGTTTTAAAAAAAATAAACCAAATTCACTGAAGAATTTTGCAGGTACAGATGGGAGCAGGATCCAGCTGTGCAATGGGACCAAGAAGGGTAATTTCTTATATTTGCAAGTGGTATTTTTAAAATGTGTATTTCAGGATGTTGCAGCTCCACAGGAATTCTGTGTCCATCAGTGACTGAGGGTTAAAAAAAGCTATGACTTTTATGTGAATTACTCTCCCATTATTTTTCCACTACTTAATTGATGGGCAATTAGATATCCCAGGACAGTGAATGAGTTGCCCTTATCCATGTGACAGTTCTGACCTGTGATTTGTGCTATGTAAATGTTTGATAACCTCTGTTGTGAAGGATCCTGTTCACAGTAATTGTAGCTTCAGTAGAAATGTTCAGAAAGCAGTGCACATCCATGGTAGGAAGATCAGAAATGATGATTGTTCTTGAATATATGTTTGCATGCATAGTAACATTGCGACTTTGACAGCTCAATAATGCAACCAAGTGAAAACAATTGTGCCATGCCAGCCCTGAGATGCAGAAGAGGAGCTTTCCCATAACACATGAGAGGGCAGCTCCCTGTACACCATGTTTCCCCTTAGTCTTCCCATCTCAGTTTCATGGCCTCCAGGAATCTTGCCCTGAAATTAGCCCATGACTGCAGTAAGGGTGTTCAGGGTGTTAATTCTCATGCACACAGGCAGAGTTGTACAACCACCGTATGTTACAGAGATGAGGCTCCCCAGCCCTGCCTGTTTTAGAAAACAGAACACAAAAAGGTCAGTGAAGTATCTCTGACGTGCAGCTAAGCCTGGAACGTTCTTCTCTGTTGCCTTCCTTGCTTCCCTGCTGCTTGCTCGCTGGCCACAGCACTTGAAAGCCTCATGTGGGATTTTTTTTCCTAGGTGTGCATTAACTGTCTCTCTTGAGCCTTCTGTGGTGCTTTGCGTGGAGTGAGTGTACCAACAAATCATGATATAGATGCCAAAGGGACCCTTGTGGGTCACATTAGTGGCCCACCTTTCTCCATGCCCTGCTTAAACTAAGGTCAGTATCAAGTTCTTCAGAGGACTGTTGCAGTGACAACCCCATAATGCAAATTTTGGAGTTGCATGTGGAAAAGGGCTGGGAGCAGATAGTTTCTTAATGTCAGGCAGTTGAATTGGTGGTTGACTTCTGCCTTGAAGTAGCAGGTCAGGGGTGCCAAGTCCCAGCTTTACTGCCTCTTCTTGGAGCCTTGCTGCAGAAGAGTGGGTAGATAGATAAGGCTTTACTCCCATTTGGAGTATGATGATCGCTCCCAAATTCTGAACCAGAATCTGCTTCTTGTGTATTTTCTGCTGCCTAGCTGGGATATCTGCAGATAAAATTCTTTCTTATATATACATATAGATGACTGATCCTTTCATGAATCGTACTGAGCTTTTTGCCTTAGTTTTATCTTCTAGTTTTATGTGATACTATCTTCTCACAGCCCGTTCTGTTCTCTATTCCTCCATATTAGCAGCAAAGAAATGCTTTCTGAGCATGTGGTTCAGCTAGTTTTTTGCTTCTTTGATACTTGGTAATTTGAAATATTTTGGAGTGCTTATACAATGATGCAACCATATCATGGCACCTTCAATGACAACATTGACATCCTCAAGCTGCCTTTTCATAGCACTTGAGTGCATTGATATTGCTGTCTGTACAATTTTATTTTAATTAGGACAGTGGCTGTAATCACTATGGGAGAAGCATGAGCTTCCCCACTGTCTCCTTCCCCTTCCCTTTGTGATTAACCGTTGCACCTCTGTGTTTGTTTTTTATTTGCTTGAAGTAAGGATTGAGGCATGAGAGGAGAGCCATCACCTGCCCCTGAGCAGGGAGGACAGGCTGGAGGGAGGAGTCAGGGAGGAACTGAACTTCACAAAATTGCAAAGGTTACTGACACAATCTCTCCTCTCTGCCCAGGAAATGAGATGTTAATCTTTTCCCAGTGCTGCTTTGCATAAGGTCCATTCCGGAGAGCTGTGTTTGTTTTAATTTCTCTAATTACTGATAGTGTGCTGATTATGCTGCTATAGATTTGATGTGAATTGCTATATTAATGGAATCAAAAATTAGGAGATGTCTGCCATGGAAATGAAGAAGACGACAGCAGCTGGGGGAAGGGAGGGAAGTGGAGAGTTGAATTCATACCCTGTTACTGCAGAGCTCTGGTTGGCTTTTTTTGGAGCCTGAGCCTTTGTCCCTGGCAGAAGCTGGAGTATGCAAACTATAACATTGACCAAAGTCCCCAGATGTGCTGTACAGTCTATTAGGGGCTTTGATTTTCTTCCTGCTCCCTCTGTTAAATTGTGTAACGCATCTCATAGTGGATTTCTTCTGGATTTCATATCCAGCTATGGTATTGCATACAAACCACTGGTGAACACTGCATCTGTCTTCCTTCACTTTCCTCTTCTCCTGACTTGCTTCTCTAAGGATTATCTTACTTGAATCTCCTGCTGTTGTCCCCTGTCCCTTGGCCTGTCTTTTCATTTCATGGTGCAGGTACACCAGCATCCTGGGAGGCAAATGTGTGTCAGCTTTCACTCTCAGTTCATTGCTCCCTATGTGGTATCACTATGTGCAGTATGGGAGGAAGTTTTTCTGCAGTGATTAGGGTCAGCTGCCTTTTCTGTCCAGCCTGAGGTATTTGCAGACCGCATTGGCTGTTTTGGTTTCCTGAAAACTGCTGCATAGGTAATGCATTTCTTTATCAATTAAAAAAGGTAGTTTTACTATACCACCTATCCAGCTACTGAAATAATCATGTCATTGGGACAACATAAGAGCTTGCTTAGCAGACTTTCTTACATATTTTATTTTCATTTCTACAAGAACATGTATGTTCTTTGTGCCTGCCATCTGAGTGAACTTAGTAAAGGGACAAAAAGACTATCAGATTGCAAGGCTGTTGCTTTGGAGTTTAGAAGGGTGCAATTATATCAAAAGCCTGAAGCTATTTTTATTTGCAGCCTCCCTCATCCTCAACTGTTAGACTTCTTTTAAATTTAATTTTGATACTTTGATTTTTTTAGTAATATTTTTACTTTAGCAATATGAATTATCTGTGTTCCTGACAGAGAGAATTCTGTTCAGGTAGATTTTGTCAGTAAAGAATGTACCCCAGTTCTTCAAACTGAAAACAGCGTGTGCTTTGATGGCTTTGGGAGTCTAGTCAGCTGTTACATACACACCTACTACATAGTCATGGTCAGTATAGCTTTTGATTTAGACAGGATGGTTTGATCTACGGCATTCTCGGCAGCTGACTATTTAGTAAAGAGAAAGAACCCTTAGATTCTCTTGATTTTTAGCCACGTGTTTCAGCCTTTCTCTGCTCAGTCGGGCAGGTGAAAGCATGTCCTACTCTCAGCAGACCTGGCTGGTTGTCCGGGTGGGCACTCTTGGAGCACCAGCCACCAGTGTAAACCCCAGGGAGGGCCTTCCATAAAAATTGACTTCATGTAGCTCTTAAATTACTGTAAGCAGCATGAAATTTTATGGTGAAACTTTCTTGACTCCCTGTGAGCTGAAGAAACCGATCAAAAATGATGACAGCAAGCAATATGCCATGTGTTTTAGTCACCTCTTTGTGGCTACTGGCAATATGCTTGGGAGTTGCTATTTTGAAATTTCTTAGCTGGTAATTGTTTGGGGCTGAGCATTTGGTCACTTTAGGTTTAGATGTTTATAGAGTCCCCAGGCAGGTGGCAAATACGGAATGTGGTAGTACCAAGCTCTTTCCTACTACTCATCACGAAAAATCTCAAAGGACCACATCAAATGTGTATTGATTTAGTTTCTTTTACCAGTAGATTAAGCTGCTGCAAGGCTGTTTGCTCAAGAACACGCACGGTTCATGCAGGTTCTACCAGCACTACCTATCCTTCCTCTCAAGCTGTGGCTTGGACAAGCCTACCGTTCTTGGCCTTAATACAAAGGGAAGTATTAAACTTGGGTAGTTAGGAAATGCTTTCAGAAAAATTCCTAGTAGCAGAGTATCTGGTTGCATAACCTTAGAACCATGAGACACCAGCCATGTTTTTATTTGGTGGATCCCACAGAGAGAAGCACTGGGCAGTTCTGGAGTTGTGAAGATTAATGCAATCCGTTCTCAGTGGTGTGAGCACAATAGGTACCTCCTGGAAACGTGACTCTAAAAAGCCTCAGAAAGCCTGGAGGAAGCACGCATGACCTTGTGCGTTGCCTGAGCAGGCTGGGCACTGCGTGTGACTGAGCACAGAGCAGGGGCAGGTTGCAGAACTAGACTGGTGTTTGCAGTTCTGCTGCCAGCCACGTTACTGCCCTATGCTGCAAACAGGGATTAAGCTGATTTTTTCCACAAGAGCAGTGTCTTGACCTCCCTGTGCCATTACCATTCCACACCTTTTGGAAATCTGTCCAGGACAGTTACAAGGGCAGCTCTTTCAGCATGCAATTGTTAAATGTATTGCCCTTGAGAGGCACATGCTGTCCTTTTTCAAGACAGCTTAACTCTGAAATTACTTAGCTCATTTGAGCTTTGCTCTTGCTGTAACTCAGGTTGTCTGTGTGTCTAATAAATAGAAAAAGACTTACCTAATGTCTGTAAATTGCTTTGATATTTAGGCTAAAGGTGCTGACAGAAAAATGCAGGATTAGCAAGAGAGGGCATTTCAAAGGCACTAATAGGAGTTGAATAGCTAACTCCCCTTCGTGCCTTGTAAAATGCCTTCTGCAAATAATAATTCACACAGTACCATGGACATCCAAGATATGTGGGAAAAGTAACTGCAGTTCCATAGCTTGTTTGGTTTTGGCTGTCCTGTCCTTATGAATACTAGGAAACAATGAATCAAATGCATTTGTTTATAACAGTAAATCTCAATGAAGCTGTCATGGTATAAATTAAGTTATGGTGTGCCTTTAGGAGATTGATCCGTAAAGGCAGCACGTACTGGAAGCATAATGTCTTAGTCTGACACAGCACCTCCTGGGTGTTGAGGGAAGTGGACAGATTCTGGATTTAATTTCATTTTCCACCTGCTCTTAGGCAGTGTGGAGACCCTTTGAAGCCACTTTGTCTTTGCCATGGTGATTCAGTGAGCATGAAATGTGACCTGAGCTTGGGCTGTATCCTGCATTCTTCAGGAGGGAGGAAAAGGACTTCGGGTCACCCACCTATCCTCTAGTGCCCATTTGCAGAGGCAGGCATCTCTGTGGCTGTGTTTCAGAAGTGTTCCTCTTTTTATAAATATCTCCATGAACAAGCGAGCAGCTGCAGTGTGGTTCAATTATCTGCGCTGTGGATCGCAGCAGGAAATGCTGGGAAGTGCCTGGTCTCCCTCCCCTGCAGGGGTGCTGTGCACCAGGGTGAGAGGTGCAAATGGGCACGGAGAGCTGCACCTCTGGAATGGGAAGCACAGAGTCAGCCGGTTTGGGTTGGGGAGGGAGTTGGGTAAGTTGAAAATGGAATAATGCCTTGTAGCTCCACAGGCACGTCTTTCATCATGTCACAATGAACATCCCCGTTCGGTAACTACGAAAAACTGAACAGTGATGAGTAGAAAGAAATTGAGTTCAGGGAGACAGGAGCATAAGATTGAACAATTTCTCTTTAAAAAGTACTGAGCTGAGAGCCACAGAAGCCATATTTGCAGAAATAACAAAGTGATGGTGGAGTGGAACAGGCCTGTCTTCTCACTCTGTCTAAACCTATAATAGTTTATTCTCCACATGCTGTCAGTCTTCTCTGCCATATGGTTATAGGGTGTTGTGGTGGGACTCCCGATGTTGAGGCTAAACTTCTGGTTCTGCCTGAGCTCCTGAGCAGCAAATAGCACCTTGCAAAAGAACGAACTGGACTCGCTTGGAAGCGGTGGCTGCAAGACTTTCTAGGTGTCCCATTTATTTTTGGACATGTCAGCTAATCTGCCTGCAGAATTTTTGCAAAGCCCCCCCTTCCCTTTGGTGGTAAGGGTGTTAACTCTACATTCTGCAGGTGCCTCTGTCAGCCTCAGTCTATTTTCCTGTCTCATGGCTGTGATAATGCTGTGGTTTGTCATGGAAGCAATTACCTTCCCTTCATCCAGCACCAAATTTGTCTTTTCCGTTTGCCAGAGATCAAGGTCAGGGGGAGAGGCTGCACTTGTACTGTCCTGCAAATGCTCAGAAATTATGGTAGCTCCTTCTGCTTCTGTATGTGCAGGGATGTAAATCTGTAGTGTTTGCACTGGCGTTATTATGTGTCAGTAGCATGGTTCTGGAGAATAACATGCATTGCCTTCCAGGAAGCATATGATAATGTTGTTTTTTTATGTTCCTGTAAAATTGTGGCTATGTTTATTTACAAAGGGTATATTTTGTACTATGATTGGAGTACATGATTGGAGGCTTAGAATATGGAAGAATTTTCCTGTCAGATCGCATGAAGTTTCAGTCTTGGATTTCTTATCAGGTGTTTTCATAAGTAAAAACTGTGAAAATTATGAAACTAATACAACATTTACAAATTGCCCTTTAACTCTATTTGACTGTATTTGGTTGCAAGTTAAACTACTTCAAAAAAGGTAATAGTAACTCAGTTAGCAAAAACAAAAGTACTATGTCACTTGATGGTAAATAGAATAGTCTTTAGTGATGTGTTTTTTTCTGCAGCAATGAAAAGTTATTGATTAATGTCTTTAAAATAGTAGGAAGGAGTATAGTGCTGAACATTTACCTTGTTCAGATCATGACTGATTTGTTAGCGTAAGATTAAGTGGTTTTGGCACTTCAGTGGTACTCATGCATGTATCATGGAGGTGCTGTCAGATTTTCACTGATATAAAACCCTTGGAGTCTCCCCACTTGCATTTCACTTCCCCTTTCCTCCCTTGGCAAATTTCTGAGAAGACCCTTGGAAACTTCATGGACCTTTTGAAAATTAAACCCACCACCCTAAAAGGTGCTTGGCCCCCCTGCAGCACTGGGCAGTGCTGGCCACCGGTGTTCCGTGTGTGCTCTGTGGCTCCCTGGGCAGCTGGTGCATCCCTAGTGCTGCTCACATCACCAGGCACACACTTCCTTCCTTCCACCCACTTCCCCCTCCTCTGCCATGGTTTCACACCTCTGTTCCAAAGTTCATGTTGTCCTCTCTCTTTCTCTCCCTCCCCCCCACTTTCTTTTAACAGCAGGAAAGAATTTCGTACACACCTCCAGCAAGCCCGGTACCAAATTACTCTTCGTCACCACTACATGTCCCAGTGCCTCAAGCGATCAGGATGGAGGAAGACACCATCAGACTGCCAGCACACCTGCGTGAGTGTCAGCACGAGGCTGCTTAAGTTGTTGGACTGAGGAGGGGGCGGGGTGGGGTGAGGAGTTATTTCTGTCTTTATGGAAGGGAGCAGGGAAGTCTCTGGCTTTATACTTTTTTTTTT
>VZTE01003710.1:1428654-1519141 GCA_013397775.1 Eulacestoma nigropectus | reverse complement strand
TTTTTTTTTTTTTAATAAGCTCTAACTGGTTTGGTTTTCCTAGCTATTGTTTTTAACCAAAGAAAATTACTCTTAAATATAGTATGCTGAATCTCCCCTCCCATCTCCTGCACCTCTTGTCAAGCATTTGGCCTGTTTCTCATGACAGGCACAAATATGGAGGGTTTATTTTGACGGGAAGTGCTGTGTTTCCTTCCACTTTGTTGGAATTGCTCAGTTACGTGCTGCGACGCAAGGTCAGAGTTTCACCAGCTGCGGCAAGTGGAATGTGCTTGTGGTGTGGCTATTTTCAGGTTCTGAGGGGTCTCAAATACTTGTGATGCCCAGGCTCTCTGGTGTAGAGCATGAGTGCTGACAGAGGCAGTGGGAAAGGAGGAGGAATGAGCTTAGCTGAGCACAAAACGATGCTGCAAAGGAGGAAAGACATATCAGTGACATTGGAACAAAAACTGAAGCTGGGGGCAAGGTGAGAGCCAGGTACTTCCTTGCTGAGATGATTTAGTGCTTGACAAATAGGAAAGGCCAAGGACTGTTGGCCAGTGAGAGGTGAATTAGAATGGGGACAAGAAGAATGGAATTTTCCTTTTTGGAGGGGAAGCAGTTGTGATGGAAATAAAGATTCTTTAAGTAAACTTTTGTCAGGTGTTACATTCCTGGGGTACTTGAGCAACAATGAACAAGAGGGCCAGGAGCAAATAAAACTTTGTGCTTTGCCCTCTGCCAAATGGGTTTGAGATTTTGCAGGGGGAAGAGGGGGAAGTCCATGTTTATCACAAGACACTGTCATTCCTATCCTCAGCTGTCTTACACACACACTCCTTTTCTGGATGCAAACTGTGTTTCAAGCATTTCTGTAGTCCTGTGCTCACTCCCTTGCTGGCCACTGAGTTACTCTGCCCCACGGTCACTCGCTCCCATGCTGTGTCCCTCATGTTGTGCGTGGCCCAGGTTGTGCCTTTTCTGTGCTTCCTGGTGAGAATGGGAGCTGGTGCTGCAGCCTTTCTGACCGTGTCTGGTCCCTGCCTGAGCATCCGTGAGCTCCCAGGCCCGGCTTGCACGTGTAAGTGGCTGCTCAGCTGTTCCCCGGGCCCAGGGAGGACTTGGCTCCCATGTTTACAGGGCATTTCTATGCTTTGCCCAAAGTAGGCACGAAAAAACCCAACAGAGAAGCAGTTTTTCTCCAGCAGTTCTTTTCCCTGCTGGTGCTGTTCATCCCCAGATCTTTTGTGTTTTTTCCTCATTGCAGTAGTTGGTACTGTTTTCTTCTGCTGTGGGAGCCACTGTCTGTCCACTCCATAGCCAGGATCACAGCTGGCTTTCCAGTCACTTATTGCCATTCCCACTGTGTCTGACAGATGCATAAGGCAGGAAGGCAGACTCTTGATACTGAAAGTGGTGGTACATATTGTACCTGCTTCCTTCCCATCAGCTAGCCAGCATGCTGGATAGTGTAGAATTTATAAAGCTTCCTCTCAGTGAAGACTTCTTTCACAGTATTTTTAGAATATGGTCCAACCTTTCACCTTGACTTTTGTTTTGGTTTTTCTGTTCTTTTGGTTGGCACATTTTTAAGCTTGCAAGGCTTCTCTCCCTTTCATATTTCCACACCAGTCTGACTTGTTGCAGTGTAAAAGCACAGATGATTAATCGTGAAATATCTGTGAAATAGACTTCCATAAAGGCTGAGGTCACAAACAACATGGAACACATTTACATAGCCTTACTAATTGTAGTCAATGGCAGTTTAGTATTTCGTAGCTCAGTATGCAGTCAGTATTGACTCAAAACACTGTTGTCAACCAACAGACCCGAACACTGTTAAAATCACTGTTTTTAAAGTACACAGATTCATAGCTAGGCCAGGAGCAGCCATTCTGAATTTCTAAAATGATCTCTGGTATAACTTTTGTTACAGAACTTCATTCAGTAACTGCTGTGTTTAGGTCCAGTAACTGAGCTACAACATGTGCAGAAAGCTTTCTGCTCCTCATGTAAAAAACTTAAGTGATGAGGAGGATATAAGGTCTCTAGATGTTCTTTTAATGCTTAATTATCTCCTTATTTGCCTTTTTTTTAAAGTGCCCTATTTATAGTTTGAATTAGTCAAGCTTCAGTTTCCAACTATTAGATCTCATTATCGCCTTTCCTGCTAAATATTGTCGAAAGACTCCTCCTGATATAGGTGCTTTTAGATAGTCACTTCTTAACCTTTTCTTGGCTAAACTGGATAGGAAGAAAGGTTCTTAAGGCTGTCAATCTTCCTGTTAAGCTTTCAGATTTCAAATTCTGTTTATATCACCTCTGTGAAGCGTCTCCCACTTCAGACATCCTTCTTAAAGTGAGGACAACAGAACTGAAGATGATATTCCAGGAGTAGTCTAGCTAATTCCATGTACAGAAATAACTCAGCAGCTTTTGGATTTGGTGTCATGAGGTTGTAAGAGGTATTAATACAGGGTTTTTCAGTTCCTGCATGGACTCCTCTCATTTATTTTTTGTTTATTTGTTTATTTTTAGAGATGTGTCTGAGGTACAGCTTTGATCTTAAATCCAAACTGCCTCAGAAGTCAGGCAAAGTAACTAATTTCTAGTTCAGGCTGTGGTTCTGTGTGTGAAGGTTGGGTTTAGATCTGCAAAGTCCAAGGATTTTCTAGGTCTGAGATTTTGTTTGGTTCCATCCCTACAGTTGTTTTTGTTGATTTGGTGGAGCATAATAACTTCTTTCAGCCCTCACTCATTCCAGTGCAACAGGGAGATGTGATAAATTCCTTCCCTCACACACACAGAGCCTATAGGTTCTCAGGCCTCCACTCCTTCTGTTTCCATGGCATTGTGATGGTGTTCAACAAAATCAAGGCAGGTTTCAGTCCCAACCCACACATCTTCATGTACCTGTGCTGTAGGTGCAGCTCAAAAGAGCAGCTGGCCCAAGGAGAGACCTAGAGACAAACATTTCACATGGAACATGAAGAGCACTCTCTGGATTCAGGCAGTTTTATGCCTTCTGGTAAGAAATTTCACTGTTTCTAATGTTCCAGAGCACTCTGAAAGCACCAACAGCAATAGTATCAGGACAATAAGTAGAGCAATTTCCTTTGGTGTAATAAATTATTTCTCACTGCTTAGTGAGCAAATGAGCCTCAGGTAGGCTGAGCTGATTTTATCCAGAGACCAGAAAAAGGAGAAGTGCAGTTTGGAAGGGTAGAATGCAGATCCCTCTTTGCTACAAGCTTTCTTCTCTTTGGTCAACAGAGCTAAAATCATATAGACAAACACCTTTTCCTGGGGGTGATGTGAAGGCACTTTCCCCTTCTCACACAGCCTTTCATGTTTTAAGTAGCTGCTTTCTCCCCAGCCAGCCTATCGTATAGAAATGCAGTGTAATCAGTCTTAACTTTAAATCTCTGGGATAGTAAGAATCATTTCTGGGTAAAACATACCTTTCTCTGGTGCTGCACTTCTCTGTTAAGGGACTTTTGACCCATACTTTTAAACATACTTGTCTGCCTAACATCCACTAGGAGCAGAGTATTGGGGGTATTGTCAACACAATATCAGCGAGAAGCTGGGGAATATACCTTCCTACATTTCAAGGATGTAGTCAAAAACCAGTTGCTCTTTGTCCGTAGTGTGTCTGCCATGGCAGCTTTGCAGCATATATGATCCCCACTAGACTACACTAATGTCAGATAGGAGTGTTTGGAAAATGGGCATTTTTTACTGAGGATTGAAGAGAAGCAAGTTCAGCTTGCACACAAGGCGCTGCCCTTGGTGCTTTCTGGGATGTTGGACACCTTGTTTTAGCTCCCCCCCTGTAAAATGAAAAAACCCCGTGAGTGCGAAGACTCTTAAATATTTTGAAAAATAATACAGAAACAGCCAAGGTATTGTGATAATGAAGAACACAGAGATAGGTGGAAGTCCTCTGTAACTATTTACATACCCCTTATCTCTGGGGAGACACTCCATTTTGCCACAGAGAAAGTTAGTGGGGTTTTTTGGTGGGGATCTGTATTTTTTTCAATTTCATTTTTGTTAAAGCCCGTCTTACTGTCTCATCTGGTAAAATGTCATTAGCTACTTATTTTATGCTATGACCAATACCTTGTAGTAAAAAGTTCTTGGAACTGGATACGGCATGTAAGAAATGGATATGAGAACCCTTCCCTGTGTCTATTAATATGCTCTGAATTAGGGAGAAAACACCTTTTTTCTTTTTTGTAATACACAAGATTAAAATAAGGTGGTTTGGCTGCTAAAACAGCAACTGTAAATATGTGCTACAGGCTTCCTGGTTTTCTTTTGTCTCCTTCAACATAAAACTTCAACAAGAGAGACAGACGAAATCTCAGTGCAGAGAAAGGACTTGTTGCACGCTTTGATCCTGTGCAACATCATTCTCCCTTGCACGCTTATGTTGATTTGTACAGTTTGATTTTTATCTGTGAAGGACATCTTCTCTTGGGAACATGTGTTTGTTTAGGGAGAGGGATCTCATGGGGAAAGATTTCAGAGTTTTCTATTGATACAAACATGAAAACGAATTCATTTGTTCCTCTGAACTAATTACTCTTCTCTCCTTCATGTTGTCATCCTTCACGTCTGCAGCCCATCGTCATAGTAAGCCACGCTGCACATACTTTTCTGTGTACACAAAGCAATTTTTCTTGGCAACAACTAATTTTTCTTGCTGTTGCCTTTTTTTCTGAACCCCCAACAGTCTGCACTGATGTTCAGAGCGCAATGATACACTCAAGATGTCACAGTACATGCATCACCTCATAGGGGAGAAATTTTACTTTGGGACTGCAGTGTTGTCTTGACTCCACTCACTTTTAGGGCATTGTGGTGGTAGGGAAAGCTAAAGACCTATTTGTAAAATCATTTGAGTGCTTTTTGTTTCCAATGTTAGTCTTGGGTTCTGGTCTTTGGTTTTCCAGTGTGTGATAAGTTCCAGGTCACAGCTGATTTGGATAAACTTCTTAGAAGGCAGACCTGGTCACATACAGCTAGTGAGATCACATTTTTTGTTTTCAGTATCTCTATGTCCCTTGTTGTTACTGTCTATTCTACTTCCCTCATTAAGGACAGAAAGGAAGTTTGTTTAGTTTTCTGCAATGATTATATTAAAGGCCTTTAAGTTTTTAACGAGTGTTTCATAGGAATCTTTTTGCATGGCTATTTGTATTATTGATACTCTGATTTGGTGGGAACTAGTCCAGTGGTTTGGTATTGGTTTGGCATCTTTGTGACCTTAGCTGTACCATATACTGCAATAAAGTTCTGTGTGGACATGAGCAGTAGGGTAGGACAGGTAGTTGGGCAGTTTCTTTAAACTAAGGCATTTATTAGACCTGAAGGCAGTTTGTTGCTGGTTTCTTTCTTCTGATCATGCATTGTTGCTTATATGTATCATTTGTGTTTTAAGGGCACTAGTTTTCTTTTTTTTTCCTATTAAAGGAATGCAGGAAACAATTAAGAGAAGGAGGAGGAAACAACAACACTCTCAGGAGTGCCAAGGATTCATTTTTTTCTGTATAGTGTCTATTAATTATGCTACTCCTTTTATTAATCCTTTGGCACCTGTTAATTATTCTACAATTTTGGCTAGCAGCTGGAAAGCCACTTTGAAGCATTAAGCATATTGTTGTTTAGTTACTAGAATATTCAATGCACTGAACTGAAAGTATGTAGTAAGATGGGAAAAAAAGCCCTTTACCCTAAGCCACATTTAGAGCAGCAAGCAATAAAAATATTTGCTTTGGAAGGATCTTTGTGGAACAAAACTGACTGACGCACATACAGGGAAAATAAAAGAAAAGCTTCATATGACAAAGGGGCTGGGAGAGGTGGCCAGAATGTCAAATTAGTGGCTGAGACTAATCCTGGTCTTGCTGAAATGAGTGGTTAAATTCCCACTGATTTTCATGGGACTTGGACTGGCCTCTTTCTCAAATGGTTGGATTCTCCTAGACCTCTCTTTGCGCTTCTCTTCAAGGCCACTTAAGCCTTGTTCTTCCCTCTTACTGTTCTTGCCTTTTCTCGTAATCTGCTTTTCACTTTACATGTGACCAATACCATCCCACTACAAAAAAAGAAAAAAATTAAGCCTGGCAGTGGCACTGTTTGCTAACACCTTGTTGCAGTATTTAATCTTGATGTTGCATCTTTGTCTTCTACCATAGGCTATTCTTGTGTATTTTTATTGTGAGCTATGCAGAGAGGGTCCATCCAGCAGTGCCTCCTGGTCTTCCATTTTATAACTGTTAATAATCTACTGACAGGCCAACTGGAGTGTGGAAATCCCAGCCGGCCATCCTGTCAGCCCCAGTGACCATTACTTTGGTTAACCCCAGCAAAGCTCCTTCAGGACTCTGAGCTGTGTCCAGCTGTTGGGCAAACAGGATGCAAATCAGGAGCTGGGGAGGCACTAATCATGCCTGCCTCTAACCTAAGGCAGGCTGTTCCACAGGCACCCGGAGGTGCTCATCTGAATTGAACTCATCTGCTCCACCCTGCATCCCAGGGGTTTCTTACAGTGAATGTCAGGCCAGCCTCAAAGAGATCATCCAAACAGGGAACTTGGATGGGTGAGAAGCCCAGTCTGAGTCACTCTTGTGCCATGGCTGGACACAATATACATGCTACTATTTTATATGGACTGTGTTGCACTGGGAAGATTGAAACCCCATTACTGATTCCTCTGGGAAAACTGTGGCCTTTGGATGACAAAGATTCTGCTTTGCATTTTTCTGGCATGGTCTTTGTTCATCACCTGTAGGAAACTAACCTTCTTGTCACTGGGTTTGCACTGGAGTGACACAGGGCCCCTTCAGTTGTCACTTTTGTAAACATCTGGTGAGTTGAACCCTAAATCTGTTAACTCTACTGCTGCCTGATGGCTATGGCAGGAGCATCCAGGTTAAGTGTGAAAAAACTTGTAAGGGGAGCTCACTTGCTGTGAGCTGGTTTCTGCTCCTTGACAGATTTTAGAATCAAGAGGTTTTTATTTTCCCCAATGTGCCTGGTTGTTGCCCAGAGGTAGCACCAGTTTCCTGCACTGACAGTTCCCGGTGGAAGCGTATGGAGGGATAAGATCCTTCCTGCCTCAGTTGGAACTTGCAGAGCAGTCCTGACGTGGGAGGTCAAGAGACCTGTGCTTCAGGATCCGGAGAGCTGGCAGTGTGGGAGTCCCAGTGGTGCTAAGCCAGTCTTTTACCCTTTTGGAAAGCTTCACTGTAGGGTTTTAAATCTCCAAAATAAACGCTCACCTCTATTCAGAGGGGAAAGGAAGCCATGTCACTTTAATATGGGATTCAAGCTGGATCCCTTGTGGAATTCCCCTGGAAAGTGTGGAGAGGAATAAGAAGCAAAAGCAGCAAGACATTTATGGTATTGCTGGGTTTGAAGCATTTTTAACTTTGTCTTAAAGGGACACTGTCAAGATCAGTGAACCTAAAATTAGCTTGCTTTTCTCTTTCCATCCCAAATGTCTGTTTAATTTTTCATTTGTATTATGTTATAAATGCTTCCATGCTCTTTTTAAAAACTTTTTTTTGTAAGAAATAAAATGAATGCAAAGAATGCAGCATTCATGAACAGCCGTACAACTAACGAAAACACAGAAGAGAAACTGCGTGTAAGCCATGACTAACAATTCCACAATAAGAAACCATTGTGTGGTGAGAGCCTTGCAACAAAACACAAGTGTGGTAAAAAACCCTGCAGAAACAGCATAGCATCATGATCTTTTAAAAGAGATGAGCTGCTGCCTCTTGGAAGAGAACAGCTCTGTCCAGCAGTGAGAGGGGCATATAGTGTCTAAGGAGAAAGCTGCTGTTACTTTGAGGTGCCAGCAGTTAATGTGGTAGATCATGTGTATACACACACAGAAAGAAAACAATTATTTGATGCCCTTTATGAGAAGCTGGATTTCCTTCTGCTGTACTTTTATGTCTTTCCTCTCCCGTGCTGGCACTCCTTCTGGTGCTTAAAAAATACAGCCTGGTAAAATACCCATTAAATGGGGTTTTATGTCATTTTTAGAACTCTCCATTTTACTGCTGGAGCAGAAGGACTAAATGATTCTTGAGTTTGTTGAAGACATTTTTGGTAAAATGATTCCATCCAGATTTGGAGGCCCAGTCCAATACCTCAGCCAAGAGCCTCTTTCCAGTATTATTCTCCAGAGGTTCTTGGAAGGGTGAAGCACTTATGCATCAGGCATTCCAGCCTTGTGGAATGCTTGTGCACTGTCTTTTATGGGATGAATAAATTTGAATGTGCTCACTTCTCATGTAAAATGTTTTGTGCAGGACTAGCATGGTGCTATTAATGTAGCAGTGATCCTTGTTCAAGAAGTTATGAGTTAGTTATGTATTTAACAGGCATATGGTTGGTGATGGTGTGAGTTAATAAACAATCACCATTGATTGGCTTTTGAGAGTCAAAGCATTAGGAAACTTGCTTAACTTCAAATCTTTCCTCATGAGTTTTTATGCACAGAAGTCATACCCCGGGAACGGCCTGAAGCACCTTGCTTTATTTACTCCATCTGCCTGTCTGGTTTTGATCTCCGTATGCTTTTGTATCCCTTTGCAAAAAAGTGTCTGCTCTGCACTGGCAGCATGGTCAGGTAGCTCTGTGGCACTCATACAGACCAGAAGATGAAAAAGTTAAATGATACCATGACAAGTGAAAATTAAATTAATATCTCCAATGATAAACCAGCATGTTCTTCCTGCCTTTGGAGTCTACAGGCACAGTATGGGGTGTGCTTCAGTCAATGGAGAGGAAGGATAAGGGACTCTGGCAAAATTCTTAGTTATGGGGGTTGCTTTGGAGACAGTGAAAGTTTTCCTATCTGAGAGCTTCCTGGGGGGCTCTTTGTAGATGGAGATTCACTATCCAAATCCAGAGTTGCTTGTAGCACTGGATCCCTTGGGTTGCAAGAACCTGGACCTCTCCTGCAGGAAAGCATTATTCTACCCATGTCCTGCATGGCCTCTGCCCTGTCCTGGTGCTGTGAGGTGCAGGAGGGTGTGGCACCCCAGTATGGGCTTTTTCCCCTCTCTAAGGAGGAGTGATAGTTCACTGTCTTTTGGACTATGCACCACTCCTACCCTGAGGGTGCAGGGAGAACATGTGAACTGAGCCACAGAAGTTCAGTTGGGAGGGTCTGGGAACTGCAGAAACTCACTTATTTCAGAGGTAGGTACTGTAGTGCTGGTAATAAATTTGCACTGTCTCGGCATCCTGATAAAAAGGGTTATTTTCTTAATATGTTCTCAGCATTCTCCCTCTTCAAGTTCTCTAGGAGCATTTTTTTAATGTTTCCCTCAGGTGTCTTAAAGCTTCTTGTTTGCAGAACAAACATCCCTAAGGGGCTGAGCTGGGCAGAGCACTGACATTTTATTTTAAACCCACCAGCAGCAAAAAAACCCACAGAATATTTTTGAAGGGAAATTTCCTTTTTGGGTTTTTGTATCCCTGAAAGAATTTCCGATGCAGGCAGATAGTAATTCCCAGCTACATACTTCCTGATAAGGAAACGGCTCCAATAAATGCAGCTATAAATAGCTACCTTTTTATTTTTTAAAAATGTAGGGAGATCTGTTTAGCTTTTATTTCAAGCTACTGAAAGAAAGGGACAGTGTACAATAAAAGTCTTAGGTTTGGCACCCATTTGCTTTCCAGTAAATAAAATTTTTAATCTGCATTTTTGCATTTAATTTTGGAAAGTTTAGATGTCTGTTTCTTTCTGCTCGTCCTTCTCACAACACTGTGAAAGAAAAAAACCACCTTTTTATATGGTAAACATAAATTGCATTTTGCCTCCCTCATGAAGGGAAAGTATTACCTGCTTTACTCAGAATTCTTAATTCTTTGTGCCTATATTTCAGTGCTTCTCTGTGTATAGTTTAAGGTGCTTTGTCATCTCGCAATAAGTAGTGTGATCTTCAACTGAATTTTTTTGACATTTGCTGTGGATATGCTGTAGCAAATGCATGGTTAGACATAAATTCCTTTTTTTTAAAAGTAACTTGCTGAGACAATTCTGTGCAGTTAGTTTATAAAGCTTCTGAATTTTCTGTGTTATCATCCCCCTTTTTACAGTTCTGTTTCATGTATTTTTAATTTCATGCCTTTCACTTTGGACTCCTGCTAAAATTTTCCCTTCCCAGTCCTGCTTTTTTTTATTCTTTAAAAAGTGAACAGCAAACACATGGTACCTTCAGAGAAACAAATAATTGTTTACCCCCACGAAAATGTATAGAGATGAATAAATTTGCTGCAAGAGCTAATGTGAAAATGTCTTTGCAGGTTAGATTTCGAGCTGGCTGTAGCAGTCATTCAGATTACAGCTGAAAATATATACATGTCCATTGCCTTGAGAGTTTTATAGAGGATGAGTGCTTTGTAAATCATCTTGAGCAGCACTTGTGCTTTAGTTAGTCCCTGGTTTCTGTGCTGCAGCGGGGAAGGGTCTGTCCAGGCTGGCATGTCTTGCATAGCTGCGATGGATGGGGGTGTCCAGCAAAATCCTGAGGCACAGCTGGGGATGGTCATCTTCACAGGGGGTGTTGGCGGCTGGGTCATCCTCTTTTCCCACTTGTTCCTGTCCTGCATGCTCCCTGGTTTTTCTGGGGGGTGGGTGAGGTGGACACGCTAGGCTGGATGTACAGCACTGGCTGAACCACGGCCAAAGCCCCTGGAAGGCGATGGTGCCACTTCCTCAGTGCCAGCAGCCAGCAGAGAGTTGGGGCCCAGCGCAGCAGAGAGGAGGTGGAATAATCCCCCTTTTCCTCCTCCGCCTTTATCCTTCCAGCGATTTCACAAGATCTTGTGACTTGTGGCCAAATCCTGCCCATGAGGGCACTCAGCTGCCATGGGCCTCTCCTCTTGGCCGCTGACAACGCTCATGGCTGGCCCAAAGCCAAGAAGATTGCACAAGGTGCAGCTGGTGGCAGATCCCTCCGTGTCCCTCTCGTGTCCCTCTCGTTCCTTGTTTGCTGGAATGACACAGCAGGGCTCAGCACGTGCCCCTGCATAGCCCCTGAGCACATTGCTTTACACGGTATTCCTTTGTAGGCACCCGGAGGGGTTTTACCTCCCGTCTCTTGTGCTCTTCTCTTGGCTGCACCGGAAAGGTTGATCTGCGTGTGCAGGCCTTGCCATACCTCCTCAACGGGCCCCTGGAACATGCACAATTAATACGGCATTAATTAATTATGGGGAGAACTCGCTGCTGGCACAAGAACCAAAGCTTGCAGCTTATAAAGTGAATCCTTTGATGCTGAGCTTTAAAGAACGTTTCCATCAACTCAAGCCAGCAGAGAGATTCTGTGATATTTATACCCTCGCTCCGTACAGACTCCAGAGCACGGGGTTTGGCCACCCTGGGCACCAGCAACAAAAGCAGTGGTGGTAAAGGAGGAGGGGTCAGAAGGTATAACCAGGGCTTGACCCTCAGGAGTAAAACTGCACAAGTCCTGGGTGAAAATGTTGAGGCTGAGCCAGACATGGTTTGTTGAGCCAGCTCAATAGGTACGGAAAGTGACCTACTGGACTTGCTGAAATAAACAGGAGTTGTCTCACTGTCTCCAGCAATTCCTGCAGTTTTATCCTGTGTGTGAGTAAATTTGTGGACTTGCACTGTGCTTCTACTTACTTGGCCAATGCTTGGGGAAAGAGAGATGAAAGAATGACTGTGCCTGTTTGGTTTATGCAATACTGAGAATTTCTCCCTTTCTACTTCCTCCTTCTCAGTAGTGCAGAAGGAAGTAGCCCTGGTCCCTGCTGGTCCGCAAACCAGTTACTCATTTCAGTTCTGCCACTTGAGTGGGTCCTTGTGTATTTCCTAGTTGGGGAAATCTCCCTTTATGTATATGAGTTCCTCCTTCCTAGTCTCTCTTTTGTTCTGATTTCTTCCAAGCAATCTGTCTCCTTCAATTTTTAACTTCTTTGCTGGCTTTCGCTTCCTCTCCATGATTCAGTGAAGGCATTTTGTCAGAAAAACCCTCTGTACAAAATACTTCTTTGTTCCCTTTTTTTTTTGTTTTTCTGTGTTATACTTCTTTTTATTTCACTTCCCTGGAAACTTCCTTAGTAGTCTTACTACCTCTGGGCTTTTAGCTTCATTACTCTGGGTAGTCATTACTGTGTTGCCGGGTGTATAATTGTTCAAGGCACCTTGATCTTTTTATTAGAGGTTTGTTTTTTTTTACTGCCCTTTAAATACTAATAGGCAGTGGTGACAAATATTGTTATTTAATACATGGGGCTTGTCTCATCTCTGCTCTACAGCTTGCTTGGTGGTTTTTCGCTTGTTGAAAGTGAGCATAACCAGCTCACAGGAGTCACTCTGCTTCCACTTTATGTTCTCAGGGATGCAGTGTGTGGTGTGGAGTAGTGGTGAACAGACCACGTGCAGTAGAAGGTTTAGTGCAGGATTTGAAGCCTTGGAGCTCAGCAAAGTAGAAACAAGGGATAGCACTTAATGTCTATAAGAGCTGTAACATTTATAGATCTTCAATTTTTACACCCCCTCTCAGTTTTAAAATCATGGAGAATGAAAAACAAGCAGAGGAACTGGGAATGACAGCAGAGGTAACAGTGATAGCTGTTAGTGAGAGCTGAGCTGTGTTTGTGATGGGCAGACCTGAAGCAGCTGGGCTGTTAAAGGAGTCAGTATTTGCTGCTGGCCTCCTGCCACACCATTATCAGTGTGTGCAATAGCAATGGCTGAATCTCAGAAAGTTTGGCGCTGATTCAGTTTAACAGAACACCCAGAAGTAAATCCAGATGTCTTTTAAATTGGTTGGATCTGTGGTGTTATGGTGAGTTCTCCATAATTATGATTTTCTTGTGAGAGTTCTGGGAGAGTCTAGCTAGTCCAGAATAACCCTGAGAACACAGCTTCTGACACATGGCCTTTCTGGTGCTCCATCATTTGCAGTGAGAAGATGTGTGCACAAAAACTCCACTGGAACTCAAACTTAACAATCAAAATTTATTTTAAAGCTGAGAAGTTTTGATTATTTTTTTTAATCTGACACATTTATCTATGTACATGTACATATTTAGATCCTGTGGAAAGAGGGCTTGCTCGAGTACTTAGGTTTTATGCAGAGAGACTGTAACTTTTTCTTTTGAAGCTAATTAGCACTTAGAACGGGTTACAACCATTTCTTTTAGGCAGAGTTTTAAAATTACTGCCTATGATGAAACAAAAAATGGGTGCAGAGGATGGTGGAAGATGCCTTTTGTGTCACAGGAGCTGCTAAGCAGGCTCAGAAGTGCTGTCCTCCCCACATCTCTGCAGCAACAAGCAGGCACAAGAGGGTTAGCCTGTGTTTGAGTCTAGAGGAATAGGTTTGAACTGGTCTTTCAGTCTGTTTTTACTGGTTCAAGTGTACAGAGTCAGCAGTACTGTGTATCTTTGAAGTTGGCTTAAAATTGTAGAGGGGGCTCCATCAGCTGTTTTCAATGCTTTCTTACTGCATGCATTCCATAAGCCACTTCCTGAAGAGTACTAATGTGAAGTCTAGTCCACAAACAGTCTTGTCACCAGTTGAGAAGCTGAAATAATCAGAGCATTATAACCTATTGTGAATAAAGGTAGCTCACACTGATAATTTGATCCTGAAATGACTTGGCCCCCCTCTGAAGGATTTTCACTGCACAGTTTTATAAGTCGGCATAACATCAACAACATAAAGGCTGTAAAAATATAATTTATTGTACAAAACATGTCTCTTGGCCAGCTATAAATTACACGTATGCTTTAAATAATTTGAGCATCAGGACAGTTGCACTTCACTAGACCCTGTCAACTGGAAGAGCAGGGACATCTTCCCTATGAATAAAATGCCCGGCATGTCATTACGACTTGAAGTTATGGTCATCTACTAAATTAACTGTTCCCGGTGTCATTCAGAATTGGGATGAAAGTAAATTATTCTTATTTTGATCATTTTCTCAGTTTTTCATATGGGACCACAGTACAAGGGAATCTCATTCAGAAGGATGTTATGGTTGTTCAGCAGAAAACAATTATTGATGTGAGTAGTTCATATGACTTTTTCATATGGTTTTACAGTAAGACCTGTGAATGTCCCTTGACTGTAGAGTTAAGGAAAGATATTTGTTAAAAATCAGTCACCAGACCCAAATTTGTATAGCAGCTGTCACAAAATAGATGTCACAATTTTGCACCAAAATTGTTAGGCAATTGAAGTTCTGCCACAGGCTTGTTAAAGCTCAGGAATTCCTAGGGAGGTGTCTTAATGCCTTGTATTTATTCAAACTCTGTCCCGCTCAGGGTGTGGTGGTCTCATCTACATGGTCATTTTTAGTGTGCTAGGGAACCTATTTAGAACAGACTGCCTCCCCAGTCCTCCCAATCCTAGGAAACTTGAGGGAGAAATAGGACCCTGCAGTTTGAGGAAAAGGTAGTTTTGTAAGTGAATAGGTTCTCAGGGAGAAAGTTATAATGTGGCTATGAAATTATACTTGGTATGGAGAAGGTGGCCAGGAAATGATTATTCACAATTCCTAACAGAACAGTGAATCCAGAGATCAAAGATAAGTCATTGGGCAACATGTCTAAAAGAAACAAGAATGAGGATGCATCGCTACATGAAAGAAATCATTGCGGGAAGATGTTTGCAGGGCTGAAGTGTGAATGGATCTCTAAAAGGAACCAGATAAACCTGTGGAAAGAGGGATAGGCCACGTGGTCGGTATGGAAACAGTGGCCTGAGTTGTAACCACAGCTCATCCTTAAACCACAGATTACCAGAGGCTGAGATAAGTAATACATATTATAGTAGAGATGGCTTCATGTTTCCTTATTCCTTTAACTTTTTGCTTATACAACCACTTCTGTAGATGTTTGGGTAGATGAGTTGGGGATCTTTTCTAGTATGGTAGTTTTTGTATTTTTCTCCATGTCATAACCATCTCCAGTGATTTGACAGTAGTGTGGATGCCATCCAAGCAGATATATATTCAGTACGCATATGCTGCGCCAGAGGGCTCTTTTAGGTGATAACTAACTCATCAGCTAGAGGCCACAGAAAAAAAGTTAAGTGGCGGGATTTGCCTTTAAGCAATTCTGACAAAAGTCTCTTTACACAACAGCTGACTAGATTGCTGAATGTAATGCCAAGGGCAGCAAGAGAGGAAAAAAAAAAGTCATGTAAATTAGCTGGCGAGGGAACAGGGTAAAGCTATCTGGTAAGGGGGGGAATGGGAGAGAAGGGCAGGCAGCCACCTCCTGGAGCTTCGGTTTAGGGACCAGGTTTGCTCCAAGTGCTTGAAAAACAAATTTTGAAGTTGAAACTGGGGAAAACGTGGAGAGCCTCTCTCCATAGCATATAAGCCTCCAGTGGATTGTAGTCACCCCCATATGCAATTCTGTTGTCCCTGGCGTTTGTTTTTCCCATATGCCCTCAAAGGATTGCTTTCATTTTTCTGCCGTTGTTCAATCCAAGATCCAGTTCGACCTGTGCCCCTTTTATGGCCCTGTCTCACATCCACATAAATGTGTAGCATGAATTTCAGTTCTGCTTCCTCTCTTGCCCCAAGCAACAGTTTGGGTTTCTGGGTGTAGTTATTAAAAAAAGTTATTCAATATTATTTGTGATTTGAAATGGTAAATTAAAAACTAGCTGGAAGAGACTGGTAGTGCTTCTGATCTGTACCCCCTTTCCTAAGGTGCTTTTTAAAATACCGTATGTTGTTATTCACTCTGGCCTGGATGTTCTTGGCTCTCTCCCACTTAGTGATTCACAAGATGTCTGTGAGATTCATTTTTGCAAATGTGGTCTCCCTCTTCCCGCTATATATTCTCCCCTCCCTTCTCCTTTGTTTTCGAGTTTGTTAAGTAAAACCTGTGGTACATGTAAGGGACAGAGTGCAGTCTCCAACATAACATCGGAAGAGATCTAAGATAGGGTGTAGAATTTTCCCCCTAATTTTCAAGTGGGAGATTACCATAGTTTGCAAAGCTTTTCTGCAGCTCCCCCTCCTCTTCCTCTGCTCTTTTGCAGCTCTGTGTGTCCTGTGCCTCTCTCAAGATATTTTTTTCTAGTAAAAAATCAGTACCTTGTGCCCTCCGAATGCTCCTGGCTGTCCCTGGGGAGAGGGGAGCTGGATGCAGTGGGGTCTTTTGTGCGAGGGCAGAGCTGCAGATCCCAGTGCTGGCTGCTGTAAGCAGGCTGGGGTGTTTGCGGGGCTCGCATGCCAGAGCCTCTTCAAACAGCTCTGCTCAAAGGCATGAGCTGGGCTCACTTCTGAGGGAAATTTCCTTTTTGGGGAAGTTGCTGCAAAGGAATTTCCTGTGTGGGCAGACAGAGCTTCCTGACTTGAAGGCTTCTTGGAAGGGAAACCGTTTCATAATGAAATGATAAATTAAAGACATACCAGCCCTGGTTCGCTTCAAAACAGCTATTGAGAGAGCTCAGGCGGTGCACCATTATACTCCTGCGCAGAATGAAAATAAATTGCATCCTGACAGGATTCTCCATAGTAGACCATATCCTTCCCTCCAGCCTTCCTCCCTGTAGGTCTTCCTTTCCTCCTCCTTTCCCCCTCCCCTGCTATTTGCTTCACTGTCATCTATCTTTTGCAGCCCGCTCTAACCAACAGGCACAGGGGCGTGAGATCGGGGAGTATTTGCTAAATATGCTCCTTCCTCCATGGAGCAGTCAGCTCTGGTTTAAGCCCTGCTGTGCTGGCCGGCCCTGGGTGGAAGTCACAGAAATGACACAGGGCTGCCCTCAAAACTGGTGCCATTGCTGCTGATGTGGTTGTGGCAAGGAGAAATTAGGGGTATCCTCAGAGTTCTAAGTCAGTGCCTGTAAGGAATGTCTTTGTGCGGTTATGAAAATATCTGAGAGGAAGTGTTGCAGATAACTGTTTCCTGTTAAATAAGAGGGAAAAAAGGACCTTTGCTCCATCCTAGTCAAGACACAATGGAGGGAGGGCATTGCCAGAGAGCTCAAGCTGTTTTCAATAGGCACCAACCAGCTCATACCATTTGAAAAGGGATGGCCAGTGCTTCTGGGTGTCTGTGCCCTCAGGGATGCCCATAGCTGTGAGCTCAGCTGGGCTGGGTGAAGAGCTTTGGTCAGACTGCTGGGGTTGCCGAATATGTTGTACTTGCAGATGGAGGATAAAATTTCAACGGGCACAGTGGTAGGGGGAACAAACAAGTGAGAGTGTTATCTTTCTTTGTCTCAACTCTATTGTCTTGATGGCTGATTCTGCCCACAACACCTAGTTCCACAAAGTGATCTGACATGCCCTGATACAAGTGTGACATCAGCATTTCCTTTTCTCCCTGGAGAGAAAGCCTTTATTCCCTGCCTCCTATTTGACTGGCAATTAAAGCTGTTTTAATTCTTTGCAGGACTCCCCAGAATTGTGTGCATTATGTGCCTTGTTGTTCCAAGGAGGCCTTATCCCTCTCCATTGCTTAGTGAGTTTCTTTGGAGTTTTGAAACACTGAAATCACTAGCAGAACACTGCATGATTTTATAATAAGTACTGTAGTTTTGGAAAGTTTTTCTTAAAAATGCATATGATGGAGTTCCATGACAGTGAAAGAACTTGAGGTTCTATTTGTATTTTTTAAAGCAAGTTTTTGGCCTGTGTAAACAAAAACTAGAAAAGTTCACATGGCTCAGAAGTCAGATACAAAGGACCCCAAAGTGGATAAACACTGGGCTCATAACTTTTATGCTGTCACCACCTCTTGATAGCATTAAATTAATGATTATCAATGTACTACATACTGTTTGCCTAAGTTGCTCCCCTTTTTTGTCCTTGCTAATGTATCAGCCAATCTCCTCCTAAAGAAATGTCATTGCATTTTTTATATTGCCTGCCTCCTTCTTAGGCTAGGGTGGTGTGCACTTCTCTCTTTGCGTGCTTGACACAGCCTCAACCAGCTGTGGGGTTTGTCATCCCTCCTTTCCGAAGTGTGAGCTCCCGTTATCCCATCTTCCCCCCAGACAACATGGGACTCATGTCTGTCACCTTTCTGTTCTGAGCAAAAACTACACAGAATTACTTCTAATCTACTCAGAAATAAGATCCAGGTAGCATCCTGTGATGGTGGCAGCTATAGCCATGCCAGGAGGAAATCTGAGAGCACAATGATGAACTGCTTATAAAACAGAACAGTTTCATCAAGGTTTTGTGTGTAACAGAAGTTTGCGTTGTTAATCAGGTGCCACTCCAATCACTGTTCAGCTTCATGATAGCGAGTTCCAGTAAAATGTGGGTGGGAGGACACTTAATTTGTGCTGGTTTTTTATTGCTTTAAATGCACACACTGCTTGTTCTTGGCATGATAACAAAAGAGTGCTTGGAAGGAAATGAGGTAGAAAAGGAACATGAAAATCACGACCGCACGACTGATCTCTAAGGATATTGTTCCTGCTTCCATGTGAAAAGCTCAGAGATTCCTGATACACATTCTTGCTGGGGTGGCAGAAGGTGGAAATCTTACATTTCAGTGCTGGAAATGGCAGGTCAATAGGGATTTCTTTAATCAGCTGAAAACTAGGAGTGATGAAGTTTAAATAAATTGTAGGCAATTACTCCTGTCATAGGAATAGCTGTGGAAGACCAATGCAAGGTCTTTGAGGACAAAGGAAAGACTGGGGAGGTGAGGTAGGATGCATCTTACTACCGTTACTCTTGCAGATGATATTCTAGGGCCTTATCTTGAGCTCTCTCCATCCATGTAGCCTGTATTTCTGCTTGAAATTAGAAGGTTGGGCTATAGTACATGTCCCTGCTCCAGAACAGTTAATTTTGTTACGTTTGTCTGCTTTGGTGGAACTTCTGTGACTTCCCTTGTGAGGCAGTTGAAGTCTTGCCCATAGGAGGCTAACATTCAGCCTCTGTTCTCCTTTGATCAAGCTAAGTTTCCATCTTCTGAATTACACTTGAGTCAGACTACTCTAAATCTCTGCTTGTGGGCTGCTTATACCAAATATTTGTGGGCATTTCTCTTGCTAAACTATTTGCTTCTCCTACAGTATAGCATGGAATATGTGCAATGTTTGTGAAAGCTCAGCAAGTCTGGTGTTGGAAAAGTTGGGGAAGGAATAGGAAAGCCAAAGATCATTTCAAGGTAGCTCTTCTTCAGATTCTTCTACTGTTCTGAGTTGCAGGTTGTCAGGACAGTAACTGGTGTTTTATCCAGCTGGATTTTGTCCTGATCATTTGAAATGCTTCCTTTTTTCACCTCAGTGTAATTTACAATCACATATCTATTGCAGCAAGAGATGTTAACAGGAAAGAAATGTAAACACTCCAACTGTGTTTTATTTCCTCTAGATATCTATATGTTTCTGTTGAGAGAGTTACTAAATTAAGAATAAAATAAAGCTTTCCAGGCAGCCCTGGGAGCTGAGATAGGTTCATCTCCTGAGGATCTGTAGGGAGGGAGAATGAGGTGTGCAGCAATGCTGGTTGTTATGTTTCCCAAGCAGTCACTGTGACGGAATTTCAACACGGTAACAGAGGCTGTCCTACACCAGCTGCATTTGCTTCCCATGAGAACGTGGGGTGGCATGGAGAACGCTGAGGTTGAAAGAGAAAATTAGGGACATGAGTTTCCTCTCTTGCACAATCCCTATTTAGGCATTTTCAGTCACTATGTCTGACTGTATATGAAAATGTTTAACTTCTTAACTGCTGAAGGATGCAATAATTTTTTCCAGGAAATTTGTCTCTTAGTATTTGAACAAATGTTACTTGAAGGGAAAGGTTGAAAAAAGATGTAGCTCCCCATGTAAGTCTCTTTACTAAAGCATGGATAACATGGTAGCGAAGACCTGAATTAAAATTCAGCGTCAGGTACAGATAAGATAGGCAAAGTCAAACTCTTCATAGTCTTTAGTAATTTGCATTTTTTTTTTCCAATGCTTCTGTTTTAATTTTTTTTCCAGGGCAGGCTGTAAGCAGTGTCTTAACTAAGCAAGGGGTATTGACAGTAGGTTCACTTTTTCAATTATCTTTCAAAGCCTTCTTGGAAATAGTTTGAAAGACTCTCTGAAATCCACAGACTAGAATTTGAAAATACTTGTACTTTTTACAGAATGTCTTTTCAGTTCAGCAGTCTCAAAACCATAATCACTTGCATTTCCCTTGACTCTTTTACATGTCAGAGATTCAGATCTGCCTAGCTAGATTAATGCGACCATAACTGTCTGGTTTAAATATTTTTGAGGATGGGCAGTCAGCATTTTTTAAGGGAGTGGAGGGATGTGATCTCTCTCTTCACACTGACACTAAGATTGTTTATACCTGTGAAAAACTAAGAGAGACAAAATGGTATGTTTCTTAGGGAAATTTCCTTTCTAAGGAAGCTAGTCATATGAAATAACTATTATTTTTAAATCCAGTATGAGTTGAGGGAGTGCCCGGATTACACATTTCCTGGAAAAGGCCGTTGATGACGTACCACTGACTAATGAAAATCGCCAGTTAGAAGCAACTCTTTTCTATTAACTATTTGAAAAAGAAAGAGTGTTTTAAAAGCACAGGTCATTGACATTTCCTTGTTCTTTTTTTTTTAACCCACCATCAATGGGCCTGTTTACATCATTAGCAGCTACAGATTCATGGTCCTGGTTGGAAAACACTAAACTGTTCTGATATAACAAAGTAAGTAAGACCAAAGCCTGATTGCTGTTATTTGCCATTAATGAGGGTGTGCAGCTCAATGCCACAACCTAAAATGCAAAGAGGAAGAAGAGAAGCACAAAGGAGGCACAACAAGCATGACAGTAGATGAGTTGGATTTGCCATGAAAATCAGGATAATGCTTTATCTACCGGTGAGCAGCAGCCCTCAAAGAGCTCTGTCCAGGGGTTAAGGATGGAGTTTTGCACAAGTATGAGAAATTCTGGTCAGAAAAGGGAAAAGCTGTAGGATAGAACTTCTGTATTTCATTGCTACTAATTCAGTTTTTTAAACTAGTGTCCAGGAAATCTGGGAACAGATGAGCCAGAACTTCTAAATACCATTTTAGCTGTTATGTCTAAGACTCTGGGAATTTTGTTGCTTATGCTCAGAAGAGCATGACTTGTGACTGCAATTTGTTCAACTCAAAATGACCTCCAAGCCTTACTGGAAGTCATCTTAACCCCCCCTCCCCCCCAAAGAACACAAAAGCATAAAAATCTGCCCTCTCCTACTTATACCATAAGAGATTTTTTAGTTTTAAAATTGTCATTCTGCTACGTTTTGTTTTGAGTTTAACCCCAACAACATTAACATGACAGAATTATGCAAACAAGGAAATTTCCATGGGCTGAATTGCACAATTTCAAGAAACAATCTGAGTTATTAAATAAACATGAGCACTGATGTATTAGCATTGAAGGGCTGTGCATTCTCTGTAGCTGTTGGAACAGAGAGAATAAATATACCTTTCTTCTTCCCTGTTCATTGACTTAACGCACAGGAGGACCTGAATAGTACCTGGCTAAGTGTGCGTGCAGTGCCAAACCACAGGGGTTGTTTGGAGGGCTGCTGCCTGAGATTTACCATTCAGTCAAAGCAGCAGCACTAAGGGAAGATACTCGCAATGCTGCTATAAGTGTTAAAGCTGTGCAGTGGAAGTCTAAAGTGTTTCCTAGTGCTTTAAAGATTTTCTTTTCTTTTTTTTACTTTCATAGGATACTGTATGGCCTGTGACAGCAGCTACTCTTGGGATATAGTAAGAATTTCTAACTCCACCACAAAGATTTCTGTGAAAGATGCAATTCAGGCACCAACCTGGCAATGATCTACATTTCAGCTTTTGGCAACGTGCTGTACTTAAATCAAATAACCTTATATTCTTACCTAGAAACTTTAAGCCCACCAGACTACATCCTAGGTACTCTCCCATAAATGAACTACTAGGCTGTATTGTTTTACTGGTGTTTCCACTCTGTAAATTCATCTCAGGCCCTGTTATGCCTCTAAGGGCAGAATACCTTTTTTGTCTTTCAGTGCTATAGCTTCCATTATTACAAGGGTGCTTGGCTATTGTAGGGATGAGTCTTACAGAAATTAAGATAATTAAGTGATTAAGGTAAGTAAAAATCTGGTACCAACCTCTGCTTTTGCATGAGTGAAAACCAAAACCAGTAAATGGCCATGAGCACGTGTATCTGGGATATGTCAGATGTGTAGCTGTTGGAGGAGTGGGATTCTAGAAGAATCATCCAGCAGGATTAATGGCTGGAGCAGTCTGAGCAGCTGATGGAGCTGGTACTATTTTAAACAGGATTACTGTAGAGAGGATTCAATTTGGGGATGCTTTCTGAAGGGTGATCCTGTAGTTTCCCAGCCTGCTTGATGGTTTTAGGAGAAGATACCTGGATTTACCATGGGCAGTGCACAGGAGAAGCAGCCAAATTCTCAGGAGGCTCAATAACAAGTTTTGCTTGCAACCTTTAAAACATTCAAGTAAATAAGGTACTTAGTAAATTTTAAAACATCCAGACAGAGTAAAGCACTTTTCAAACTTCAGCTCAGCAAACTTTAACTTATCCAGTCTTGAGCCAGTCAACTGTTCCTCCAGGCTCCTATAGACCCTCTTAGAGGTCTCTTCTAAACCTGGTGGCCTAAAGCCCTCTGTGCTGCTCACATGAATCTGGAGTTCTCGGTGGAGTTTTCCAAGTCAAGGTTTATGAGAGTGCCTGAGATGTGTGCAAAACCTGAGATTTATTGACTTTCCTATGGTTATCACTTGCCACAAAAACCTGTGTCCCGTGCCGACTGAAGGTGTGTATATTTGTGGAAGGGATTAGAGTTCAGACTGAAATGATGAGAGAGAGAGTTGATATGAGCAAAAGGATTACATGAAGAATTAGTGAATTACAGAGGTGCTTTCTGTGAAACCAAGAGTGGAGGGTACACAAGAGACCTTTGGTCTGCTCCGTGAAAAAAGAAAAACAGGGATCCAAACATAAGCTACCTGCACTGGGATAGAAAACTGGCATATTTGGCATCATGTGACTTGCAAATGTGTGCAAAACACATTATTGCAGCTGAAGTAGTTGATTTTTCTGAAGGCTTAGTCAATGAATATGAATGAATCAATACACTCTTACATTTTATTGGGTGATTATCAAGTGGTGAGACTCCTCAGCAGAATGACAGATATGGTTTCTTTATCCGACTGTCAAACAGGGAGTTTATGTGTCATTCTTCACTTATGTGAGTTTGCCCAAGGCTTGCATTATTGGTAAAAACTGTCCCATTTGCTGTATTTAATGATCTACAGGTTATCAAGCCTTCTGCAATCCTTTACTGGCTGTGACAATTTATTGCATGATGCTCCTTACTTTTCCTACCTAGAAGAAGGTCCTTTGCAAGGATAAACACGTTAATTTCTAGAAAATATGTCTAAATCCGCCAATGAAAGGTGCTTCTTTCCATTATTCCAGCGTGTTAGCAATAATTCTGTCTGAAGAGGATGGAAGAATAGGGAATGTGAGTCAAAAGGCATTGACAGATAGAAGTTTATCTAACAGGCTTGCCTTTAAAGACTGTTTGAGGAAGGGTAACTGAATGCAGCAATGTGCCTTTGCCCTGAGCAATGCTAAGAGAAGCTGGAGCCCCATAATGCCTTATCCCAGCACATCTGCATTTCCAAAGTCAGCACGGGATGGGTGGAAGTCTGTAGCACACAACAATAACTCGGAAGAGCACAGAGAGTGAACAAAACATGTTTCCTCATTTGTAATTATCAGGACTTTGAATGTGTTGTTAACACCTTAATTCTGCTCCATAGTCCATCCCCCCAATGGTCACAAGAGTCTGCAAACACCAACAGACAATGGCTGCATTTTGGGAAAGGTTTGTGGGGCTGTTAGTCTAAGCAAAACTAGTTGTCTTGGTTTTTCACTTCCAGTGGTGAATGCACTTGCTGGGAACTTCAGAAAGAGTAGGTCTGACATTGTTTCCTCCGTGGGATTTTGTTGCATGTTTCTCTTCAAGCACATAAAAACAACTGCAGATTTTGTATTTTCCACGGCATTTTCTGTAGTATGAAAGGCAATGTAATGTTAATTCATTTTAAGAGGCATTGATTTGACTGTCTGATGTAAAGGGGGTTTCGATCTTCCTGATGTCATTTCAGAAGAACAGCAGTGAAACAGATCTGCAGCAGTGCAGAACTTGTGTAAAAGGAAAAGAGAATTAAGCTTCAGTATTTGAGACCAGTACTGATATTTACCTTTGTCTTGTTTTAAAGGCCTTGGCACAAGTTACACTTATGTAACAAAAGGGAAGTACTTCATGTTAGTGGTGTTTTACTGACCTGGGTGGTTTCTGTCAGTCATAGGTTTCCAACTATTTACTTTCCAGGTAAATATAAAGATGATTACTAACCATGTAAATATAAAGAGGGGGCTGTTAAAAGACAGTAGCTGTCTTTGGAAAAACATGCTCCTTGGCAGTGCCACAGAGGTGTCAGCAACTATAGAGGGATGAGTTAGGAAAAACATAAAGTTGTTGCTAGTTGAGAGCTGTCTGATTATTTTAAGTGAGACTCAACAAAATTAGTGCAGTAATGCATTAAAATTTCCAGTTTATATAAGCAATTTTAGGTGGAGGACATAAGCTCCTCATAGTCCAGGTATCTTCAAGAGCATTAGAAAACAAAGAAACAGTGTTGCTGGTGTTGGTTCGGAGCCAGCATTTCCAGTCAGTTCTTTCACTTGAGGCTCTCTGGTGCTCTTAAGGTTAAAGGAAATTAGGAATTTCAGTCTCAGTCTATTACTCCCGTGGCTGTGCTTCAACAACTTTCTTCCCTCTCTTCCCATATCCTCAAACACACCAGAATTCAAATGTTTTGAAGATGGGGCTCATTGTGTCTTATATCTCCTGTCTGTTGTGTTTTGAGTTTTTTAAACTTTTTAAAATTCTGTTCTTCATATTGATGTAGGCTTTCTTCACACGGCACCACACCATCTTCACTTCTCCAGAACCCACAAGTATGAAAACCATGTAGCATACGTTAAAGACCACTAAACATCAATTTTTATTTCAGTCACAGAATAGACTAAGGGGAAAAAATGGGGGAAAGGGGCCAGTGAAAAGGGAGAACAAGCTGGCTCAAGGGAACATGAAAAGATTTGGTTTGAGTCCAAATCATGCCAGTGATTGTAAATAAAGACTTGGTGGTGAGTCAGGGGTTTCTGCTAAGTGAATGGATGGTATCTGTCCTGTCTTCATGAAGAAGACAGGATGTGTCCATGCACATCCATCCCCTAACATTAAACAAACTGTAGGTGTATCTGTGAGCTCAGGTGTATCTGCCAGGCCTGGAGGAATCAGAGAGCAAAACAGGATCTCAAAGCTCAAAATGACCTCTGTGTGTCAGGGTTATCCCAGGGCTGAGGCAAAGTCATGTAAAGTGACTCTTCTCTAGTCTTCATAGTAGAGACTTTGTTGGTGGCTGGTGCTTCCTGCTTTCCCAGGCACTGACTTCCCTACTGGTACAGAAGTGTCGTGGAAAGTGATAGAGAAAGCTTAACTGGATGGTACAGCATCAGAAGGGGGAGGGAAGCCAAGAAAAATCCACTTGTCAGCTGAACAAATTAAAAAATTAGAAAACTCAGCATTTTGTCAGTCACTTCACCCCCCGGCATTTCCTTCACAGTTAGGACTTTAATCATCAGTAAAACAATAATAACAAAACATGTACAAGGATTCCAACCATCAGTTATCATAATTCTCTTCAACACAGCAAGATGCTCTTCAGCAAATAACCATTAAGAGATTAAGTCTCTATTATGAATAAATTGTTTGATATGCTGAAGGGAATATATTGAATGTATTTTCACAGGCTTAAGGAGTGGAAGACCTTGACAACATGCTAATTGTCTATACCTGGCATAGAGGAAATATGAAAGCCTTGGTAATATTCTGTGCCATTGACCAAAGTAACATTCACTGGGGATTGTTTACTAATGTAGCCCTTGGTTTGGCTGCTGCTAAATGTGAGTGTATATTATGATGATGCTTTCACACCAAGATCCTGAAATACCATTTTTGCTGAGGGACTTTCAAAAGTTTTAGAGTCCCCCAGAGGAAGGGGGTATTAATGTTATTACCATTATCCATTTTGGAGAAGGGAAAATGGAGGCTCCAGTTCCACCAAGTACAGTAAACCAGGGTCATGTAATGCCCCTGCTGAAAATGCCAGTCCTGCCCTTGTGCTGCTCTGGCTGTTATTCTCACCTGCATGCTGGCTGCTGGCAAAAGTTTTTTCTGTTGCTCAAATATTCAGACTGAGAAATTCCTCTGGATTAAAACTAAAGTTGGGAGAAAATAATTTAGTTTCAGTTCTTTTACCTTGATTGTTTCCTTGATCAGAGTATTTGTACAGCTACTTGAACTCTAACAAGTTTCAGGGGAGCTGTGTGAAAACTGGAACACGAGATGGGAGTAGGTAGGATTTATTTATTGTGACAGTGCCACTTTAAACCAGACTGAAATGCTCATAAAACTCTGGCCTGAGGTACAGGTAAATAGCCTTTTGAAGTGCTTGTTCACATCACTCCTGGGGCTTCCCCAAGTCAGCTTTACTCTGGTAAACTAACATGCACAGGGTCCCAGTCAAACACAGTCTTGTGCTGCTGCATCTGAATTTCAGCCGGCCTGGCTAGCCCACAGAGGCCACAGGTGAGTAGAAAGTGCAGAGGTGGCACCAATAGTGCAAGATAAAGAATCCAGTAATCCTCGTCTGTGTTCTCCAAAGCAGTGAAAAGACATTCCCCACATCCTGATAGTAGTACTTAATTGGTTATGGTGGTTTTTTCCTTTTTGTTTTAATAATGGCTGATTTATGGGCGTGAAGCCTCTACACCTCAAATGTGAGAGCAGCCAGGGAAAAAAAAGGACAAGGAAGCAATTTTTCCTGAAGCTTATTTCCTGGCAAGGCATGGTTTTCAGCTTTGAAAGGATGTATGAGGCAGAGAGAAGTCCTGTAAACACGTTCACATGTGCCAAGGCTCCTTCAGCTTTTGCCTGAACGTCTCCCAGATCACACTGACTGTGGTTCATTGTCCTCTCACAGGAACTTGGTATCTAACTGTAAATCCATGTACACGCAAGGCAAAGAGAAAACAAGTGAGGCTGTATCATATCTCTTACAAAAATCTTGAGTCTTCCTTATTTCCTCTCCCTGGTTTCTGAAATACTTTTAATCTGAAAATCATGAAAGCTGTGGTCATCCCAAGGAAAATTAGAATAAACACAACTGGACAAGGTCCCTGAAGGAGTGTTTCAGTCACCTGCTGCTGTGCTCCTGCAAAAGCCTTCCACCTTATCTCTGCAGCTGAAAGGGTATCACTCAAAAGAATGAGACTTCACTTTTTTAGAAGCCTGATGGGGATCAAAAGAAGTCAAGTGGTAATAAACTCTGTGTCAGTGATTTGCTTTACGATTTAACAGTCCAGCATCTGCTTTTTAAATTTTTTTTTAGGTGTACTGCAGGAAAACCACTGCTACGTTGCTTTATTCAGGCAAGGTTCTTGTTTCATTGCATTATAACAACATTGGTTGGTGCATGTAGGAGTGGTCTTTGCATGTGCAAGGGCACGTTTAACTTTGAACATTGAGACACAGTGTTCTGACTTGTGCTGATGACACCATGTGAATAATGTCACATCCCTCTGAGCTGGATGCAGAGGCAGATACCACACACCTGGATAGCACTGGGGATGTCTTCTGCAGCTTCTCAAAGGAAGCTCACCCAAAATTTAGGAGTTCATATCCCTGGTGCTGGTCATCTCTTTAAAGTCAACCTCATCCAAGCTTCTGCCACATGGGCATTATGGTTTTTAACTTAACAAAATACTGTTAGGAGCAGAGAAGAAAAAGCTGTAGTATTTTCCTCCTACCAGCTCTGCTTCCTGACGGTTTCCTTAGGAGGCACATTTTGGTGGTTGCAGGCTGTAATCTCCTAGGATTTACTGTGCCCCTCTCTGAGAGCTGCTTGCAACATGACTGCTGCTCTCAGCTCTAAGCACACTTAATTATGTCTCAGTTTCTGTTCTTTCAATTCAGGGGCTGCACTGAGAAATACTTAGGGTTGTTAATATTAAGCTTTGACTGTTAGGACTTCATTCTAAGCATGAGGAGGTTTGTTTTTCTGAAACAGGAACAAGGTGCTGAATGAGGTCACCACATCAGTAATTCTTCTTGCTTATTGATTATCTGGCACGTGCATTTATCAACAGGTGATAAATAAGTGAGAAAGATTTTGTTGTGATGTAGATCACAGCCGATCTCAGAGTCAGTCAGCACATTTTAGTCTGTTAGATTAGATATGCACCTAATACATCCATGTTCTTAGGTCACACCTGAGTGTGCTGATGGAATTCATGAGGTCATTCAGTATGTGTCTACATCTGCTTTGTCAGCTGCTGGAGATTTGCAGACATTTGTTGCTGCTTTAAAAGACGGATCTTGATCAAATAGCCAGTCATCATCCTGGCTACCTGATGTATTTTTTCTTTATGCTATGTACTATGCCTACTTCAGAAACTACAGTCATCCCTGTGCTACTTTGCACTAGATTCCTCTTTCTTTGTATCTACTTGCAGATGGGTGTGTTTAAGCATGTATTTAAGTTTCAGTGCTTTTATGTCTCACTGTCTGAGAATGGGAGAGGAAGATGGGGAACTGCCAATGAGGAAATAGTGTCTGAAAGCTAGAAGAATGGAAATACTGAGAAGTTAGGCACATTTTTAGGGTGGTGTAATGGGGAAAATAAAATCCCAATACAAATCTAAATGTCCCTAAAAGCCTTGGAATCCTGAGTGGAAACTAACTCCCGGTACTTGCATATGTACAAATGATCTGTGTATAAAATTCCAAGTTCTCTCTGGATTGTACAATGCCCACAGCAGATTTTTCAAAATGCATAAGGGTAATGACTTTTACTGGACAGGGTGTAACATTGGCACTTCCAGCATAACAAATTATCTGGTCCTGAGAGCAAAACATTCCAGGAAATGGTGCAATTGTATACTCAAAGTATAATAAATAGATCACTAAAGCTTTCGTGGCATTATTAGATGTTCAGAAGAAAAGTAACTACTAAACTCACTGTAAGTGTCCAACTGGCAGTCCTTGGTGTCATGGCCTAATCTATACTGTAGAACAATTCTCTGTCACACTGCCTTCCTTCGAAGTGAGAAACATCTTCTGTAGTACCTGCTGGATTAACTCTGGCACTTCTCCTTGCTGCCTTGGATGGCTGAGTGTTTGAGGAGCAATCTTCAGCCATCACCCTGCTGTGGGGAGGTTGCTGAAGTCTGGGTGCTGTGCTGATATCTGCACAGTCCATCACTCCATCCCTGGTGACTCCCTAACAAAGCTTTCTCTTGCAGCAAGGTTAGCTCTGACGTTTTTTCATTGCCTTGGGGATTTTTTTTCTTTTTCCAAACAACTCCTCTAAAGAAAATCATCTCTAAAAAAAAAAGTTGAATTTTTCTTAGTGATCTGTTTTCCTTAAAAACTAAAGCAAAAGCTTTGCTTCTGAACCTGCATGTTTGAACTCTTGATTGACCTGATCTAATGTTTGATAGTAGGGTATAATGTTTCTGGTGGTGGCATAGAAACATATCATTTTTTCTGCCTTAGTCTCCCAGATAGGCCAATCCTGGAATGCCCTAGGCAGAGCCTTGCCAGCAGGTAGAGAGAGGGGATTCTTTCCCTCTGCTCAGCCCTGGAAGTCTGTACCTGCAGTGCTTTGTCCAGTCCTGGTCTCCCCAGTACAGGTAAGAAATGGACATACTGCAGGAAGTCCAGTGAAGAGCCATGAGGTTTATTAAGGGGCTGGAGCATCTAACATGAAAGGAGAGGCTGCGAGAGCTGCAGCTATTTACCTTCAAGAAGAGAATGCTTGGGGATGTCTTGTCAGTATGTATAAATATTTGATGGAAAAAAGTGAAGAAGACGGAGGCGGTGGGCACAAACTGAAATACAAAATTTTCCATTTACACTGAAGAAAAACTCCTCTAGTGCGAGCATGATCAAACACCGCAACAGGCTACCCAGAATGGTTCTGGAGTCTCTGTCTTTGGAGATACTCAAAACCCAACTGGATGTGGCCCAGAGCAGCCTGCTCTGGTTGCCACTGTTTTGATCAGGAGTTGGACTTGAGGGTTGCCTTAAGATGCCTTCCAGCATCATTTTTTCTGTGGTTCTGTGCTGTGTGCAGGCTGACGAACCCCAGGAAAATTCCTATAGGAAGGAATGCCAGGCTACTGTTGACTGTTCTCCTTAGTCAGGATAAAATAAGCCTAGCAAAAGGAGCTGATGTAGGGAAAAGAGGACTGAAAGGACTGTAGTTGCTAAGTGAGTTTCAGAACAATTTGGAATCATAAGTGTTCACTAAATTATTTGAAAAACCTTGTTTACAGGATATCATCTATTTGCCTTTATTTTCACTGAAGTTCATTCAAAAATTCTGTCTTTTAGTTGGGATAGTAAACTCTAACTCTGCTCTCAAGTAGTGTCAAATCAGAACTTAAATGGTAGTGAGTTGCATTTACAAAGAGATTTAGGATCACAGAATAATTTATGTCAAAAGGGACCTTAGGAGGTCTCTACTCCAACCTCCTTCTAAAAGCAGGGTCAGCTCTGAGGCCAAAGTCCCTCAGTGCTTTATCAGGTTGGGTCTTCTAAGCCTCCAAAGATGGAGATTGCATAACATCTCTGGGCAACCTGTCTCAGCACTTGGCTGTCCTCATAGTGAAAAAGATTTTCCAGTCTGAACCTTTTGCTCTTAGACTTTATTTTTTAGGAGAATGAAGGTAACAAACAGGTGCCTTTTGGGTTTTTCAGAGGTGTATATGCAATCTAGATCTCTTACTCTATTGAGCACTTCTAGGAGTTCCCCTAGGCCCTTACCTTTATTTTGAAGCATGGAAGGGCATCTGAAAATCTTATCCGATGTCTCCTGGGGTTCATAGCTTTAAGAATTTGCAAGATTGAAACTGACATCTCTTCCTTTTCTAAAATAAAAACTTTGTTGTGCTTCTGAGGAATGATTTAGGATTGGGAAATTCTTCAATTTGCAGGAGGATGTGTCTGGTGAAATATAACCGAAGCATTTCTTTTTAAGCATTTCCTTCTGTTAACTTTGCTGATAATGGTGTGGTAAGATCAGAACTAGGGCCATAATTACATGAAGTTTGCAAAGAGAGGACAGCTCCAGAATTCCTTTCACAGTGCCTAGCAAATTTCTAGAAAAATGCATCAGTAAAATGCAAAGGCAAAGAAAACTTGTGTGTGCAATCTTAAAAAACATTGTATATGTATATATCAAATAGACTTGATTTCTGAATAATGTCTAAGGTAGAAAACCTCCCGAGTCAGCTCCAGTAGCATATTTTTTCATGTGTGACAGAGGTTAATTTGGTCATGCTTGTTACTCTAACCATAACTGCCTTTTTTTTCTTCTTTGTGGCAGTGTTTGCTTTTTCTCTGTCCGTTTCTTGTTGTTCCTAAGAACAGCTATTTGCCAAAACAAATGTATGTGAGTGATAAAAGCCAAGGGGAATGTCTGTTGGACCACAGGAAATTTCCTGTGCAGGAAGAGATCTTAGGACTTCCTGTGGAACAGAGCATTGTGGGTCTGTTGGCAGAAGTCCCTTTACCACAGCTGCAATTAACCAGAAGAGGGTGGAAAATAGTTGGCACTGCCTTTTGCAGTCACATAGCTCAGAAGAGCCTGAACTGGACACTTTAAAAAAATTCCACAGCATAAGCAAATGGTAAATCAGAGTGGGTTTGCAGATGGTTACTCTCAAAACCAAAAACAAAGAAAATAAGAATGGTGCGGAATTTCAGGTCACCTCTGCTCATACTCCCATGCTTGCTGCCCACCTTACAGACTAACTCAGCATACATGGGAGCATCCCAAAGTTTGATGCTGCTAGAAGGAGACCTCTTCAATGAAATGTGTCCTTGGTACCTGCACTTTGTACCCCACTGTAGCCTCGTGCCTTGCAGGATTTATGAGACATTGCTAGTCAGCCTGTACTCTGCAGCAGGGTTTTCTCATGTCCCTGCATGAGGCTTCCCAGTGGGTACTTCCCAGACAAGTTCAAATTACCAAACAAGCCATGTCCTACATGTATTAAATCTGTGTGATGCCAGAAACTTGTGTTGATTGACTGAATTTCAGCATGGAAGACCCTTCTTTTTGAGTGATCTTTATTTTAGCTTATAGCACATGTACATCTCTTTTCCCAGCCCTCTGAAACAGCACTTGCAGGGTGCAGGGGAATTGCTTTTGGAAAGAGGAGTGAAGAGGTAAAAAAGGAGGGGCACAGGATGCTAACATAAAATGCTATAGTAAAAAAGGGAAGAGACAACTGGATAATAGGAGGAAATGAGTGTAGTTCAAAGGGCAGAAAGAGTAGGAGACAGAAAGAAAAAGACACCAGGAGCACAGATTTTATAAAAAGGGAAACTGGCCAGTCTGGAGACAGATGTATTTTTTTAAGAGTGTGTGCAGAGCATGATTAGATCCTACACAAGAGGGAATTTGTGATGCAGGGGATGTCAAACCCATTATTAGGAGAGGGCAGAGTGAGCTTGATATGGACACTTGGCAGTTCATCCTAGACTGCAGTTGCAACTTCATCTGTGGGGACAGTTGTGTGCCCTCTGCCTGTACCAGTCCTAGACCTCACTTGGAAGGTGCCACAGAAAATGCCCCTGAAATGGTGCCTGAGTGGTGGTCTGTGTTCAGTGTGACATTAAGGCTGTTAACTCTCTTCATAGAAGTCAAACAGGAGCTGACTGTGACATTTTAGCTTCAGCCTTGTGAGCCAGAGTTGACTACAGTGGTCTCACCTGGGAATTCCTAAGCCTCTCACGTAGCTTGGTTCTCCTCACAAAGTTTGGACTGTGACCTGGTGCCCTTGCCTCTGCTGCTTCAGCATTTGGATTTGTCCTCACAGCTGTATGCATGTTCACTCTTCTTTTGTACCAAGGAACTCTTTGTTTGCTTACTAAGTGCTTCCCCACAGGAAATTTCCTGTGATGGAAAACTCTGGGGAAGCTTCCTGTCAGAGGAGAGGCTGCAGGGGGCAGATAACGGAGGCACTGGAGGCCACAAACCGCAGCCGCTGAGGAAGCGCCGTCACCTGGCGCTTTCTGCCGAGGGAAGTTGGGCAGCAGGAAAGAGCCAACCACTGTCTTGAGTGATCTGGGCTGATAGGACAGGGGAACTACTCACTGGAAAACCCACAGCTGCTGTTGACTGCTGAAGCCTTCACTGAGGCTGGGCGCTGTAACTTGGTGGTGTTGAACCCAGGTCTCTGGAAGCTATGGGTGAACTTTTATCATGGGGGGCTCCCCATGGGTCAGTTAGGTCAGCACTTCTCAGGCTCTGAGGAAAGCCTGTAGTCAAGTGTCCCACTAGGAGCTGGGTACCAGGCGTGGCTCTGAAGCTCGCACCAGTTGAGGAAAGAAGTCATTGCCTCATGGGAGAACAGCACAGTTTGATAATGTTGCCTGTCTCTTGCCAGTTGTTTTCCTAAAGAGGGAAGGTCCCCTCTTTAGGTACCGTTAGAAATTTTGAGCCCATGGCTGGCCCTGGCAATCTCTAGAGAACCACTTTGTATCACTCACTGGGATTTTGTCTTACACTGGTGCAAAAAGGATGGTCTGCCTGTCAAATAATTTACTGTGAATGTCACTCCAGGCTCCATCAGAGACCGCTTGTCGTTTTGGGCTGGGCAACACTGGAGCTTGGTGAGCTCCTAGGAACTCTGGACTGCAACAGTATTCAATCAGTCCAAGGCTGATAGTGCAAAATCTATTTGAGGAAAACACCCTGATGCTAGAGTGCTCTTCATAGGCACGCAATCTCAATGGTCACAATGTTGCCTCTGCAGTTGGGTGGCACCTTAGGCAACACTAAGGCAAATAAAAGACCTGAAGATGACCTGCATCCTTCCACAGCTCTTGCCTTTTAGCCTTGCAGTGCCTCAGATTGCTCATATGTAATGTTGTGATGGTGGTGCTTCTTTCTGCCCCCATTGACATCTCCACTGTCAAACTCAGTATAGGACTTCAGAGTTGTCAATGTGTCAGCCCAGAGATGTGCCAGCCCCGTAAACCAAACTTTGAGCTTCCCTCTCACCAGTCTGCCCTGTGCTCTTCTGATCTCTACAGTGTCCCTTTCAACTCCTCAGATTTTTCCGTCTGTCCCTACCATACCTCAGCATTCCATGCTGTCTGCTGAATTCATCTGTACCACACAATGATTTTTACAATTCCTCACAAAAAGTTACTGGATCCCAGTAACATTCTTTAAGCGTCCTTATTGATAGTACTCATCTCCATTTGTGATCTGTTGCCTAAATATTGCCTACAAAATGGCGTTTGTTGTCTGCATGTATTTCTTCTGTAGGTTGATTTATCCCAAGCATGTATGACAATGTTTTGCCAAAAGATGGAAAACAGAACAATCTTCCAGACTTTATCACCTTAATGTTCCTCTTTTTCTTCAGAGCTCAGCCTTTTGAATCTGGTGAAGGCACATCATTTGTTTCTTTGCTTTTCTGTGTGTCTTATTTTAAATATTGAGGTTAAGAGCAAATTAAATGGGACTATGAAGTCCTGTAGGAACTTCTTTAGATCTGCTCCCCCTAGACTAGGAAAAGCAGGTGTTTTAAGCTCTTAGTTTTTGATATGGTGTAATTTCAGTACAGCCTTCATTCAGCCACCAGCGACTCTTGTGGTTTGATTAACAGACTTGACTCATAAATGTGTGCAGCCTGGCCAGCTGGTCCAGCCATTGGCTTGGTGACACTGGCCAGCTGGCTGTCATTTCTTGGCTAAAAGGGTACCCCAGATTGCAAGTGCTGCTTCTCAGCTGTGGGGCAGACAGGAGTGAGGCACTGCCGGATCTCAGGTCTCCTGAGAAAAAAGGAAAGAAGCAGCTTCAGAGTTATACACAGTCATCAGTCCCTATCTTTTGTAACCTTCTATGGCTCAAAGGTATCTGGGAGAAATTGCAGGGTCATTTTCTGGGGTGAGTGGTCGATCCACTTGTTTTTCAGGTTTCCAAACAGTTGCCAGTATAAGAACTTGCTTATGATGGGTTTTCTACTTTTTACCTATTGTGGCTGATAATTTCTTTGCCAGGACAGAGACCAATGCATTGATATTGAACTCTCAAAATGTCCGGTGCCCTAAGACCTGGAACAGACTTAAAGAAAGAGAGGAAGTCTCTCCTGTACCCTCAATACCTCTCTGCTGGGCCATGTGGATGGGAGAGAAGTCCACCTGTGCACAGGCAACAGTGAGAAGAGCTCAAATTTGGGAGCAGGAGGAAGAGCCTGCGATGAGGAGGCTGGTCAGGGAGATCAGCATTGCACACTGGCACAGTTAGAATTCAAGAGAGAGGGATGTGAAGTCGAGCTAGGAGGACAGATTTCTTAATCTCGCCTTTCTTTTTCTGTAATATACACCTTCTACTGCACACCTTGCTGGAAAAATGAGCCAGGGTTATGGCAGTGTATCTGATGCCCTCCTGGCAGTGTTGGTTCCTGTAACAAATGACAATATATTCCTGCTGCTATTAGTTGTCCCTTTAGCAAAAAGTGGCAAAGGTCTGTAGGTTGGCTGTAAAAGGCCAGCCCTCCTGCTGCTGACCCATGCAGGTTTCATTATGATGCCACAATGGAATTTCTGAGGGGTTTTTTTTCACCACTACTGATACTTTAAAAACAAGGGAAAAAATTACACTCAGTGTCTTTATTCTGCATTATAGCTCCTAAGGTTTTAAAGGTGAAGAAATGTCAGAATTAACATTGCCTGTGAGTACATTGATTCTCCATTTACACGAGCTTTGCATATGCATCAACACATAGAGGGTCTTGGCAAAGTGTGGCCTCTGGGACTGCATGGATAACTTCACTAAATACTGATAGAGAGGAATGGGGGTGAACCTTAGTTGGTAGAGAGGATAATGGCAGGAGAAAGCACTGTATTGTTCATTCAAAAAATGTCATTTTGTTTTAATAATTTGTAGTGCTAATAATACACTAGGAAATCTGTGATATAGTGTGTAAACATAATAAAGTATTGGGAAAATTCAAGTTCACTACAGATTGGCTATTAAATATTTGCAGTGAAGAAAAGTGAAACAGCTCAAGGCTGCAAAGAAATGATCCAACTGGCAGATTAATAAACTGAGAATTCACACCCTTAATTTGTAAATATAAATAGTGAAGTTCAGAAGTGAAGTCATTAATAGACCTTGTCTGTCAATAAACTTTCTTGACATTAACTTTTAATACTATAAAAGTAGTGTCTTTAAAACACATTCTTTTTTAAAGAGGTCAACAATGTAACATTTTTACTGTTTTTCCAAAATATTCCAAGTTGAAATAAGGAGCTTTAAGAACTGGTTATCAAATTGGTTCTTGTAACAATTACAGAAAATTTTGCTTACCCCAAAACCTGTCTTACCCCAAAACTAAAAGTAGACCTTACAGTAAGTGTTATGAAACCAAAACACAAAAGAGAGCTTGCATCTTGAATGCAATAGATTAATGCCAACCTTGGAATATTGCGAATTTCTTCCATTTTATTTTTTCAATGGGTCTGATTTTGTATATTCAAAGAAACTTTGTTAGGGTGTCACCATTCTCCTGAGTATTGTAGACTCCTTTTTTTCCTTTTTCCCCCAATTACTGCCTGTGGAGACAAAAATGCTGCCTTCTATAGCAAAATCTATGGTGTTATCCCATCATTTCTGTTTTGTTCGGCTTTCGTGAACTGGGGATCTCGGAAAAATACCAATAAACTACATCCTCTTAATAGCTCTGCATGGAGATTACAATCCAAGGAAACTCTCTGGACAAAAATTGTATTTCTCTCCTGTTTGTGCTTTGCCAAGGACACCGGGGTCCTGGGTTATGACTGCAACTGAGACACTACAATTATGCAGAGTAATAATGCAGGCCTATTGAATTAAATAATGAAGGTCATTTGATTTCAATTAGGATTAGCATCTCCTGGCCCTTCACATGGACAAGGGCCTTATAGTATGAGCTGCTGTAGGTAGGGAAATGAATGTGTTCTGTCTTTCTATACAAACAGGGCATGAGGCCTACTGGTTTAAAAGATACTTGATATTTTTAAGCTGCCATGAAAAATAAGGCAAGGGTTTGTTAGGAAGAACTTCAAAATGCGTTCAAATCTCAGCATGGTCCTTTACCATGTAAAAAATTTGGAATTAAGGTGACACACACAAACACCAAGATAAAAATGTGTATTTTTAAGAAAGAATTTGACTAAGAGAAGGATGGGTTTTTCAGCCATTTCTTTTCCTGGATGGCAGTTATCCAAGTGAGACACCCCACTAAAACCACTGGAACTGCTCACAGGAATATGAGTTAAACTGTGCAGCTCTCGGTGTCTTGTTTATTACTTAAACAAGACTTAAACTGATGCAATTTGGTATTCATCTTCATTTCCACTATTTACGAGGGTTGCTTTGCAATTTTGCATTTATCTCAATTTTTACAATGCAAGTATGGATATCACTTATACTTTTGTTTAGAATTACTTTTAGTTTGAATGAATGTCAATTGTTTATTTTAGAACAAAAGTAATTAGGAGGCTTTCATTTAAAAGCAGAAAACACACAGCCATTTTAACTGAATGTGAAAGGATCCTATACAGAGAAAGCAGAATTCTTTTTTGCAGTAACAGTAAAATTTTCTGTTTCACATTGTGTAAGAATAGAGTTACCAATATGTACACCAGCTTTTTACAAGAAATGAAAATAAATCAGTAAGTGTTTAACAGGATTAATACTGGGATTAGCTAATATAAGGTTTTCCTAGTGCTTCTCTGGTACATGGAGAACTTACAGAGTGGAGAGAGAAAAACAAGAGGAAAAAAATATATGCAAAGCCAGTTGGGTAGAGTTATGCAAATGACCTTATCAGGGCAAGCAAAAGGCCTCTCCACCATGCCTGCCAATTCGGAAATAGCAGCTATGGACACACTCAGCTCCCTCTTCCTGAGGAGATGCAGCTTTAGCCTGTGATGTTGGCAACCACACCGTGAAAGGAGATTAAAAATTGCCTCCTCTTTTATGTCTTTTTAAGAGGTTGGCAGAGATGTTAAATGAATCCTGGAGAGGGCAAAGCACACTGATGATATCCCAGTAACATTTTTTTCAATTTCATATGGGTTCTAGCAAATGAAGGGAGCAAAGGAACCACTAGGCTTTGACAGGGGTACAGAATTAGTCCCAGATTTCTCTTAAGGCACTGGTATCTGTCCATCCTGACTTCCATTCTGAAGGCAGAAAGAAACATTTCCTGATGTTCAGCCCAACTCAGGCTACCTGGTCAAGGTGTGCTGCTCTCTTTCTCTCACCTCTTATGATTAAATTCCACTCTTAGAGTTGGTCGAGCTAAACACAGGAAAGCAGCATCTGACCTTACACAGAGTTTTCCAAACACCAAAGTGTGTCAAGATTTATGAAGTGTTTTGGTAGTTGACACAAAAGGAAGGCATTATATTCTGATATTCTAGGAATCTTTTCTCACCTTTTAGTGCCTTGCATACTACTCTTAGCACTGCAGCTAGATTGTCAAGATTGCCACTTAACACAGATTTTCACAGGAGATGCAGGCATGCTTTTCAAGTTTGAAAGCCAATGTTTTCAAAACCTTGAGCAGGCACTAACTGGTCTCTCCTTTAGCATTCAGCTGGGTGGATTGAATTCATGGTCAATATGACATATTAGTGAGGATTTTTCATAGCTAGGGTTGGACTCAGTTGTCAGGAGGCAACTAGAGGGTACAGTCAGATGAAGGGGTCGGCTGAAGTGTTAACTCTGGGTTGAGTGTGCACCCTGAGGGTGCATCCAGTGTGTTAATGCTGCTTTATTCAAGTCGCTGTTTCCCAGGCTTAAAACATAAACCATGTGAGTAGCATTACTTAAGAAAGAGGGCAAGGACTGAAAAAACCAGTGTGATCTTTCTGCATGCTAAAGCAGAGGAGTGTGCAAAAAGAAGAAACCAAAATATTTTGTCTTCTTCTCCTCATCCCCATAGTGAGAGGGAGAATGTCCTGGGTGGAGGAATAGGATTTAGTGGAGGTGAATAGTCAGCAAAAACCTGTGTGCATTGAAGCTCTCAGGGCGCAAGGCTGTGGGACCCACCAGCCCAGTGGGAAGCTGCAGGGAGAGGCATTCCTTAGTACCCAACAAAAGCTCTGAGCCTTGAAGGTCCTTCTTGTTGCATGGAGATGCAGGCTGTGCCAAAAAAAAAATTAACTGAGGCCCTTCAAAACAATCAGTGACCTGAATTTGAGAAAGAACCAGAAATTTTGATGCAGAGCAGCTGTGCTCCTTCTGTCCCAGTCAGGGTTAGCACTGCCTCTCCCTCTGTGAGCAGGACAGTGTGGGCACTGTGCTCGCGTACCTTTGGCAAAACCACAGCAGCATCAAAGGAACAATGTCTCAAGAAATGCAGGTCCTTTGTGTGCAGCTTTGGGCTAAGTTCCCTGCTGATTTGGCCTTTGCCATGAAAACCCCTTCTCTGGACACAAACCTGAAGAGACATGAGACAAGGATGCTCAGATACACAGAAAAAATCTTGGTGTGCACTCTTTTGGACTCTGGCCTAAGTAATGGATGTCTCGGTCCGTTCTTCTAGATCCCGTCTTTGTTGTTATGTTTTCAAAACTTCTTTCCTTCAAACCTAGTTCCTATGTGAAGCTTTAATGCCCCTTCCTGAGAACAACTTGTGTCTCAGTATCATTTCTCCAGGTTAGTGATGGTTAGGATTGCTGTGAGGATGCTGTTCAGCAGCGAAGGGGAGGCAGTGAAGCAACAGTTGTTCTGCAGGAGAAGGGGGGAAAACAGTAAAGGTGCCATGGTTTTTTTTGTACAATGCATGCTGCTCACTCCTTGTTTTCCTTCTGATAACACCGAGGTATTTATGTGCAAACAAAAGGTTCCTCTTGCCGAGTCAGCCGCCTCCTCCTCCCACCTGATTCCGTCAGCAGAGTTGCAAAAGCATGACTGTGATAGTGCTAAATGAATAAGGCTGAGGTTGGATTGACAAGAGAAATCTCCTCTTCGCACAATGTGCACACCTCAGGGGTAGTGGGGGGAAGAGGAAGTCTAGAAAAAATCCAAAATGAGGCATCACAAAACATTTTGTTAAAAATCAATCACAGTGCTTTGTTTTGAGAATTAGTCTTTGAGGGAAGTAGTGTTTCAGGACCTAAATTAACAAATCTGGTCACAGCAGGGAAGACACAATATTGAACAGGACCAATGGCCATTCCAGCAGCTTCAGAAGAAGATATAAGAAAGAAATACTGTAATTTATTAAGGAATAAGCCAGCTCACATGTAAACCTTTTCTGAATTTCCATTGTTTAGTTATCCAAACACATAAGTAACAAGAGTGTAAATCTTTTCTGAAACTGCATTCACGTCCTCAGAAACTCTGCATGATCTCAAACATGGAGGACTTCGTTTTCATGAACATTAAGTACTTGAGTCCATATGCTCTGTGTTTATTATCTGCCAGAGAAGTGTGAGACATCTAGTTTGCAGATTTTCTCAGGGCTTCACGGGAAATTTTTGACACTTTGCATTCCCTAATGTCATTTTGTGTGAAATTGCTGAAGAAGGCTTCTCCCACTCCTCAAATTGACAGTGTGCCCGTGTCTGCATTTCTGCCCCATGCTGTCAGTGCCAAACTGGTTTACCCCAGTCATGGGGGGGGGTGCAGGGGGGGGAATCACATTAATAAGCAAAGCATTTTAGAAAAGTAGTTTTCTGCTTGAAACTTGTTAAGAAGAAAGAAAAGACCTGGGAGTGTCAACTTGCTTTGCACTGATGTGCAACAATTAGCTTAGTAATTTCTGTAATGTAAGAATTATAAAAGCAGGCATGAAGGGAAGAGTTAAGGCAACCTGAAAAGTTGGGTTAGAAGGTGTCCTTTCTTCAAAATGCATTTCACCATCCTTCCCTAATGTTCGTGTTTGCTTCTTGCCTTCTTAATTCTCCAGTCTGTCTTTTTTAAAAACGATGTTCCAAGCTTTGCAAGTTGGTTGTGAGTCAGTCTTCCCAAGAGAGCAAAAACTTGAGATGATTTGGAAGTTACAATACAAAAGAATGAAGCAAAACTGGTTTGGACTTTGTAAACCAAGCAAGTCCTGAAGCATTGGAAAAATAGAAGAGAAATTACTTCATGGAGACACCTCTGTTGCTCTCCTGACTTCATCGTCATTGTGATTGTCTGAGTTTTTGTGGTGAACAGACAGACCTATAAATCTGGATTTCTGCAACAGATAAGATAAAATAATTAGACAAATGCCGTTCACAGAGCTGACTGAAATTTGCCAATATACGGGGGAGCACAACTAAGACAATTTTAATTAGACAAGTTGGTGAAAAAGTATTTCAACTTCATTTTCTCAATATCCACTTAATAAAGTATATAAGGACTCCAGTAGTTTCAGTTGGTTCCTGGGCACATGAGCATGGTATGCACACCATCATGCTGTCACTTTGCTTGTATGCTGAATCCCTTCCCTCTCCTGTCTGCCCATATTGTAATGTCCTCCAGGCAGGGAGTCCTCCTGCTTCAGAGTTTTATAACTACCTGGCACAACTGTCAGCCATGTAAAGAAGCCATTAGATGGTGTTAAATATTTCTGACAGATGATATAATTTCGTTCTCTTTCCCAGTACTTAAACTTATTTAGCCTGCTACCTCTCACCCCTTCAAAAGAGGTGGCACTGTTAGTGGGACTGAGAGGGGCGAGTTCCTCACTCCTCTCTGGGGCTCACAGCACACAATGCCCCTCTCCAAGGACAGGGGTCCCCTTTCCCCTGGCATGTTTGCAGGAGTTTGTTGGTGATAGCAAGCACAGGGATGGCCATCCTTCCGGTGGGAAGGACAGAAGTCCTGGAGATAGGTTCACTGATGTCAAGGTCACTAAGTGTCTATACCAGCACAATAGGATTATGTGGCACACATTACTAGGTGTATGCAGCCTCTCTCACTGCACCTTTACAGTGGCAAGAAACCCGAAAAGCAGGATGAGACACAACCTTCTTGTGATTTAGCTCATCCATTTGTTTTCCTTTTCATTCAAAGCTTGATCCTTTACTGGAACTGCATAGGTAAATCATTTGCCTCTATTGACATTGCAATCATTTTTCCACTCCTGGGAGTAAGCCTTTCTCAGTGACATCATCCAGATTAAACTCAAGTGATACAGCAAGCCCGTGCATTATTTTTCAGTGGTGTGACATGTTCTGTAACAATACTAGCTGAAGCATTTTCTCTGTTTTCTGTTACCACATCCAGCTGTTACTCTTTTTGCAATTTGCCACCTCCCTGCCAGTTGTGTCGACCTAACTGTTAGTGCAATTGTGCTCTTAATCTGCTCAGAAAGCTGATCTGAAAGAAACCAATGTACATTTATATTTGAATACAGATTATCTCTCTCATCAAGAACACAGCATAACTCCTCCACCAAATGCACTGGCACATCAACGTGGTGGCCAGAAAACATGACCAAGTCAACACGGTCAGTGAACGCTACATATTGTCTAAGCTGTCACCTAGGATGAGCTTGTTTGAAGGACATTGTAGTTACTGCAGACACCCCAGCACTGAGATAGAAATTATCCCAAACACGAATATGCTGCAGAAGTAGATAATCTATTAAGACACCAGTGCACCAGCCTGCAGCATTAGAAAGGTGAGCACGGATTTTACTCCCTATTTAATGCATATGAAGCTGTCAGTTTATAAACATGTCAATAAATGCTGTCCCGATTAATAAAGTTCATTTCTTATTCCTTGGAACAGTATTTTCAAGTGGTCCTGAATAGGAAGTACTAATGCCTCAACTTCATATGACTTACACAGAAATAATAAGTGCAAGCCAGTTTTTTGGGGGCCCTAATATTAATGAGAAGTTAGTGGGTATGCTGACTAGCTTCAGAGCAAGCAGGAGTTAAATGCTGGAGAGGAAGCAATTCTCAAGCTGCAGCAAAGATAATCATGATAATTTATCATCTGATAATCAAAGAGCACACACTTATTCGTTCTCATTATCAATGTATTTCAAGCACAAGTACCTCAGTACAAGAGGCCTTTCTGTGCACAAGTTGCACTGCAAGGTTAAAGGGCCCCATGGAAATGTGATGCAGTTACTTCTCCTGAATGGGTGATATGTTGTAGTGCAGTTTGGAGGCCATCTCAGTGGCCTCCTTGTCCCCTGAATGTGGAAAAGGACCCTTGGCATCTAGAGCTGTTCTTTTAAGCACTTCACCTTTCTCTAGGACAGCAGTATCTTCTTGGAGAAAGGACTGACAGTTTGTAAGAGCTGTAGGGATTTGGTTCATTAAGGAACCATCAAGAAATGAAGCTAAATCTGGAGGTTTTAATCATGTCAGAACTCCAGTTTGCAGCATCTTGGGAGCGAGAGATATCTGCAGCATGCTAAGAGTGGGCTTTTACCTCCAAAGATGTGGTTCAGAACAAAGTACACTGTGCAGTGTCCAAAGTTGTAATTTGTACAGTTTCCACCAGTAATTTAATATTTAATGTCACCTGAAGGCAGGTCTTTGCATAAAGCACAGGAGAGCTCATGTACCGGTGGATTGAAGCAGGCCGTCATAGCCCTCCTGCATTAGGGCTCTGCAGAGAATGCCTGCATGGGCAAGAGATCCAAAAGCAAAATCGGTTACAGTAGAAGTATGACATACTTTTACCACATGCTGGTGGTAATTTTTTTTCTACGGTGATTTGCTTAATGGTTACAGGCAAAGTAAGCCATGGTTCTGGGCTGTGCTGCCAAAATCTGCTTTTACAGTAGCAGCACAAGTGCAGCTGCAGCTCACGAGCCTTGGAGCCCCAGTGCAGAGGAAGCCAACAGATGACATCTTGCTGTTACGGCATAGGTTGTTCTGTAGTGGAGCTGGCCTCACGTTCCCTGGAAACAGCCTGGAAAACATGCTCTTTGTGTACACACTCCCCCCTTCCCAGCTCTCACAGTCACAGTTGAGTTAGGAAACAAAGTCCCAGCCAAAATTCCTCAAGGGAATGGGACCCAACTTCTTCAGGATGTGAGCCTCTGAGAACAAAATCTCCCTGTGAGAAAAAGGCAGCTTCTTAATATGGAGGATTATAATGTTGGTGGTGGTGGTTTGTTGATATGTGAAACAGATTTCAAAGCTTTCCACTTTATTCAGCTGTACAAAAAGAACTTCCTGACCTCTCTCTTACAAAACTGTAGGATCTCTTTAAATTTGCAGCCACCAGAAGATCAAGGTGACATAGCTGATGGTAGGTTAAAATGATAAATTGCTGAAAGGAACCATCTTAATTTTAGGCAGCTGTATTCATTGCAGCTAGCAACTATTTCTTCAGTTTTCATATCTTTTAGCAATGTTGATCAGGTACCTAAACCTGGAGCTTCCAGTTCTGTCACCAGCATTACTGCCACATACTGTAAGCATGGTAATAATCTGAGCACTCTCCTCCACTGTACAGCAATTAGGCAGCAAGCAAAAGACTTAAGTAAAACCGTATGTAGGTCAAGACTACTAAGATAAATTTATTTCTAATTACTTACAAATCTTCCACACCTCAGCCAGAGATCAAGGCCATATTGTGTTAAAAGAAAGAAACAGCAGGTATTGACAGTTCGTTCTAATATGGGGTTGGGTTTTTTACCTTGAAAGTACTGTTGCCAAGATGCATCAAATAATTGATACAAGAAGTGGGAAGGAAAAGTAGATGTTAAGGATGTAAAGATGCTGTGCACGTGTCCAGTTGTAAAGAGAAGCAGAATAGAGTTCCTGGGTTTGATCCCTCAGTGTATGGGCAGGCATCCAGTGCCTTTGTGCCTCCCATCTATAAAACAGATATAGCAATCTAATTTGTCTGCAGTTGAAAGGTACTGTGTAGTGTAAATATGCAAGTGTTACTAAGTATCAGCAGTGGCCATAGCCAATGCAGAAAAACTGTAAAGAATGTTTATTAGACCTAGAAGTTTGACCTGGATTAAGATTAAATTGGTTTGAAACAATAAAGAGTTGCTGAGAAGAAAATGAAAGTTTTTATAATCCCTTGACTTCTACTGGCAAAACTGTTTGCTTCTGGCAGTGTTGTCTCTTGAGCTTGCTACCCTGTGACATTGTCAGGGCTCAGCTGCTCTTGTTTAGGATATAGTTTTTGCACATACAAGGAAAAAACCAACAGAAGACGTTTCTTTCAGCTCCTTTTGGAAGGGAGCAGTAGGAAGGCAATGTCTGTTTCATGGACAACAGCCAAAAATTGGTTGAGAAGAAGTCAGGAGTAGATTAAGACTGTAACTGGGAGCAGATCCAAGCTAGCATTTCCCCCCTCACCATCCGACTGCCACTGCTGGTGTTGCACTGGCTGCTGTGGTGGGAATGCCGTGGTGTGGCAGCCGTGGGAGCAGCGGAGCGGCTGCTGGCGGCCAGGCTGTGTCCTGCTGTCCATGGCTCACTGACCCCTGCTGTATTCTGGCCTTCTCTGAACATGCTGCCCAGATGGAAAAAGCCAGCCTTCACCCTGCCCTGGAAGGAGAGCTCTTGTCAGGCTTCTAGGAAGGTTTTGCAAACAACATGAAAGGAAGCTGGAGCTGTCTGCGGAGTTCTTGAAAGCTCTTGGACATGGCTCATGGAATGAGTGCCTAGAAAACCCGCTGGTCTTTTCATCACCTCTGTGGTTGCTCGCTTCTTTGGTAGCTTTTGCCTTTCAGAACCTCAAATCCTGGCCACTTCAACACACAAACCAGCACCATTATCTAGACTGGTTTGTCCTGGCCTGGGTGAATTCTGTTTCAGGCCACAAACTGCCTGTCAGCAGCAGGTAGGCTGGTCCAGCATTATAACATTTTCTGTTTCTGACTAATCCCAAAGTGGGGCAGCTCACAGAGGACAGTGGGCTACATCCTAATATCCACTTACTCTATAGGTTCGCTCTGGATGATGCAGCGGAAACAGAAGGGAGACAAACAGCTGCTATAGGTCAAATATGGATCTCAGTTATAAGAAACACAGCACAACTGGCCACATTAAACCATTGGGGTTGTACTAGAGGCTTTAGTCTGACATCAGGTACAACTCCAAGCACTTCATGAATTGGTCAGCAGTGTTCAAGGGCTTTTCTGACTTGCTGGGGCCAGGGCTCTTAGACATAGCTGAGTAATTTTGTCTGAGTTACTTCATTTACTAACCTGTCTCTACATAGAAAAGGGGTTTGGTATAGAAAGCATATGTTCTTCATTTTGAATTCTGTAAAGTGTGGCTTCAAATTTTGTGGGGTTTTTGTACCAGTGACTTCATCTGCTGTCATTAATCAGTGAGTTGTCTCAGCCCAGCAAGCTAATTTAGAGTCCCACTTGTGCATTTGATCAGCAAATGCAAACCATGTGTAATGTCAGCAGGTCAAGCGAGGTGATGGAACATGGGATTTTCACCTCAGTTCCAGAAAGGACCATAGTTGCTTCCAGGAAGCTGAGCTTGGCACTGGATGTGGGCAATTGAAAAGATTTATTTCCCTGTATGAGAGCTCGTTCTAATAGAGCATTTTCCAATCAATATGTTTCTTACAGACTTTCCAAAGGCTGCATTAGGAAAGCAATTTTATTTATTTTATGACCCTGAAGCCCTGAGGGATTCGAATGTGTCAGCTTCCCAGGGTCTCTGTACAGACAGTGAAAGGAGAAGGGCTGGGTCACAGGGCACCACACCAGCGAAGTCAGCATGGCAGACACCCATGGCAGAGCTTCACTGGGTTGGTTTCTGCAGATGTCTGCACACATGGAGGCCCCGGAGCAGGCACAGTGCATGGAGCCTTACCTGCACTTGTGCTCTACCTCTAATACCTCGTTCAACAAGACACCAGGAGAAATAAAATAAGCCTGTGCCTTTTATTTCCGATTACTACTGAAAAAGCTGTTTCGCCCTCTGTTCCCAGCAGTGTAGGAGGTTCCCCAAAGCCTTGTCATTCTGATTACAGGCACTTTCAGACCTTCTTAAAGCATGTGCAAGCCTCACTTGTGGTCTCTTTTCCTGCCTGCCACACAACTCCTCTGTTCCCTATCCAACTGTTTTTTCCTCTACTAGACCTGTAAAGGGGTATTTTCATCTGCTGCCATGCATTTCCTTTGTACCAGTTCGTACTCACCTCCCAGATAATTCTCCCAGAGGATTAGCCAGGATTAACCTTTTCTTCATTCTCTACCTTTGCTTGTCTCTGGGGCTGGAATTGCAGAGCCAGCTCTCTACTGTAGGATGAGGCAGTCCCTGCAACCCAGCAGCAATGAATAGCCACTGCTTCTCCACTGCCTGGGTCAAGAGGCACCTGCTGGAAAGAGCAAGTGGTCAGGCACATCACTGCACACCAGACTTCTGTCCCCTGCTCGTAACAGCAAGTGCACAGACCGCCAGCAGTACAGGATTTACCCTGTGGCAGGGCTACATCTTCCACATGTATGCTAACCCCAGAACAGTCCCAGAGGGCACTTATTTATACTCTCCATCTGCATGGGAATAGCTAGGCATGCCATGGATTTCTGTCACCTCTGAGGAACTGGAAAGACTTTCTGAGAAAGCAAGATCCTTACCCTTCCTGCCTTTACTTTACATGGCAGTGATAGTTCTGAAGAACTGCTGCGCACCCTGTGGGTACTGGGTGCTTTGGGGAAGTCACTTGAGGTAAGAGATGGATGCAGCAGCCCCAGCAGAGAAAGCACAGAATTGCTGCCTCAGGAGAACCTCAGTGCCCAGCCTGGCCCTCAGTTTGGAAAGCCCTTCAGTGTGATCCCATGCTACTGTTGAGCTCAGCACAGCCCTGCTGGGGAGCAGTGTGGTGGTGGGGGTTCTGTCATATCCGAGCATGATACCAGAACAGGGCCCCTGGTCTGCAGCAACAATCAGTGACTCCAAACAGGGAACCAGAGAGCAGCATGCACAGCACCACGGCAATGTTGAACTGGAGTAGTTTGAAGCAGCTGTGCAACATTTTGCACTCCAGAGCATTTCGGATTTTAACTGGCAAAGCCTCATGACACCTCTTTGCATTTTGGTAGTCCAGCATTCCAAACAAGGACGTGAGACAGGAAGGGACTTTAAAAAGTTGCTCTGTCAGAGCCTGAGAAAGGGATTTAAATCTAATCATATGTTTTTCTTCCAGACTGTGTTGCCTTAATACAGAAATTAAGACCAAAACGCAATCTCATGTACTTCTCCTGCTTGACATACACCATCATATGCAGAGACACATATTATGCTTTACAGATAATACGGAAAAATTTTGTTAATCAATAACAAAGAAAGAGAGCATCAGTTCCTAAACAGTTACTTGGTAGGAGACATTCAAGTGTTCTGAACTTTTCCAGCATCATTTTCCCACTAAAGGCTCAAAGTAGCTGCCGACATAGCTGGTTTCCCTGATGCTGCCAGTGATGATGCATCTGTCCCTGGGTGTTTGGGAACCAGCTGCTGATTTGCATGCACTGGCCCCTTTGCTGTTTGCCCAACCATGCTAAGTAGTTTTTGGCGTGGGAGTGTGAACAATTCTGTCTGCCTTGCAGAAAGCAGGGATAAATGAGAGGTCTGTCTTTACCCCCTTCTCACATCATCATCCTGCCTGCCAGGCAGCCAGGCGTGAGGATGTAGAGCGTAGCTGAAGTGGAACAAAAAGTTAGACGAAACTTACTATGAATGCTCTTTCCATCGTGCGTGTTGTCCTGCGGCTGTGTCCTCATCTCGAAACTAAAGCAGAACAGCAGCTTTCAGTGGTACTGTGCATCACATTTTGCATTGGATTTGTGTCCTCAGATTGTTCCAAAATGAGTCAAGGTGAAAACGGCCTGTGGTACATTATACTTCACATTTTAGGTATATCTGTTACATACACTGAACATAGCAACTCATACTGTAAAATGCATACTCTGTCTTCCAAACCAAAGAAGGAGCTGCTGAGTACAAGTGCTTTGCAAGATTCAAGGTTGGCTACATCTCTTCAAAAAACAAACTTGTAACCCCACCAGAAGTCTGTGGTCAGGTGAAAATATTGCTGGCTGTGTAGTTCTAAGTGCAAAGGTTACACAACCTGAGCAGAGTGCTCTTGTTTTCTGACCTCAAAGGCTGATCATGCTTCAGTTTCCTGAGGGGCTCTGTCAGAAGTGAACTCTTCAGCGACCATCAGCCTGAACTCTTCAACAGACCAATATGTTCCTGTTTGTGCCCATGTCTATCGATGTTTAACAGGTTTACTGGCTACTTCAAAGTGTAAATTACCCCATCAGCCCCTCTCCACTGTACTTTGCTGCTTAAGAATAGAAAGGAGTGAAGAGCGGATTTCTTCTGCACTTGGGATGGTTACCAGCTTGTGCTGTGCAGTGTAAGAATTGATCATTCTCATAATTTATAAGGTAGCCAGAGTAACAGGTGTTAGAAACAGGACTTCAGGTGACGAATATGCTGCAGAAGTAGATAATCTATTAAGACACCAGTGCACCAGCCTGCAGCATTAGAAAGGTGAGCACGGATTTTATTCCCTATTTAATGCATACGAAGCTGTCAGTTTATAAACATGTCAATAAATTATTGTATTTTACTCTGCTGGAGGTGGTGCTTGGAAACTGACAGAAGATGGAGAATATACTGGATCTCACAGAGCCAGATTTTGATGGTTTGCACGGCTTTGTCTAACCTGCTTTCAGCTATTGAGTTCAAGAAGTTTTTGTTGTTATTTTTGCGCTACACAGATAGGGAAACCATGATGGGGAATGCTTGCCAGATTTCAACCAGAGGAGCAAAGGCAGAGATGGGAGCAGAGCCAGGTCTGACTCTCAGGTCAAAATTCACCCTGGGGAAGTCCATGGCCACAAAGAGGGCAGGCTAGGAGAAAGGCAGCATCCCCCATGTCTGATCTGCACCTAGTGAAAGCAGCAAAACCTTCACACTGATTTCAGCAGTCGGTTCAGCAGGCAAAACTCTGCCCTCGTTTTGCAACACAGGTCTCGTTTTCCTCACTTTATTCTGCTTGGTAAATATCTTTGTTAGTTGAAGACAGTGCTGTTAGCTTTTGCAGAGAATGAAACCAGAGAGATAAAAAGAGCCCATTTTCCTCCACTGTGGGCATGACAATAAAAGAAGATGGAGAGAGGAAAATAAGAAACAGCATCCAAAGACGAAAAATAGTATAAGTGGGATTAGGTTTTCTTTCATGGACAGTACAGGAAAGCATTTTCAGGACCTACTGATAGCACTGTACACTGTGCTGTAAAATCCCTTCAGCTGCAAAGCCAACCATCTCATGACCTTTGTTTTCACAAAACCAACTACTTCTTCTTAAGAAGGGTCAAAGAAGGTGGCATTCAAGTTCAGTAGATGCTGTACTGCTCATGAAAGAATTATTTTTTGAATGACAGTTTCTGAAGCACTTTCAGCAACACTGCTGTGCACCCCTAGGAAAGCCTTCTGTGACTGAACTGGTTCAGCCTCACAAAACAAATGGGCATGTGGTGGGGGCATGTTTTTTTGGGAAACTAACTTCCCAGGAAAGCAGCAGGACAGGAAGGGAGGGAAATGAGAGAATAAGAGATCCGTCTAGGGAAAAGAGTTTACTTATTTTATGGGACCTTATGTTTTCCAAACACAATGTAAGTATTTTAATTATGGGATCACCCCAGGGGTGGAGCGATGTGGCACATCCACCTACTCAGTTTAGCCATAGCCACACTGAATTAGACTTGCTTGCTGATTCTCAGTAGTTTCAAGCCAAGTGATCCTAGGTCATATTACTTTGGGGTTTTTCTCACAAGTTTCAGAGGTGCTGCTGAAACCCAGCAGAGACCTCATTTGCAGTGTGAAGTGTTGGGTCTGTTTCAGAGTTGCCAGCACAGCTCGTGGGGCTTATCCCAGTCTGTGTTACTTACCTGGTTGTTCTGGGTCTAACACTGATCAGTCTAAAGCTCTCTTAGGACATGGTACTTTTGTACTAGTTGGACAGAAGACAAAAATACACTGTCACCTGCACGTGGGAAATGTTGATCTGTGTTTGTACAGGGAGTGATCTATTTATTACATTGTTATCTGTAAGGGAGCACCCACCTCATATGAAGTTATTGTACAACTCTATCCTTGTCAGCCTGATTTTTACAGTGATGTTTTATTTTGTTTCACTTTCTGGTGAAGTACACATCAAGAGTCCAGTTAGATTTCTACATGACAGTTCTCCTTTGGGCAATTTATTACTTGAATGGCATGGCAAAGAAGCAAAAGAAACCACACATGAGCATTTCAAGCTCTCCTCAGATGGTCTTTTAAAACCCTTTCATATGTTGTGGTCTGTCTGCACCATGTCTCACTTCTTTCTCTTTTAGCTCCAGCAGCAGCCTGGGGTCTGGAGTGTATTTTCTGCAGGAATAGCCATTTATCCAGCAGAAGATGAACCTCACTCTGGCATTTTAGATGACAGTTTCCATGTCTGTGAGCAAATCTACACCTTACCCCAGTCCCTTCAAAAAGAAAGGTCCTACAGAAAACTCTGACCTCAATAAGCAGACCCTAATTCATAGGGGAAAGAGAATTTACTTCATAAATAAGTAAAGGCTACCACTTGTTTCTGTAGTACAATAGTATGCTACATTTGAAAGCCAGTGGAAATTCTTGCTACTGCCATGCAGACATCCCTTCCTTAGGTCAGCTCTGACCCTTTCTCAGGCACAATCTCAATTCCTCTTCTCACAGAGGTTCAGTTCTATGTGCATCTGTGGCTCTGGGACTTTCCAAAGCTGTTGTCTGGGAATCTGGCAAAGCAGCAGAATGCAACTCACTTCATGTTACCTCTTGCTAAAACAGAAATAAAAGGGTTGCCTATCTGTTAAAGAAGTAAAAACCAAACCAAAACAAGAGTGGTACAACTCTCCCAGGCTTCTTTTAGTGCTTGGTAAGGAGGAGCGTAATCAGATCTCAGAGAATGGTGTGCCAGGAAGGAAATTTCTTCCCATGTGCAGCATACAATCAGCCAGGTGCAATACAAGGAAGGGAGGTTCGTCTTCCTCTGAAGCATAAGGTACTGGCTCCTGCCAGAGGCTGTGTACCAGAGATCTGATCAGATATGGCAAATTTTATGTTCCTATGCACAGTGGGTAAGCTTTGTAGCAAGTCAAACAATGAGTCATCTCACAAGGGTGAAAGGAAAATAAAGCTTTTATCGCCCAGTGGATTGGAGATAATCTCTCTACTTGGGTATAAACAGCTCTTCACCGTGCTGCCTTCTCTCCAGGGGAAGGAAGCTATTTTAAATTTGTTTGTAGAACAGATATTGAATTGTCATACCTCCCAAGCTTCTCTGCCTGGGCCCAATAAAGGTAGCAGGCAAAACGTCTTGGATGGTAATGTGGTTGGGCCTCCGTGAGTAAACACAATAGCCTAGGCTGTATGAGCTGGCTGGCAGAAAGGGAATGCCAGATTCTCCTTGGCACCCTGGAAAATCTGTGCCCAAATCAAATATCCCTCCTATTTTACTAAAAAATGCTATACCCTCTTACATGGACATAGTTACATTGGTAATATTTTATTGCTGTACAGGAAGCACAGGCTAAAGCGGTGCCAAAGGTGGCACAATCTTGGCCCTGGCTTTCCTCTCCAGTGTGGGAATGGCACCTGCTCACGTAATGGCACCTGGAGGAGGGGTGGGCCTGTCTGAATACACCTCTCTCGACAACACATGTGCTGATAATCACACTGTTACAGGGGCTGTGTTTCAGCAGCCCTTCCTTACAGACCCCACCCCAGCCACCTGGAGAGAAGCCATGGCTCTCTTGCATTTGACAACTTTTCATTATTCTTGATCCATGAATGTACAAGGGGTGTGAAGAGAGAGCACACCTCTCTTCCATGAAAGGATACACACCAAGGATGGATGGCACCAAGGACTTTGCCTTCTGCCTGCTCTGCACATCAAGAAGGAGCAAGTGGAGGAAAATCCTTTTTCACAGTGGAAACCTGGAATGAAATAATGTCCTGTGAGCTTTCTTCAGGATGCTGAGGCAGTTCTCGTTTCTCAGTACGTCACAGATAAACCAAAGTGCCTAAAATAACAAAGTATTTCACAGTCCAGTGCTTAGAGTAATCCTGCACCAACATGACATTCCTCTCCTACGCTTTCCCCTGAGCCTTTGTACATTACGCTGTGGGGAGAAAGGGTGGATTCAGTGATGTTTGCCTGTGCTCCTGTGCCTTGTCTCCATCTGGTAACAGAACCATGGTCTCTTTCTGGCACAGGTTTGCAGCCGGTTTACTGGAGCAGGGAAGATGTGGCACAGTGGCTCCGGTGGGCAGAGAAGGAGTTTTCCTTGAGGCCCATTGAGAGCAACACCTTTGAGATGAACGGCAAAGCTCTGCTGCTCCTGACCAAAGAGGACTTTCGATACAGGTCCCCTCATTCAGGTGAGGATTATTTACAGAAGCTGTGATTGGAAAGAGAGGAAGCTGCAACAAAAGCTGAAGAGGGTCAGAGGAGGAAACAGTCACCTTTGCTGGGGTGGACTGGGAAAGGGAGGGGAAAGGGAGGGCAGAGACACTTGCATGAGGCAAGGACGAAAAGGACAAAGAGGGAAGGAAATCCTGATACACCTGAGTTGTAGGCATATTTGAATGCAAATCCAAACCCAAACATCCAACCTGTTTATAGTTAAAACTCCCTGCAGAGCTCCCAGAAAGCAGGCTGCTCTGGCAGCATTTTGTGACTTCCAGCTCTTCCCTGTAAAGGCTTATCTGTTCACAGACCCAACTACAGCAGCAACTTAATCAAGTGCTCCAGCCTCTTTAAGCAGCCCATATTAGCATTTTGCCTCACAGTTGTCTTGGCTGAGGTGCTGCTAAAAGTGACTGCAAAACTCCTTCCTTGGGGACTTTGCCTCTATTTAACAGCCCCTGTGGGTTTTGCTTTACTTTACCATATTCTCACATGTGCTGGAGTCCAGCCCACAGCACAGCACAGACAGGTGTGTGAATCAGTCTGCCTATTGCTCAAATTATGTCTCCCATTTATTCACAAAGGAGATTTAGAAATGTATGTGTTGCCTGCCTGTATTTGTATCCCCTGTGGTCTGTCTGCTCCAGTTTTACAGTCAGAGTAAGCCTCTGCCCTCCTTTGTCAGGGGTGTTTAACTAAATATGAGTTATGAGCTTTTTTTTGTGACCATGTGAGGTACTCCTGTTAAATATAAAGACCTGCACTTCAATCACTATAGGTGATCAAAGAGCTTGGACCAAGTGATGACAGAATTGCTGTGAGGAGGCTTCCAGTGCAAGGCTCACAAGGTGCGGGAGTACAGCTGGTGCTCCTTGGATCCAGCTGATAATCAAGCTGTGGGTCTAATTCTGCACCAGCCTGCTTGGCCACTCTCCACAACCATCCTCCTGCAGAATCTGCCTCACAAACTGTTGCTTATGTTTAGTGTATATAAAGTTTTTTAAGCGTGTGCTTCAAATCCAGGACTAATTTTGTATGGAAGAAGAGACCAAATATTAATGTCTGTTGTCGGTGTAGCACATTAGTGAGACCTGATGCCTAGAAATGTCTTTTCTTTTTTTTTTTTTTTTAAATTCTGGTACACCGCTTGGAATGATTTCCTTAAAAATTAGCCCTGCTTGAAGCAGGAGGAGTATTGAAAGCAGGGATGTGGGCAAGGACTGCAAGGGACACCTTTATGTATGTGGTCTGCAACTCCCCTTCCTGCCTGCAAGTTATGCCCCTATTCTTCCCCTTGTGTGCTGTGAGGGCACTTGAAATAAGCAGGATTAAAAATGTTTGTAGGCTGGAAATAGAGTGTTGCCAGAGAAGAGCCTCTGACTTGCAAAATCTCACTTTATTCAGAAGGTTAAGCTGAATTTGGAATGAAATAACCCAGCTAAAGGCCTCCTCCCTTGCATTTTGTCTCTTCCTGCTCTCCAGGTATTCCCCACTGATAATAAACCTTGTGGAAGATATCTGAGTCAGTCCCTAAAAATTTAGATAACTGTAGGTAAAGGGACATTACCTCAGCATTTCCCAGAATTAACTGTACATGAAATTTAAGAACTGTGAAATAATGTTTGCCACAGAGGCATTAAGTTTTTCCAAACTGAAGCCGCGCGAAAGCTGTATTGCTTCCCCTCATGGTTAAAGCAGAAGAAGGGCATCCACTCCCACAGTCTTGCCAATAAAGGGGCTCACAGCCCACAGCTGTTCTGTTCAGGGCTGCCCAGGGAAGGGAGGCAGCAGAGGAGGGAGCGAGTGCCAAACGCTTTTCACCATCTTAACCTTGCTGCATCTGAGTGATGCAGAAGTCTCAGCTATTTCATTAGGTAAAAAAAGAAAAAACACAGACAGCTTTATGGACGTTTTCACTAGTCTGTCAGGCCAATCAAAAGAGGCACAAATTTGCTACCTTATTGCTCGGAGTGTTACAGCGCTAGTTATTTATGATTATGCCACTGTTGCATTCAATGATGGAAATTATGTGGTAAAATCACTTTTTAGACTTTCATGTAACTGGGTGCTTAAGGCTTTGTTTTTAATTAGGTTTTCAGGTATTGCAATCACCTTTTAAAAATGCCCTAAAGTCACTGCTGAGACAGTAAAAGCAGCCAAGATGTTAAAAATAAAGGAAGCTGAACTATGGAAAGCAGTATGGCTTTAACTGTTTCACACCGAGAAACTCAAGTTGCTCACAAATAGAGTATTGGCAGTTTACAGAGACAAGGGACAAATGGTGCACAGCTTACAATCTCATAGAAACAGCTACTAAAAAACCCTCATGTTTGAGAAAACTCTCCCAGAAAATCTAAGGTTTCCTAAGTGAAACTTCACTAACTTCATTTTCAGATAATATGTAATTGTTGCAGCCTGTTCCTCTGTAATATGAGCAGTGACAAACAGAAAAGAGCAGGCAGAATGAAAAGTCAACAGACTTCCTACCCTGGGATGTACAATTTCACTTTGAAATGTGCAACCGGTTACACTAGACCAAATGCATAAGTACCTATGTGTTTTGTGTAGATGTTGGAATAAGGTCATCTATACAAGATGTGATTTATAAAAGGCACAAAATACGCAGTTAGTCCATTGGTCTCCTGGATATTGCGGTGTTATGTTCCATTAAGGACAGATACAACAATTATGGTGCCAGGGAATGTTGTTCTGTTTTGCCACAGTCACACTCAGAGCTGTGATGTGCCTTTTTTTCCTTTCAGAGGAGAACTTTGCATAGCAGTGAAATGCAGGATTTTACTGCTAGCATTTTTGGGTCTGAAAATAGCACCCAGGAGCCATGAATTCGTGCATCAGATGGCTAAATGAGTCTTCTCATCAGTTATGTACATTTTCATTTCCTTTTTCCTGCTGTTTGTCTTTCAGGTGATGTTTTGTATGAACTCCTTCAGCATATCCTGAAGCAAAGGAAAGCTCATATGCTCTTCACACCTTTCTTCCACCCTGGGAACTCTATCCATGCTCAGCCAGAGGTCATATTGCACCAGAATCATGATGAAGGTAACTGTCTCATTCTTACAGGAGGTGCCATTACAGAGGCGAGTAGGAGTTATGCCATTTTCTTGCTCCAAAGTTAAAATAAAGCTGCTCTCCTTCCTCTGTCTCCATAGCTTTGGAACAATCAAATGGTCTAGTGAGTCAACAAGCCCTTCTCCATTTATCTTCTATTATTTTGTCCCGTTTCCAAAGCATCTTTAAAAGCTATGTCAGATACAGATTAAAAAGCAGAAAGTTTTATTGACCCTATTGATTCATTTTTCCTCACACCCAGTTAGGTAGACAAAGTTGTTTCATGGACTTTTAGTATCCTGGAGATGCAGATAAATGCAGTTGTTGGCAGAGCAAGGGAGGGCAGCCTCAGGGGGGAATATCCAACTCCAAGTCACTTCAGCTGACAGTCTGTCAGAACACCATGCTGGAGTTCCTGGCACTGAGCCCATCAGGTTGCTCAGCTGTTGGGCTGGTTGAGCAATTCCTGGTGAGAGAAGGGGGCTTCTGCAGGTTTCTCTCATTTTTACTATCCGAATTACTTGCTTAGGTCTAGTAGTGTCCACACATACCATGAGTGTCAGAAGTGATGAAAGAAGAATAGTTAAGTTTGTGGAATTGCATATTTGGGCTTCTACAAAAAGTAAGTGTGCTTCTTTTCAGTGGAAAATTGAGGTTTTAATTTCTTTAAAAATACACATACTGAAGTACTTCTTGGATTTCTTGGCTATATATCAGAAAAATATAAAACTTAAGCTTTTTCAGAGGTCCTTTCCATGAAAGCATCAGTCAGAATTCTTTTTTTTCTTCAATTAAAAATGAATTTAATTTTCAATTTAAAAATCTAGGAAAAAGTAGAGTTAGTCCTTTTTTGAGTAAACAGGAGAAGAGAATATAAGTGAGTTAGGATATCACCCTGGTCTCTGCTAACTGGAGAAAAGGTGTACTGATTCTATTTGATATGAATCTATTTCAAGATTCAACATGGGATTGCAAGAGAAGATTCAGGAGTGCTGTCAAACCTGTACAAGTTGCCTGTGGGAGTCTGAGGTAGCCAGAGTCAAATGGCACCAGCAAAAGCCTGAGACTGAGCCAACAGCAGGACAGCAGCAGGTGGAATAAGGACGCTCCAAAGTGTTTCCACACAGCTGTGTAAATATTCCAGGTTAGATGAGGGTGCTACAGGTCAGGATGAGGTTCATTTGGCAGAGTTGTGCAAGAGACAGTTGCCTACTGTATTCAGACCATTAGTAAAATCTCAGTCTTTTCCTCAAGCTTTGGCCTTCACCCACGAGTGTTCCCATTCTAAATTTCAAGCGGAAATACTAGCTGCTCTCTTGGACATTCCTACATTTAACATATGGAGCAACTTCGACTAGAGAGGATTTCACAGGGATGATCAGTTGGTCTTTCATGTATGTCATTTAAAAAATAAGTCCTTTACAGTCTAGTGATTAAGAAACAACTTAGATTTCTTCCTTACAATACTCTGGCTGCTGATAGTACCACTTTTTTGCTTAGAGAATTCTGTGCTATTACTTAAAACTTTTCTTTATAATGACAAAAATTAGTTCTTGGTTTGCTGTGAGAGGAACTTCAACATAAGCAAAAGAAACTACAGCTTGCTTGCCACAAGACTGAGCAATCAAAAAATCTCTATGCCAAAAATTTAGAGGCAGGTGAATTTGTTTATTTTGACATTACTTCTTCCTCCTGTTTCACGAAGTCACTTGGGAGAAAGTAGCACAATTGAATTTTCATTTTCCCTCAGCAAAATGCAGCTTAGTTTTAAAAAAGGAGAATGAATATGAGGAGCAGAACTTAACCCTGGCTAACTCACAAACTGTGACAGAGGGGACAGGTTTTACCTTGGCACTATTTTGAGTAGTTAAACTTCACAGGTGATGTCTCTTTATTACAATCTCTCCTTACTCCAGTGATCTTTTTCCATTTTCTGGCTCTTATGCCTATTTCCTAATGGATTATACTTATGATCCGGCTTTTAAATGCTTTCCTCTTCATCTAGTGGTTTTTTACTAGGCTTAAACAAAGGGAGTTTGGCTGTTTGAAATCAATTGACTGCAGTTCAGGATATTGGCTTGGAATGGGCTCTGTCCCTGCAGAGGGATGAGCAATGGAAAGTGAGTTACCTTCCTATCCAGTGGTCCTTCTGACGGAGCTCTGAGTCATTTGATGGGATGCCATGCAGGAAGCTTATGCTGTCATTCCCTGCACTTCTTTTGTGGATAAGCAGAGACTGCCATCTTTGGGACTGTCATGCCAGCAATTGCTCACTCCCAGAGTAAGTGCAGCCCCACCCATCTCTATATGGGTAGGTCAGCAAATTTCCTGGGAGGTGAATTTCCTTTCACAGCTTTGTCTTCAAGAAAAAAGTGTTGCTCATTTGGAATGAAGAGCCAGAGTGAATCTAGTGCTGCGTGAAAGTATATACCGTATGTGCTCAACTTACAATCACCAGATGTGCCAAGGAATGAATGTGAGGAGGATTTTATTCTGTTCAGGGTCATTTGTGGCAGTCCTTTTTGGAGCTGAGTTGGAATTGTTTCATGCCAAGCAGCATCTTTGGCCATGAGGGGATTGTTTTGTTAAGTACTTTAAGAGAAAGATCTTGAAGGAAAGTAAACCATTAGTGTGTATCCATTTGTGGTGTTTCCTCTTCCTGCTTTTCTAAGAGTTCCTTGGTCTCTACTTTCTGTCCCCTCTGTCCAGGTTCAGTATCACCATGGTTTGGAAGCAGACAGGTAGGAACACTTCTGTTTGGAGTTTGTCAGAGCCAGCTAATGTTTGCAGAGAGCTTGGTGGAAAGCACAGCAGGGCATTCATTTCTGCTTTAAAGATAGTTGCTCTCTCCAGCCAAGGTGTTAAATAAATAGGACAAACAATACAATATTCTGGTCTATATTTACAGGCCAAGAATGAGCACAGTGCATTTGCATGTACAGTGATGGGGGTGGATGGTCTGTAGAAGATAGGACACTGAATAAAATTTGAGAGTTGTTTTTCTTTCTCTTGTGGCAAAGAAAGGAGAGTTTAAGAAAAGACAGCCACAGAGGTAGTTACAGTTGTAAATTTTTCCTCTTTGATCTTCCTTTGGGCTATCCCACATTAGCTGGCCAGATTGTATTTAAAACTGTTTGGGTTTAAGCAAGAACAATATATAGCTCTGGAGTTTCATGTACTCCAGCTGTTCCATTGTGAGTATTTTGAATAGCCCTACAAATGCATTTTTCTTGTCTGGGACCACAGGTGTGTTTAGTAAGTATTCTAGAGCAATGTAGGTTCTGCCTAAAATTCCAGGTTTTCCTGTAGACTTTAGTGCTCTTGTGCAGATGCTATGTCGCTGCCTGGCACTACATTTTCTCAGGACTTGAGCTTTTCCTGTTCAGGCCTTTCCTTGGGTATGTGCTGATCCATCTCCCGATGCCTGCCTGAGTTCCAGAGCAGCAGGAGCCCTAGAGTCTTCACCTCAAGAGGGTCTTCAACAGGTGTCACTGCCTTGGCAAGAGAGCAAGAGAATTATTTATTGTTCAGAGAAAATGGAATGAACAAACAGGCAGCCTCAAATAGGCAGCTACTTGTTTCAGTTGTTGACGTGTACCTGGAAGTTTCCTCCTGTTATCACCCAAGGCTTTCAACAAACAGCACTGAAATTTGGTCTTCGTTTTTCTGATAAAAACCTGTAAGTCACTGTAGCTCTGGTGGTACTTTCCTCTTTGTCAGTAGTTTCCCAAGTCAAAATTGATGGCCTTAGCTTACCTGAAAGTTTGCACTGGCAAACATTTTAATTTTGTGAGAGGATTTGTCGTGGTTTATCTCCCCACTACTGTTAAGCATCACAGCTGGGAAAGTGTGTTCATGCAAAAGTGATGCTAGAAGTCCTGCTGAAGACATGTAAGTGCTTTTATGGGACAACCCATCAGTAGACACCACAGACTAAATAAAAGAAGATGAAAATATCCTTATGAAGATGTAACATGCTCTTAAAATCAGGGCAGGAATAAAATGTAGGGTTTCACAAAGAGCTTCCTACCAGTAGGGGTTTTTTTAAATAACCCAGACTGAGTTATTCTCCACCTTGACCACAGCCTCCACCATCTAAAAGTTAATACCTGGTATTTTCCTGGAGACATTTTCCTTTTTTTCTTTCCCTTCTACCTTACAGTGCTCATCATGGTACAGTAAGAGGAGTGACATGGAGAGACATGAATGGCAGGAGAGAAGTTTCAAAAAATTTGTGCAGAAACACAGTTAGTACAGCTAAATCAGATCTTACTTTCTTCACAACTATTCCAGTCAGCTTCTCAAAATTTCTCTTAGAGTGTTTCCCAAGGAACTACTGTTACATAGTGGTGGAGGGAAATGATTTTCAGTTTTCATTCTGTGTAGAAATAATAAGTGTCTGCATTTATGCAGTACTTTTCTGGGCACCTGTAGGTCACACAAATGAAAAATATTTGCAAGCTGTCAGCAGTAGATTCTACACCTTGATCATAATATAGACAATCCATATTTTGGGGACTTTTTTTTTCTCCACAGATAGCTTTATGCAGAGACCTTCGAGACCATCTGCAGAAACAGTCCACCACAACCCCCCAACCATTGAACTGTTGCATCGCTCGCGGTCACCCATCACCAACAACCACCGTCCATCGCCAGACCCCGACCAGCGGCCACTGAAGTCCCCTATGGACAACACTCTTCGTCGCCTGTCCCCGGCCGACAGAGTGCCAGGGACAAGGCACCAGCACGAGAACAACCAGCACGAGCCCTATCCTCTCTCAGTGTCCCCGATAGAAAACAACCACTGCCCGCCTCCTTCCGAGGTGCTCCAGAAGCCCTCCAGCCCTCGCCAGGAGAACACCAGGGTCATCCAGCTGATGCCCAGCCCTATCATGCATCCTTTGATACTGAACCCCAGGCACTCCGATTTCAAACCACCAAGGTTGTCTGAGGATGGGCTGCACAGGGAGGTCAAGCCCATCAACCTGTCCCACCGAGAAGAGTTAGCTTATATGAACCACATCATGGTGTCTGTCTCCCCTCCCGAGGACCACGCGATGCCAATCGGGAGGATAGCAGGTAAGGGACATTCTCTTGGCTACACCAATATTGATGCTCTTCATTCATAACTAACCATGCTTTGTTTTAAGAGTTTCTTGTTTCCTTTTGCTACTCTGTGACAAGAGTTTACTGGCATCCTGCAAGTTTCACTACATCTGTGGCTTAGGCAGTGAAATATTAAATCAGTTTCATGACAGGTAAGCAGAGGTGCAGAATGACTTGCCTGTGACCACAGAATGTGTAATTGGTATTGAAACATTTGCATCCTGACATTCGCTGCATCTCCACCCACTAGCAATCCATTCATTTCCCAAGATACTATCTCTGAAGCCTCATTCTGCAAAGAGATAGTTTTCCAAGAATTCCATTCACATTAGTGTCCAATCCTATGGAAAGGAAGAAACCCTGTGTCAGTGGCCTTTGAAATAATGCAGTGTCAAGCCCATTACGAAGCTGGCAGGACTAATGAAATACCACCTTGGAGTCCTACTTTGTAGCCTTTCCTGGGCTTCTCACATCAGGATTGTCCCTCTTTACAGAAACAAGGTTGGCTTTGTCCCACACAAACCACAGGCATTGTCTCACTTTTGTTATCGTAAATAACTGACATCACAACAGCTGAATCAGGAAGCTGAGGTTACAGAAAATGTTTCTTGTACTCCAAAGGGAACTGTAAATAGATAGGGAGGAGGGAAGGGGAATCCAACCGCTTCAGAAATATGCTGGATGCCCCAGTAACCAATTTCTTTTGAGAGATGTAAATACATGCCGCACCCGAAAAGATTCCATGCAGTTGTGTCAGCAGTGACCTAATGTGATCCCCAGCTCCTGTGGGGTGTTACACATGTCCACAGAGGTACATTTTAAAACACCTTGTTCTTTTTTGTCCTTACATGCCTTAAACTTGTTACAGATGTGGTGCTGCCTCAGCTTTAATGAGGAAGATTTTCTATTTTCTTAAGACTTACCGCTTTAAATTCCAAAGATACATATCTTACCATCTAGTCAAGAAGAAGCACAGCAAGGACCATGATCCTTTCACATAATAGAAAGATGAGTTACAGAAATTAATCCTTTGACATTTTTGCCTGGCTGACATTTGTCTCTCTCCTTTTGATTTTTATTACCCACAAAATTCTCAGCAACTTAATAAATATACTTAAAGTTATGGCAGAGAAAATACCCTACTGGTTGCATCACTGGAGATTTCCTTCCCACAAAGTATTGCTGGGAGATCAAGGCAGTTAATTTTTATTTTCCAGAAAGAAACATTCTCTAAGAATAAGCCCTAGTCTGAAAGAAATGTAAGAAAAAATATGAGGAGTACATGGTGGTGTCATTTTCTTACTTTAAACTCAAGAGTTTTCTTACACACTTGGTAATCTTTGGTTTCTGCACATTGTGCAGTGCATCCGGTAACATCAGCCTCAGTAAGTCCCATGTCCTTTCTATCCCTATGTTGTTTGCAGGGTAACAGAGTCCAAGCCCCTGGAAATTTGGGCCTAACACAGTTGCTTGGCAAGTATGTGTAGCCATTTAAAATGTTATCCAAAGGCTATATTTGCAGACTTAGGTGCTTCCACTTGACGTCCCATGGCTTCACTGAGACCCACAAGCAAGGGTGGCATACCTGAAATAGCTGGTGAATTATTTCATGCCAGAAAGACCTGAAGTGTGTTCAAGCATTTGGTTCAGATGAGGGCAGTGTTTTATGGCCCAGGGTTGGAGAATTACAGAGTGGTTAGATTGATCAGATTTCTGCTGATAGATTGGTCAGTGTACTTCCATCAGCACCCCAAGTCCTTTAGTTGTAAATGCTCACATGCCTCACTTGCTGTACAGGCACAAGCTACTGCTCCTCTGGTTGGATTGTAATGGCCCCTGAACTGTAGAAACACCCTCTAAAGAGCTCACAGCTAGTTTAAAGGTGATGAAACTGGATTGCTACCAAACATTTAGACAGTCCATGGTTCATGCCTGAAGTCAACCTCACTGGAGCTGTTGAATTCAATGGCAGCATACTTAGGCCCCCTAGAAAGAAAGTACCTTTCTACCTGCTTCCCACCCATCTCACAGCTCCTGACAAAAAGTGAATTAATTTCTTTTTTATGTCAGCATAAATGTATTTTTCATCTCAGCATCCTTACCTTTAGTGCCACAGTTAACATGGAGGTGCTTGACCAACCATGCTCGCCACTTCAGTGTGAGAGAGACCATGGAAACTGTGAGATGTGCCTCTTAAACTGCAAATATACATCATTGCAGATATATTCTTTAAAAGGGCTTTCTAGAAATCACTGGCATTACTTCCATTTTCTTGATGAGGATGACTGATGGGTTGGGCAATGAAAAGATTTACCAGTAGTCCAGTGCCAGAGCTAAGTACTCAACTGTGTACACTGGTGAGAAGAGAGCCTTGACTTCCTATGGCTTGACCACTTGCATGCAGGTGATTTTCAGGGGAGATAGTGATGAGGAGCTTAGGGAAGCCTGGTAGGCTGCTGACTAAAACCTTAGGCTGTGCTCCAAAACATCTTCTGTTCCCAGCTCAGATGTTTTACATTGTAGAAAGAATTTTCCCTGGACTTAAGACACCTCACAGCCTCATAAATCTGTTTACTTGTAGACAGAGTGTGTTTTTAAATGCAGCATACAATTAGTTGGTGCTGAGAAAGAAAACAATGTTTTTGCTTGCTGCTATACACAAATACTCTCTTTTCAGGAGGTCGATCAATAGAGCTCTGGACTTTCTGTCAGACAAAATAATGACCTCTACTCACTGGCTGACTAATCTTTCCTACCTTTTTATGTAATATCATTTTTCAAAATATTAATTTTACTGGTAAAGCACTTTCCCTTTTACAGCAAAGGATTTCAAGTCGAAGGTCTTATTATCTTTTCATCTAAGGCCATTTAACACTTTTCTAGCAAAGCCAGAGGCATAAAGTATCTTTCTATTACTCATTAAGGTCACATATATTACTCATCACTGGCTAGAGTTGATTTTGAAAATTATGTTTAGCTATCTTCTCAACACAATACGCACAAGTCTTTTCCGTAACTTTGTCAGAACTGGAGGTCATTGTGTTGAGATGATCAAGAAGCAGATTTGCATCCCCTGCAAAGACACCAGGCAATGGATAAACTACATAACTCAGGCATCAGTAGTCATCTAGTTAACAGCATGTAAAAATATTAAAAATACCTCAAAAGGGGAGTTCAGCAGAGCAGTGTAACGGAGAGTTTTCCCCGCTGGAACTGCTGATTCAAAGCAGCAACACTGTTGGTAGTCAGCTCCTAACTTGGACTCTGGCAAGCAGGCAGTCTATATATGGCTTACTTTTAGCTCTGAATTTTTTTCAGTAGTCGATCTTGGTTGCCCACCAACAGTCTCCAAGGATTTCTCTCTCTCTCGGGGGAGGGAACGACAGATACTTTTTTTTCTCTTTTCTTTCTTTTTTTTTAAACACAATTGCAGTTTAAATCAAGAAGGGCACCTCAAATTAGCCCTTCTGCAGACTGGAAATTCTTCTCCCCATGAACCTCTGACTGCAGAGGTTTTGTTATCAAGCATTTTAGGCTTTGGTATCTTGTAAAAGGTACTTCCCCAGGGTGCAAGAGGCAGTTATGGGACTATCCAACTATAACAGGGTTGGTTTCATCCTAACCTTTATCACATAGAAGTTATCTTACAAACATCCTAATTAAGCTAATGACATGGTGGTATTTACCTCACTTCTGATTCAGTCACTTAAAACTCACTAATACAATTCTGGATATTTCTTGTGAGGGGAAGTACATTGCTGAGCAGGTCCCTGAGATTTCCAGCTCCCAGTGTCTTTTTCTGTACCAGCTCTGGGACTGAAAGGCTGGTTCACTAATCCACAGCATGCTGAAATTTAAAGGCAGGTGAGTCCTGTGCCTGGTGTTATCTATTGGTGTGCTGCTCTTATCAGCTGGGTTACCTTAGCAACTGGGCTGTATCTGACTTTATGAGCTGCCAGATTTGTTTCTTCCCCTTCAGGAGTCTGAGGAAAAGCCAGGCAATGTTTAAACTGTTGGGAGGCACACTGTCTACCACGGTATTGGTTAGGCCCATAAAGCCACTGACTGCTGTTGGAATGAGGACAGACAAGATTCTTGCCCTTCCAAAGTCATGACAGAGAGCTGCCTCCAGATTTGCTCCTGGTTTGCCTCAGCCTCTCAATGTGCCACATCCTGAGAGTACAGGGGCGTAGCTGAACCCCATGGATCTGTACCAAGGCGTGTGTAAGTGACATCTCAGTAAAAACAGTCTGATGGCCGAAACCAAAAATGCAGTCCCATGGTAAGAGCGCATCAGCTATGAATGACTCACATTCTACTAAAATCCTCAAAACAGCACTTAGGATGGGCGTAGGCTCTGAGCATGGGGAGGTCTTCCAGAGGAGTTTGATTGTTTTATCCAAGGACAGAGTTTGGAGGGGGAACAGAATCAGGGATTCTCCTCCTTTGTTTGAAAAAATCATTTGTGTGGGAGGGGAAAAGACAGGAGGGAACAGTGGAATCCCCCTTTCACAAATACAGTGCTTTAAAAAAGTGCTAATCAACTGGTAATTTTTTCTGTTTATACTCTGGAGTTGGGCTGGAGAGCTTTTAAATGAAGATGAGAAAAACTCCGCTGATGGAGCTGTTAGATTTGTAACAGTAGACATTTAGAGCTTAAACATCAAAAGACACCAGACTTCAAACCACTGCACCTCAGCAGTGTCTCCGCACTACTTAGCTACTAGGACCAGAGCCCCAGTGCCCACATCTGCTCCAGATGTGTCCATGGGACGTTTACAACTGTATCACGTTGTAGGATGATCTTTTGGGTTTTTTAAATTCATATACGAGCAAAATCCTTTGTGCAAATGCACTACATTAGTTTATTATTTATAATGTGTTAAAACATTATTTTTCTTTCTGTACAAAACAGCTGTACAGGCACAGTTACTACGCAATGGCATATGTTGGATGGTAGGGAGGGAGGGTGGGAAAGGAGGCAAAGAACAATTATGCCTTTGTAGTGAAGAGGGTAAAAACCAGCATCTAAGCACAACTTGGCAACCTGCAGAAGGCTAAAACAGTGGTTCACTTTGGCAGTTCTAAGTTGTAAGTGGTAGGGGTTCAGTACCTATTTTCCAGGGACTGACCTTCCTTCCTGTAGGGCAGTAGCTCATGCAGACAGATTGGAGCCTTGCAAGAACATGAAAATCCTGGTGTGATGCTGGTCTGTCACTCCCATTTGGATATGACAATGATAATGTCACTGGCCTTGTTTCATCACTTGCTCTTGCAGTCGTGTACACTTTTACATTTGCACTACATGCCCTATCTATTTGCACCCCTGTGGAAAGCCAGACTGCTGGAGGGACTGAGGTGTGGATGAGAGTCAAGCTCATAGAGCTCATATTCTTAAGAGTTTTCATTATAACCTTGAGAGTCTTCTTAACATGGCATTAGCAGTTAATTTTAGCATGAAAGTGGGCCTTCCCTGCCAGTTTTAACTAACGACACTCAAGCTCAAACAATAGCTGAATAGCAATAGCTTGGATAGGTGGTTGTAGATTTTCTGTGAAGTGCCTTGCTTCACAGCTGCCTCCATTCTTACTGCAGTTAGAGGAGCAGAAATTGCAGTCAGGGCTTGTTCACGTCTACTCAGAAGCCAGGACTAACCAAGCCAGAGGAAAGCTCAGTCATTTAGATTTCATTCTTCTTACTATACTGCAGCACCCATTTACATACCATGGCTAGACAGATAAGTGGGTTCAGAGTGCCCTAAGCATCCACTGGGGTCAGCAGGATGTCACACTCTCTTAAGAAACTTGCCTTTTTATGAAAACAGGTCCCTTATTTTCCCTGTATACTGCATGCTTCCTTCAGGCTAGAGTTGTTCTGGTAATTCAGATTTCTTCTACAAAGCAAACTTGGATTACTTTGAATCCTCTTAGTTAAACTAGGAAAGCACACTGTTGTGTTTACAGTGTTGACACTACTGTCTCCAGAGACAGGCCTATTTAAGTCTGGCTTTAATACCAATCACTTACAAGTGGCACACATCAGTTTACATTAATTCAAATGCACACCATTAAACTGGTAAGGCTGTTTGTGGGAAGGGAAGGGAAAGGGAAGGGAAGGGAGAGTTTGGCTGTGTCTCAGTGTGGAGTTTTAACCCCAAGAAGGGGAGGTCTCATCTCAGTTTTCTGCACGGAACTCATCAGAAATCACCAGTTTATGGCTTATGAAGTCCTTTCAGGGGGGACTTCTGGGAACACGCCAGGAGCTGTGTCCTCCAACCATGCTCACACCACCCAGAGTACTCTGGGCTTTCTGGGAGAACACAGAAGTGAGGTTCATGGGGAGTAGTCTATTATAGACAATGATTTTCTGATCTTGAAAAAAACCAGAAGTCTAAACCCAAGGCTGAACTGTCAGAAGTAGTAGAGATTCTCACATTGTGGGGTTAAAAATTATTACCCTTATTGGGAATGCCTTTGCTGCAATTAAGTCGTTCCTGCTTTTGCCAGCTTCTCTAAACTACAATTCTGAAGGTAAAGCTTCATTCTTAATTCTTAAATTTCTGTCATTAATGTGTATGGCCAGTTTTCTGATGCCCAAGAGGTTGTGAGGTGTTTGTAAGAAGTGCATGTGAACAGGCAGAGGTTGAATTTGTTTTCATTTTCCAGTCATTGCCTTTCTTGAGCAGTAGAGGTGAGAAAAAGCCACAGGAGAATCAGAGACAGGTTTCTTCACCAGGAGTTTTTTCTACTATTGTGGTGGAGCAGAAGAAAAAACAACACTTGAAGATAATACTGAAAATGCCCATCTACTTGGTGAGGATGGGAGGATGGAGCAGAAGAAGAAGACAGGAAGAAAAAAGACTGTTTTTTAATACAACAGTCTTTAGCTTTCAAAGTCTTCATCTTTAAAATGGTCTGTGACCCATCTATTACATATTCTTTGTGATTTCAGTGCTCTTTTCTATAACCACATGAGGTATATGAAGCTTTTGGATCCTCCTTCTCTGTACAAGTTTTTATTGCCAAAGACAGAGCTTGGCCTCATCTTGCTGTGTTATTTTTACAACCTCACAGCACAACTGTTAGCAGCACGACAGTCTCAGGTTTCTGCTCTCCTTCTGCCTGATCTCCCACTCAGCGTTTGGGTACAAGACAGAAGCAACATACAACTGTTGTATTGTGTGATCTGGCAACCTCTTTACTCAGCCCCAGCTTGAATTTACTGAGCTGAACAAACAGTTGTCTGTCAAGAGGTTTCTCCACAAAAAAACATTGGCTTTACTGTACCAGCTTACCATCCTGCTTCCAGCAGCAACATTCACAGAAAGAAAACTATTTTCCCTCAGTGACCTGGACATGGATTAACATACACTGATGACCAGGATGCTGCATCTCAGGATCAGTCAGTGCTCCCCCAGGCCTCAGAGCCATTTGAACCCTTAACCATGAGATTTGGTTACTTTTTTCTTCTGGTTTTGTCTGCTAAAATGAATATGTCATGCATAGATCTTGAGCCTGGACTGTATTTCAACACAGCATAATGCTATTGCAGCATGTCTGTTAAGGAAACTCCCCAGTCAGACCATTCCCGGGACTCTCTGGCACTGGCACTCCCAAGGTCAGAGACTTTCTGAGACTGAAGGCTCTTCCCTGGCTCCAGTGACTGTGAATTACATCAGTTCATCATCTTGATGCCGTGAGCATCACCATGTTGTCTTCACACACACTTCAGGTGTACTTACAGAAACCAGGGTGCCAGAGAACTTCCAGGGTTCTATTCAGTTGTGAACAGCCATTGTTTGCTTCACTCTGAACAAATGCAGCTGAAGCACAAACCACCTTGTAAAATAAAGGGGGCCGAGCTTGGGAGGACTCTTCAGCTGGTAGAAATCACAGAACCATTTAAGTCAAATGATATCATGCTGGAGAGATTTTAGGCTAACCTACACAGCAAGGGGTAAGGCCTCAGCTGATGTCAGAGGGAGTATGACAACGTTCCTTTGGCATCTCTTCCTGTGTGAAGCCATGTTGGGTTCCAAGGCAGTCATCAGCCAGATCAAACTCTTTTTGTATAATGCTCTTCAGTGCAAGATGTGGGTGGGTCTCGCAAAACATTTCTGTGGTTATGAGAGGGTTTTGGTAGTTGATACATGAAGAGGGCCAGCTCTGCACCATGGGCCTCATTTAAACAATAGAGGGCTCAGATACAGCATGTGCTTTAAGTAATATTTCAGTGCAGGGGAATGTTATATCCTGAACTAAAGAGGTCTTCAGCATGCATATGCCTATATTTTTAACAGCATTATTTAATCCTAGGGAGTACAGATGTGAGACCTCTCACAACTGCAACATGAAGATGACCTTGGCCAAATGATACTGGAGAACTCATTTGTAATGGCTGGACAAATGTCAAAATACTAAGAACCTAAGATACATAATGTTTAATTTACAGATCATTCTGAGATGGTATTTAATTTCTAAGGGATATTTATTACTATCATATAGCCATTAGGAAGTATTTATATGCCAGTATTCTTTTTAGGTATGTATTCAGAAGACTCTGCCTAATCAATTAATAATAACATGGCTTTTATTACCAGGAATGGGAAACTGCTGCCTCTTGCACATGTAGGGCAGTGCTTATGGCAGACAATTTGAGAACCAACTAAGTACTCTACACCTTATCACTACCTTGTGCATAACTATAAAAGTCCCTCTAGAAGCATTAGCTGCAGGAGGAAAGTTGTAGCCATACATCTCCATTTGAAGCTGCAGATTGCCCTAATTCCAAGCTAATTACATAGTTCAGACTTGCCTAGTATTACAGCTGAGAAAATGGTGGGGCATGGAAGTGCCAGTGTTTAGGAGCCCTTTCCACATTGCTGAGCCGTTCACCACCTTCCCACTCTAGCTACATCACCTTAAAGCCTCTCAGTCCCAGCTCTATCCACAGCTAAATCTCTGTAGCTGCAGACTGTACAAAGTTCAACAATCTGAGTTCACTTTAAAAAAAAGTATGTTTGTGCTGGGGGGAAATGATGTTTCCCTGTGCTAGAGAGGCATAGTTGCTTTCTAAGTAAGCTTATGTTAGCCAAAAGGCAGGAAATCGCAGCATGCCCGAACAATTTAGGTACCAGCCCTGACTCAACTCCCCAGTTGAATCTCCCACACTTTTAAACTTGCTTGGCCTCAGCAACATCCACGTGCTTTCTTGCCATTATTCACTAGCCAACACAAACCTTGTGGAGAGTCCCCTCATGCAGCAGCTCCTTTGGAGGCCTTCTGACCGCCAAGGAAGAGATTGAGTCTTCGTGGAGTCATTCCCACCATCCAGACTTTCCTCATACAAGTGACTGACATTTACAAAACAACCATCCACGTACAAGTCCTTCTCTCCATTTCCACTATCCTTCCTAAAAATACACATCACACTTTCGACCTTGCTGGAGGATACAACTTTCTGTATCATAGAATCATAGAGTATCCTGAGTTTGGAAGGGACCCACAAGGATCATCAGCATCCAGCTGCTGGTCCAGCACAGGGCAGCCCCAAGAATCTCACCCTGTGCCTGAGCACATTGTCTGTCATCTCCACCAGCCTTTTGTGGAGGTGCCTCTTTTCCCAGCAGAGAAGCTCCTCTTAAAAGCGTTCTCTAGCATTGCCTCTTCCTGGATTTTGACCAATTTCACAGGCTTGCAGATGGGCTCTACTATAATCCAAGTTCATTACAGTCTCTGAGAGTTACCGGGTAGCCTTGACTCATTGTCTCTAATGTCCTATTAAAGATGGTCTCTACTGGTAGATTATTTAATTGCTGATCCTCTGTCAGTCACAGAGAACCCTCCAGGACCTCATATTTTTTTACTGTGCAATCTGTGGAGAAAGATACGTAGGGCAACCATTTGTGGTTAAAAACAAACAAAAAAACCCTTGACTGCCTGTGCTCAAATTCCTAAAGGTGTCCCAAGTGAAACTAGAAGGAAGGCAAGCTGATTTAGGTCCTGTGCAAGCAGAGCTCATACATAACTGAAGTGTGCTGCAAAGCATCAGCTGCTCCAAGATAACTACCTATGTGCTCAGAGCTCTCAGCTCTGGGGAGAAGAAATGCAGTGAGCCTGAATCTTTTCTACTGGTGTTTAATGCTTTTTATTTCCTGTTTGCAGTGGCTTGAGACAGTTACCACAGTTGCCCTGATGCTCATTAAATTACTGCAACTGAGTCATATATCTAAATTTGCTGATAGACAGCCATATGGTTTGAAATCGAGTTTTTAAGTGGTTGTAGGAACCAAGCAGAGTTTTCAAGGATTTTTGGTTTTATCGTTGAAGCAAACAGCAGTCTCAGATACTTGGGTGGTTGGGGTTTTTTGCAAATTCCACCAGCCTACTAAATACCTCTGCAAGTCTGAGCAGCTCAGTCAGTTTAGAATATGGGATGGGGCCCTTGATCACTTAAGATTTTTCTTGTGAAGATCTCAAGATGCAGATCTGAGTTCTTCTCATTTGAGGTGTATTTATATTCAAGCTTAGCCTGAATCCATCCTAAAAACTAAGTGAACAACAAAAAACCAAATCTGCACTTGAATCCTAGCTCTTCTTAACATCTGAAGCTCTCTTTGTTTCCATCTAGACATCTCAGGCTGATTTTTTTGTGTGCTTCTTTGGTTTTGTGCAGATGAGGGGCCCAGGGTGTGTGTCTAAATGGGAGAGAGAGAGAGATTAAAAATAACATTGCCTATTGCAAATAATGAGGTGAAAGTAAAGATGAGTGTGAATCGTATCTCTGCAGAACGGTAAGTATGAGCTATAAGGTGCTATAATTGGAGGTTGTCTGCTCTGGGTTGAACATTGAAGAATATGACAAAGCCTGACACTGACTGGCCTCTGCAGGAGCACCATCCTTTCAGCTGACCCCAAGGATTCTTGCACTAAAAAGCCATTTTCTATACATTTCTTGCATTGAAAGGGTTCTGGAATGAATTGCACGTGTGTCAAAGAACCATTTAAGTGGGGCCTTACTACGCTTTTATCTGAGAACCTCCCACAATATTAAACGGCACAAACCAGAAGAGCAGAATAATCTCCCTTGTCTTGAATCATAAATGACGTCTAGAAAAGAAGCTATTTTCTAATGTGTGTGTGTGTGCGTGCAAAAACATTGACAAAAGGGCAATGTAAGAATTCTGTTTTGTGAATTTGTGAGGGGGGAGATGACAGAAATTAGAAGTGGTAGCCCTCAACTTTAGTTTTCAAGCTCTTTTACAGACCTCTCGCTTAGCCCAGGGAAACTTGTGCCCAGGTTTCATTTTTTAAATAAAAACCTAGAAAAATTTCAAATGGGGATGGACATTTTTCTGTCCATGTTGGAAATGGAAAATGTTTTTCTCTGAAAAATGTTAATGAAAAGAAGGTTTTTCCAACCAAAAAGTCTGTCTCTTTCCTTTTACATTCCTTCTCTTGTAGATGTCATGGATGAGGTGACCATCTGGGCAGGTTTCAGCTAGAATGGCAACCTGCAATTTTTGCCAGATGTCTTCTCTTCAAAACAGACTGCTTTATTCTTTGTGGAACTGGCAGGGAAAGACTAAAGCAAGGGCACTGGCAAACTAAGCTCTGGTTTTAGGGACAGTACTGGGGTCAGAGATACTCTTTGCAGTTTGAAAGTGGGAGAGTAACTTTAAGATCTCTATCCATTTCAGGTGTGCTCACTAAATCTGTTATTCATATCCTTTCTCAAAAAGTATTTTATATTCCCATGTCATCATCCCCGTTGTAGCATGTGCCAGCCCCAGACAGACAGACAGGAACAGAAAGACAGGCTGACAAGAATCCATTTTAGAACCTAAGAGCTGGATGTCTTTGGTTGCCAGCCCTTGAACAACTCTAACAAGCCACTTCTCGGAGGCTGATATTGCTTTCAAAGTAAAATGCAACCCCACAGCCACCTTAGAAATCTGGATAGCTGAGCTGTGAAAACTCCGTTGTTTCTGACAGCAGCAGTACCCCCAGCTCTGTACAATTCCATATTCCATACTCCCAGTTATTCTGTGCTGCACACACACATTGCAAACAGGAAGTAAGTGCAGCTCAGCTCTTGGCTTCCTCAGTCTCAAGAGACTGCCATGAAACTGAAAAACACTAAACTAAAACTTAAGTGTCTGTTAGACCTTTAATTAGCGACCTAAGGAATGTTTGCCAAGAGGAAATTTGAATTCAATTATCCAAATAGAAAGTATTTAACCTCTCAATAGCACTCAAGTAATTATAATACTTAGGTGTTGTTTCTTTTCAGGAACCTTAAAAAGTAAAACAAAAAGTCAAATTGAAAATGAGAGAAGGTGTCAGTTTTATATCACATGGAGTCTACAAAGGAAAGCTCTAATACTGCCCATGCTTTAGACTCACATGTTAGCACAGAAAGGGGCAGCCTCAAGCAGGGAGAGCAGGTTGCAGGATTCTTGATTTCTCCACTAAAACAGCCAGCAACAGCATCAGGGCCAACAGTGTGAGCTTTATGTGCTTCAGTACAGCCATAAACACACAACTGAGACCAGCAGGTCACCTCACACAGCTTTTGATGCGACGGAGATGCTCTGTCAGTGTCAGGAGAACGGGGATGCATCAGAAAAGGCTGTATATTCCAGTCCATTTTGCAAACATTACTTGATACTAGCCAAACCATTTTCATTTCAGGTCACAACAGCATTTCAGCCCTGATCCCAACTGTCCTTTCACTACACATCCACCCAAAAGTTTCCAGAATTAATCCCAAGAAAAAAAAGGAAAAGTTAATATTTTCTTGCTTCTCTCTTCACAGACTGTAGGTTGCTTTGGGATTATGTTTATCAGCTGCTTTCTGACAGCCGGTACGAAAATTTCATCCGATGGGAAGATAAGGAATCCAAAATATTTCGGATAGTGGATCCCAACGGGCTGGCCCGTCTGTGGGGAAACCATAAGGTAAGGAAGCAATGCTATTTTCCTCCTGCAGCACTTCGCCTCTTGTAGCATCACAGGATTCAGTTATAAACGGGGGGAAAGAAGAAAGGATGGCATATAAATTACTGCTGGAAAACTGTAATCTTTTATTCTGTGTACATTAGAAATACAGTTCATCTATCCTGAAGCACTAAAACCTATTCTTCTTGTAGAGAACTTGTTGGTTTGGTTTAAAGGTCTTTAGTTATAAATGCATGTAATTATAAAATTACAAGGAGTGCAAGAATTAACAGCCCTTCTCTCTCAAGGCATCTTATTTCTTCTCAAAACCTGATGCTGAGGATTTTCTGATGAGATGTGGTTTACAAGGAGCTCTGTACTACAGCTCAGCAGGACCTTTCTGTGTTCCTGTCTGCGGCAATTCCCAGATCCCACACGCTGCCCTGGGACAGACACCAAATGCTGCAGGATTATGTATTTCCTTCTAAGAGGGCAGTTCCTGCTTTGTTCTCTGGAAAGCCGTTACTGATTTTTACAGCTTGGGGCTGAGTTATGTATAGATATTTCTATATATAAGTATATTCATATGAATGTATGAGTAGTCAGCATGGATTTACAAATGGGAAATCATGCTTGACCATTGTGATATCCATCTACAACAAAATTACTGGCTCAGTGGATTCAGGGAGAATAGTGGATATAGCTTATCTTGATTTTTAGAAAGGCTTTTGAGACTGTCTCATAACAGCCTCAGAGACAGACTAATTAAGTATGACCTAGACAAGAATACAGTGAGGTAGATTGAAAACTGGCTGATCTTCTGGGCTGAAAAGGTGGTGATCAATGGCACAAAATCCAGTCGCTAGTCATTTTACCCTAGGGGTTGATTCTGGGGGCAGTACTGTATGTCCATTAATGACCTAGATGATGGGACAGATTCTCAGACAACACAAAACTGGAGGGAGTAGCTGACGCACCAGAGGGTTGTGCTGTCATCCGTGTGGTTCTGAACATGGTGGAGATACAGGCTAATGGGAATTTTATGAAACTTACTAACTTACCCAACCCGCACGTTAATAATTGGGCCATGCCATCATGTCTCACGCTGGGTGTCTAAAACTGAAGCTCCTTCAGACCACTGGCCACTTGGGCAACACAGTGGCTTTTCAGCAAATAAGAAATGAAGAAGCACACACAGTATTTCAGGGGGCTTCCCAATGAGAGGAGTCTAGATTTTGCAAGGAAAACTTTGTCCCTGTTAGTGTTTCATTGCCACAGGAGCTCTTGATGTGGCCTCCCTTAGGAGAGTTACTGCGGTCAAGGCAAGCAGAAGAGGTCTGCTCTTAGTAGGCTTTTCAGGCAGGTGGATCTGTCTCCTTTGATTAAGCCAAACTCCTGACATGGAGGCTCCCAAAACAAAAACGTGCTTCTACTGGTTCGGTGTTTTTTGCCAATGGTGAGGCGGCTGCTTTATACTCGTGCACACACAGCTTTGCCAGCAGAGTTGTCTCTCTGCTGGGAGTCTCTTTTCCAGACAGCAACCACTGCTCCTCATACCCGAAAAGTGCTCTTCGTGTAGACATAGCCTAAGGGCCTGATCCTGCTGTTCCAAGTCAGTACTTTGGGGGCTGCCCATGTACAGCTCTGCCAGTGCCCATCACTTCTGCCTTGTGACACTCAGCTTCCAGCAGGGCCGTCTCCTCCGGGGGCTTAGGAAGGTTTTAATGAATCATCTCATACTTCAGTATAGCTCAGTGCTCTGGCCATGGCCTTTGGGGCCAACAGCTCCCAGAATGAAGAGGAGGATCTGTCACAGAAGCAGATGTACAACCCACCTGGCTTCTTGATTTACACCTGTGTAAGAAGAGGACAAACAGGCTGTCAGTCCCCACAGTGCTCTGTGAGCATTAACTAGTTAATGCAGGGGAATCCCGGAGGAACAGCGCTCTAAGCAGGGATTGCTGACAGATTCAGCCTATTAGCCACTGCTCCTAGGCTTTTACAAAAGGTGTTTTCATTAAGAACAGGCCTGTCACATCCCACTTGGCGTGAGCATCTGCCTCCACCTAATGTCTCCTCTTGTAGTTAATTAAGTCTTTTGTTATCTGTGTTCAAGAAACTGTAGAAGAACCTCACTTGGAATTTTTGTTAGACTCCTTGCTTAAATTGCCCTGAGTGGAAAGAGACCCACAAAAATTTGGTGATAAGGGCTGTGGGGGCAGAACAGGTTTGCAAACAGCAAAAAATGGTACATGTAATTTCTTGAACTGTCTTGGTTACTTTAGGTAGCTGTGATAGTTCTGCAACTCATTTTGGGGCTTAGGAAGGTTTTAATGAATCATCTCACCACTTTTTTCCTTTTTTCTTTTGAAAAAAACAGAACAGAACAAATATGACTTATGAGAAAATGTCCAGAGCCCTACGCCACTACTACAAACTAAATATTATCCGGAAGGAGCCAGGACAAAGGCTTTTGTTCAGGTAATTTTCTTTCTTTGCCATTCCTTTCTACAGACAATTAGTTTTTTAGGATGGAGGATGGAATTGTGTGGGATACCTCGTTGCCACAGTTATAACACAGGTGATGGTGGCCATACATTTGTAAAAGCTGTCTAGAGCAGTGCTTGCCAGCTTTCAGGGCAGCCACACTGATTTATAAAAACACAGGCCCGTCTCAATGATCAGTGGAGACAACAGAAGTCTTTTCACTGCTTTGTGCAGGCTGTGCCATTTATCTGAGGTCTTGTTTGAGACCTTAGATAAATGATTCAGCCAAACTGCTGGAAAACCCACTCCAAATGGACTTCTCAAACACAGCTGCCAGCGAAAGCTAAGCAGGAATCAGGCATTTCCTCAAGGGCATCGCAGAAGAGAAGCGCTTGATGACCACATCTTTGGTGCTGCCTTCAAGGAAGAGAGGGAGCTGCAAGAGCTGTTCATAAAACCCAACGCATCGGATTGGATGATACAACCAAGAATTTAGGAAATAGGGGCTGAAACAGCATTAAAGCAGGGAGCTACTTTTACAAACTTGAGTTCAAATAGCACAGAGTGAGAGCACTCCAGTTCTCTTCAGAGAACACCAGCAAATCCTAGCGCATCCTGACCCTCAGAGCACTGAACTCAGACCAAAGACTGCTTTGCTGTCAGTGGCCTGGATTTAGAGGTGTGCTTGGAAATGATATCAATAGGAAGGCAGTCTTGGAATTTGTTTTCTTAAATAGCTAACAGAATTGCATTAGCACTCAAACTATCTTCAGCTGAAAAGGATTCTGTGGAATGACTTGTTTATGTCAGCTCTTAGAAGGAAACGTAGATGCGGGAAGGAGAGTGAAGGAAAGAAGCAGTCATGGGCAAAATCAAGTGTTCAATAGTAACTTTTTTTTCTAGTGGAATGTTAAAACAAGGTTGCTCCATCAGTACCAAGGGTACCTGTATCTCTGTGGCCTTGACTGAAGACTGCATTGCTCTGGGGGAATTCCTGATGCTGAACAGTGAGTGTGCTTCTCTTGAAGCCTTCCCTTCAGTGGGGACATACACAAAACAGGGGTCCATCTCTTCTCAACCAGGCTGCCTATTTTCTCAAAACCATTGTAACTTGATGCCCTTGGAGACCACAGTTCCTCTGTAAGACTTGGCCAAATTGTCCAACAGATTCAAAGGTCACCAGAGAGCATAAAACATGAGCTATATAAACTTCATTTCCTTTGGAAACTGGGAAAAAAATCCCAGCAAAACATTTCTTTGCACAATTCTCAATAAAAACTTTTTGATGTTGTTTTCTTAGACCTATTTATATCTGAAGAGAAAAAGAACAGCTGCAAAAAATCAAGTCATTAATGTGCCTTCCTTGGCTATTCCTCGCAAGCACAGAAATAGTAGGAAATGTGACTTTAATGTGCAGGCAGTTGTCATTTGCAGATATCTGTATGGAGCTTTAAGTAAGATGGAGTCAGAAAAGGATTTCTAATAGGTTGGCTGGCTGTCTTCTGCAACAAAACAGGTCACAGATAGTGTTTCTTAATTTTCGTGCAGTTCTGGGTTGGGTTGGTTTTTGTTTGTTTGTTTTTTTAATGTAAGCAAATGCTATGAGAAATACCCACATTGTGGTTTCCTTGACGTGACTTAAAGCACAGAGCAGAAGGATTGCCCAAAGTCCTGTGATGCAGCTCGCGTCAGCCCATGCCCCACATGGAGAGGAGGGCAGTGGGACCACTCTGTGTTTTGATTTCATCCTCGTGCAAGATCAACAAGACAGTCCCAGGGTTTAAATCAGGGCATAGTCTGGCTGTGGGCTTTGGTGCATTTTCAGTGTGTAGCCAGGCACTGATTCACCACTCCTGCATACGAGTTTTTCACCACCGTAACACCGTTTGTAGCAGCAGCATTTTTCCAGCAGTGATACAGCAGTGAGTCATGGCCCTTTTTTTTTTTTCCCCTAAATGCTTATATGCACATGATTTCCAAAATTAGAAGGGATGGCAAAAGGTTAGTTCCAGGCTATGCTGTGTGTTTGCTGAGAGGCTTCCAACAGTGAGCATTCTGGGTCAGTGATAGTAACAAGGTTCCTGTTGGTTGTTTTTGTTTTCACTGGGGCAAGGATACTGAGCATATCATCAACCTGAAATAAAATCAGCTTTTATGATTAACACATTTCATACTGCTGCATGTTAACCAGTACGTTGTTAATGAAAGACTGTGAAGTTTTGTACCACTTCCAGCATAAACATCTCTCATCCTAATTTGTCCAGAAGTGCTTGGGAGTTGGGAAATTGATTTGTGTTGAAACTAGGATTTCATCCTTCCTGTGCCACTCTGTCTTCCTACACCATTAAATTGAAAACGAAAAAGCAGAGCCTTTCTGTGCTACCTCTGTGCAGCAGTACACAAAAGCATCCTGGCAAAAACCAAGACTGCAGACTTAAACTGCAGGCTAGTGGATGTCCTTTCTCATTTCCTGCTGCTGCCATGCCTCCCCAGAGGCAGTTTCTGTCTCCAGCACCCTGCAGACTTAACTGCCTTGAGACATTGATGCTGGGAGCCATGGCATTCATTACAGCGGATGCTGCCTCACTGCAGTCATGCTTGCTACAATCACAGAGGAAGAGACTGTCTTTGCTTACAGTTCCCTAGCCCAAAACCTTTTTCCTTCAGGGCTTTTTCCATTTCCTGGAACTTGATCTGGTTTGGACCTTGGCTTTTTCCCCCTCTGCTCCTTTAGTGTTTCATGTTCTTCTCACTCACCTACACACAGGCCTGCACAGACCAGTAGCCCTGTGCCTCCTCACACCTTGCAAGGGCTTGTGCTTTGAAATGTGCTGATCATAAACACCTTTCATGTCTGTGTCACCAGACACCACACATGAGTGTACCTGGGCCAAGCTGTCATCTGACAAGACAACAGCAAACAATATGAGGGAGAAGAAATAAATACCATTCTGTGGAAAAGACTATGGGGTTTGGTTCAGATTTGGGCTTTCAAGAAGCTGGTGTAAATGCCAGCGATTTTTTTGTTTCCTTTCAAGGTATGGAGGAGGGAAGACACCTGGGGAGAAGCTGGGAAATACTAAGGCTTTGGGAGGATACAGCAAAGATTATCTTGGGAGCTGTAGAGCTCAGGAGTCTCAACAACTTGGTGAAGATAAAAGCTGAGACCCCTGAGAAATGCGCTTGTTTCTTTGTTTTGCAGGTTCATGAAGACCCCAGACGAGATCATGAGTGGCCGGACAGACCGCCTCGAGCACCTTGAATCCCAGGAACTGGATGAACAAATATACCAAGAAGATGAGTGCTGAAGTAAACAGGTGCACCACCTCTGTGGGTCCAGGGGAGAAACATCTGCCCAATGGTCGGCACAGTTTGGGAAGGGAAGCAACAACACAGAAGCAGTACTTGAGGTCGCCGCTTAGCTTGAAGACCACGCAGGACCTGAAGCACCTTAACAAAACAAACTAACAGGCAGAAGTGGTGCTGGCAGGAAAGCAAAGGGGAGAAGGCCTGGACTTATGCACTACTTCACTGTTCCTACAAAGTCTCCCTTGAGTTTTTTCTTTCTTTTTGGTTTGTTTCAGTTTTGGGGGTTTTTTGTCTTTTTTTTTTTCCCTAATAAACATGCAGTTTGACTTTCCTTATCTCACATAGGACAAGACATCAGATTATGCTTCTTCTTTTTTGGTTTTTTTTTTTGAAGGCTTTCCTATGGAAATAGAGTGCTCTTATTTTCTGTGCAAGTCTCATGACACAACACCGCATAAACAATAGCAACACAAGGGATTTGCTCAAGGCTTCCAGTTTGCTTGGATCATATGTGCTGCCACTGGGAAATGTGTTGAAGTTACCAAAAGAACATCTCACACATACCTGTCAAATGAAGAGGAGACACCCTTCACATGTAGGCTGGGCTGTCACCCCAGCATAGCTTGGGCTCACAATGAGTACTCCGAGTGGCTGTTAACTGCTGGAATATGGACCAAAACCAATCACCTAAGTGCTCCAGGGAGGAGAAAAATAAATGTGACAAACCTCTGCAAGAGACTATCAGTTAACATTTTCCCTCCTTCTAGCAAAGAAGTGATAGAAAGGAGCAGGAGGAAGGGAGGGTGGGGACAAATACATATATATGTGTGTATATATATAAAAGTTCCATATATATATATATATATAAAAATATATATGTACCCCCCCCAGTATATTCACAATGCAGAATTTCAGTTCAGAGTTTTCTATAAAAAGAGAAGACTGAAGCATCTGTAATTACAGAAGGAAGGGGTGTTTCTCATACCTGCTAGCAATTCTGGGGTGAAAGGTGAAGGACTGTTCCTTACATCATAGGGAGAAAGCAAAGGGACTCATCACATGGTTTATATTACTCAGAAGCCTCTCCAGGATCATTTTGTGCTGCTGGAGAGGTAGATGATTCACCACTCTAAAAGCTGATGTTAGAGAACTAGAGACCAAATAGCTATACTTATATCTTGTAATTGATTTTGGCTTTGTTTTGGGATTTGTTTTTTTAATGCCTCCCACTGCCCTCCCCCATCCTACAGCTCTGCCATCAAGGAAGCTTGTCCCAGTTTGACTGTTTTTAACATGATTTAAAAGACAAGAGAAAAACAAACCCTACAGCCATGTTGCTTTCTTGGTTTGGGGTTTTGTTCTGGTTGCAAGGTGCCTCCATTTGGTTTGCTGCACTGAGGGTGCTATGAGGCAAAGAGCTATGCCTAGTTTGGTCACAGAAGGCTCAGCAGTCCTTGATGCCCAAAAAAGAGAAACTGTTGGCCTGTTTCATTTCTCAGTTTGGACCACCAGGACAGGAATGCCTGTGGTGTCCAGGTGTCCAGTGATCCATCAGCAGTGGTCCTTTGAATGGAAGGAAGATCTAGCAGCAGAAATGGTGCTTGCAGAGGGAGAAGGTGTATGGGGAAACTGCAGGAATCATGTGGTGCCGGAAAGAAAGCACGTCCACACCAGTGCATTAAAAGCAGAAAGCCTCTTTAATGGAAACATAAAACTAGATCTGGAAAAAAATCAAAAGGCTAATCTAATCCATTTCAACCAAAAAACAAGGTATATTCCCATGATAGAGCTTTTATCAGCTATTAAACCAACACAACATTTGATCTTTCCACATATTTAACAAGAGGGTTAATCTATCCAGGAAAAAATGGCACTTGGCAATGAACAGTGTCCCCTGTGTTTAAACAGAGATAGGCCAATCTCACCGAAGACTTAATATTGAGTCACAGGTCATAGAAGGAACAGCTTTGTTAAGGGTGTAGATAAGCATCATACAACAAGGAGAGATTTTTCTGAGCCAGTATCTGATGAGGAATGGCAGGGTGTACATTCCTCCCTGAGCTTTTCCCAGCCACATTTTTTCTATAAAATCATAATTAGTAAGTTGCAAGTCCCAGCATACCACGTACTTGATCTTTTCTGCCTCAAAATAACGGACAGGGGAGTATTTTTCAGCAATGTGTCACCTGTCTCTGTCGTGACTCTGAAGTCCTTGGCACTCATGAGGCATAAGATTGGGAGACACTGTGGGACTTCAGTAGTCACAGATCTGAAACCTAAGGTCACTTGAGACCAAGGGCCCAAGGAGTTACTCTGTCAACCGGCTCAAGGGCACCCAAGTTGCAGCCAGGTCTCAGGAGGTGGAGTGAAGTGGTGAATTTGACAGATGGAGTGTGATCAGAAGTACCAATGTAAAGAAAGGCTCTAGCTGTATCCTTGGGTGTCCAGTGGTAGAAAGAAACTAAATTTTTGCAGAAAATTATCCATCCTCTTTACTGCTGTGGTCTAGGCAACTGCATAACTGCATTATTTTCTTTCACCTGCTGTTGCAAGATGGTGAGGCACGAAAAAAACAATAGGGACTTTCTGTATAAAGTGCTCTGATGAGTCACAGCTTTTTGTCATGGCCAAGGTGCACACTGCAAAATACAGAGAACCACAGACAATCTACGCATTTCTTCACCATTATCTACCAAAGTCCATTCTCAGCACTGGGTAAGACAAGAAAATCACATGTGGTGTCCTATAGGGAAGCTTTATAGCAGAAATGTTCACCTTTACAAAAAAATGCAGTCACTTCCACTTGCAGAATCTAAGTCAAAGGGGAAAAAAAATACTTGTGGCTGTTGGAAACTCTTCCCAGTTCACACATAAAGGACTTCTTCAGACAACTTCATCACAACCACAGAGAAGGAGTTCTCTCAAGGCTGATGCTAGTTGGAATGAAAATAGCCTTTGACCTTGGAACAGGCCAGTGCCACAGAGGCCCTTCCTGTCTCCTGCCAGGTCTGCTGGTGCCAAAGGGAATGGTGTGGGTGACACTGGAGCTGCCAGAACTGCAGGGGCTTGGGACCTGTTGTGGGAGCTGCAGGATTTGAACTGCTCTCAGGGTCTTGAAGTGAGTTTATCAGGTATGACTAAAAATAAAAAAGTAGTGGCGGGCTAGAGCAGCTGCAGTAGGGAGATTTCCATTAACCTTGCATCCACGTGGCAGATCCATGGGAGTGGAAAGACAGCATTAACATCCTGAGCTATAGGAATGTGTTGCTGCCTGCCAGGGCTAGCAAAGGTAACACTGTCTTTCCACCAACACTTGACACCTGCCTTCCCCCTCAGTGTAGAATTTGCCAGCAGCAAAACAGCCAAACTTTCTGCCTTTGCCACCAAAGCAAGTGGGGAAAGGGAGAAAGCGTTTCACCCTTGGAGACACACAAAAGTCATCTGGACATGGTCCTGGGCAACTGGGCCTGGCTGGCCCTGCCTGACCAGAGGGGGTTTGACCAGATGACCTCCAGAGATCCTTGCCAACCTCAGTGCCCAGCAAAGGTTCTGAGTGGTTAAGCAAAGGTTAAGTGGGACCTTCATTGTCATCAGCTTGCTACAAGCCTCAACAAGCCAGAGGCCAGTCAGGTAGGACGTGCTGCAGTTCCACAGCAGAATATTTTCTTGATAAAAGTTTGAAACCTGTTGACTGCCTCTCCATCCAGAGAACACTACTGGGGCCCTTTCTGTGAACACTAAGTTGCTGCCATCCTCCCTAGATTTCAAACTCCACATATGCATTCTCCAGATCTCTTTTGTCAGACTGCAACTGTATGCGAATCCAGAGTTTAAGGTCTTTTTTTTAAAAAAATAAAATTCTAGTGTTTTTATTGATGATGGCTTTTGTTTTTTTAAGGTGTGGGGCTAAGGGACTGAATCAAATGAATGTAACAAAACAAAAACAAGCCTATTCTCAGGGCCAGTGAGTTGCAAATAATTTTTAAAATGCTTGTAATTACATCATCTCAATAAAAAAAATTTAATATAAAAGCAGGAATGCCAAATTTGTTGGTGCAGTCATTGCTACAAGGTTATTTCTTTTTAAGAGCCATGGTAATCAAGCGTCTATAGCACATAGCAGCTGTTTTCAATCAGGAAATGAAACCTGCAGGCTCCCCCTGCCCAAACACGTATGAGCAGTGTCTTGATCTTCCCTGGGAAGTGTTGTTCAGAAAAGTTAAGGCTGTCCCTTGAAATATTTACTTTGCTGCCTGTCCTGAGAGATGAGCCAAGTACTCCTCTAATGACTGGCTGCGTGTACCTGGTTCTCCTTCCTTCTCTTGGAGAGGACATAAAAGAAAAAAGAAAAACCAAAAATGAGTTGTTGTGATGACTGATGCATCTTTTTTAGCCTGCTAAACAGGCCAGGTCAAAGAGTGTGAGAGCAAGAGGTTTTGAAGAGTATTCATCTTTGCAAACCAGTCTAGAAACCCAGCCCCTCTCTTCCAGCATAGCAGGACTGTATTTTCAAGTGGTCATCCCTAACCAGGAGGTGAGGGGAGAACAAGATGAGGTGGCACAAACTGCTCCTCGCTGTCCCTGTCTCCTGCACGGTGGGGTTCCTGGTGCTTTTGACAGCGTGAGCCTCTGGAGGGTTTCTGAACATCCCTGCTCCAGAGGTGCCACGAAATGCCACAGCAAACAAACAAACAAACACATCTTTGCTCCAGCAAAGTGCCACCAAATGCCATGGCAAATAAATGAACACATCCCCGCTGGAGAGAGGTGCCACCAACACCACACCAAACAAACAAACATGTTCCTGCTCAAGAGAGGTGCCACCAACACCACAGCAAACAAACACATCCCTGCTCCAGAGAGGTGCCACCAACACCACACCAAACAAACAAACACGTTCCTGCTCAAGAGAGGTGCCCCCAAATGCCATGGCAAACAAACAAACACATCCTGTCAGTGGCACACAGCCCACAGCTTGTGCTCTCTGGTGGGAGCAACTCAAAGAATCACTGAATGGTTTGGGTTGGAAGGGACCTTAAAGCTCATCTCATTCCACTCCTGCCATAGACAGGAACATCTTCCACTATCCCAGGTTGCTCCAAGCTCTGTCCACCCTGGCGCTGGACACTTCCAGGGATGGAGCAGCCACGACTTCTCCGGGCAACCTGTGCCAGGGTCTCACCATCCTCACAGGGAAGAATTTCTTCCTAGTATCTAATAAAAACCCACACTTCTTCTGCTTAAAGTCATTCCATCTTGTCCTATCACCTCCATGCCCTTGTAAAAAGTCCCTCTTCAGCTTTCACGTAGGCTTCCTTCAGATGTATCAAGCCTTTTTAAGGTCTCCCTGGAGCCTCTTCCAGGCTGAACAACCCCAACTCTCTCATCCTGTCCTCTTAGGAGAGATGCTCCAGCCCTCTGATCACCTTTGTGGCCCTCCTCTGGTCTCATTCGACAGATCCATGTCTTCATGGCAGATTAAAACGTTTGGGTCCCATCTACAGCTCAGGATGACCCATGACAACCTGGCTGATGTGTGAGCTATGAGCACTCAGCTGCTCCTTGGTCAATATTTGTTTATATTTTTTTCCTTTCACTGGTGTTTTTAAAACACAAAGGCAAAGAGTAAGCAGTAAACAAACCCCTTGCTGAGCCAAGACATCAAGCAAGAAGGAAACAAAGGTGTGTTCCTCCATAATTCAGTCCCTTAAGGCCATTTTCCTTTAATTTTAGAAGAGGAAATAGATGTATCCTACACCTTGGCACAGTTTTTTCCACACTCTGAACAATAGCAAATGCTGCAGGTTGAAGGCACAGTGGAGGAAGTTCTCAGTGGTTTTGGCTAATGCTCCAGTGAGGATTAGTCTCAGCTCAAGAACTAGTTTTGAGTCCAGAGAACGTTCTTTGGAGGCTCTGGGACAGAAGAGGCACAGCAGTGCATGTCCAGTATATCTTCCTTCCCATTTTCAAAACTGACTGAGCTGCAAAGGAAAGCTCCCAGGCCAACACCAGTACAGGGAACACGGACAGTGCAGAAGTTTGCAGACTACAGCTGCCACAAGCATGGTGGTGCACGGTTCCTCCATCTCGCTCCCCAGCACTGACCAGGAGAGATTTTGCAAGGGTGTCAAAGAAGACCTCAGTGGCTGTCCACACACCCTGAGGACTTACAGAGGCTGCTGACAGCAGCATTTTTTAATTATGTAGGAAGAAAAGTTTTCACTTCTCCCAGATGAGACGTCACCTCTGAGGCACAAGCAAACAAGAACATGCTGACCTCAGTTTGAAACCCAAGCAGCTTCTGAGCAATGCAGAAAGAGCCACTTAGGAAAGATGTGAGGAGAGAAAGGATGCACTGCCACAGTATGAAGTGCAAAACCAAACATGTTTTATTATCACCTGAAAAAAAAAGGTTGGTGTGTCAGTGTAAGTATTCCAACAGCACAGGAACAGGTGGACCTACCACATGTCAGGTCTGTCCATACTGGATTCCCATGCATCCAGGGATCTGCTGGTTACACTGGGTTCACCCCAGGTACACATTGCTCAGTTCTGCTGCAGACAGCAGCATCCCTTCTCACCATGCTGAACTGGAAGTTGAGCTAAATTATATACACCTGATAGAAGGAGAAAGGTGCAATTCATGAGCTGCTTCAGAAGAAACGTCCCACAGCACAGTGCCATCCTGCCATGCCCAGCAAGGGGGAGGCTGGGGAGGGAGGAGGGGAAGGTTTGCAGCCTGGTTCAGGCTTTCACCCCCCTGAGCAGCTCCTAAGAGCTCAAAAGAGAGCCGGGTGATGCTGGAGGATGAACTTCCCAGGACCCAATTCCAAAAGAAGCAAGGACATGAGATGCCAAGAAATCAATGCCAGGGCAGCCAGAACTCCAGCACAAAATGTAAGACAGGACTGTGCCAATGGTGAACAAAATCACATCACTTTCTTAGTTCTAGGTGTCCCTACCTGTTTTGCCCAATCAGCTCAAAACTGTTATGTCATTTTGAAGCCAGGGCAGAAAAAGAGGGGCAAGAGCCTGTCTTCCCACCTTCATCCCTCCAGTCTGCTCTTTCCTCATCTTGTTGCCTTGAAAAAAGGGGAATGGGATGTGGATGCTCAGCAACCTGCTCAGTCCGAGCTGGGTCGAACAGTGACAATGTCACCAGTGAATGAAGCAGCCTCTTTCCTCCTCCCCTGCGGCAGTACTGTTGCATCCCTGCTGTAACAGCCCTCATTTGCTCAAAAGGACAGCACTAACAGTGCTTAATGACCATCTTCCAGGGTTAGTCATCATAACTTAGGCAACCTCTCTACTTACTGACCATCTGTCCACCCCGGTTAGATGTCCGCTGAAGGGTAAGGCTTAGGTCGTCACTCTGGAGGACACTCGTTTCTTGTGATTCTTGGCTGACTGGGGCAGGCTAAACGTACAAATGGGAAAGAAATAATCTGGCAATTGCTACAGAGAATTGGAGCAGTACATCTGTTTACTTCGGTGTTGTCCATTTGTCAACAAAAGCAAGTGCGTGCATCTCCACCATCCTCAGTTCCAGCACAGGAACCAGGCTGAGATACCAATTTAAAACCAGGCAGACCCTCTTTGTGTGACTGCTCCGACCTGGCTGTCACAAATTACAACCAACATTTAGGGGAAAAAAAGGAAAACACAGCACCCTCCCACAGGACAGTAGAGGTCGTTATGGCCGATATGATCAGTTGTAAAACCTGCAGGCACACATCAATCTCTCTGCCTCCTGCAAACACCTCTGCATAAAGTTTCCCAGCATCTCAAAGTGCTGGAGAACAGCCACAACAGGAAGAACGATAACTGTCCAGGAATTAGAATTGATCTCCTGCTGCCTGATAAACAGTGTTAGCCTGGGGTTGTTGACTTGAAGCCAAGTTCTGCTAAATGGACGAAGTTTCCAAGTCAACCCTTCCTGGTGTTTGACAAGGTAAAGGGAAGGAACTGAAGACAGCTCAAACAAAGCAGGTATTGTTTCCAGTAGGCTCCGGAAAGACGTGAGTGCATAACCCATCAGAAGACAGTGAGGAAAAGAAGCACGGGTGGCATAAAAGCTGATGCAAGCAAAGAGTCAGTTTGGATGATCAAGACGAGGAAAGCTGGGTGTTCACCATGTGCCTCACCAAGGGAAGGGCCAAGGTCAGTAACTTTCACTTGGCCTATGTGTGCTTGCAGGATCTGAGCCCTGCAGAATGAGGACTCCACCTCCTCTGTACCAAAGGTTAGTCATCTCCTGCATTCAAATGTGTCCCTTTCTTTCCATTTAACTCCATCTTAATTCTGCTTCCAAACATTAGCTTTCATTACACTTCTCTAACTTCTGTAAACCACAGTATTCCCACTTGTACAAGGAGATCCTTACTGACTGCAATCAGTGCGGCTCTTAATCTTTTTTCCAGCTAAGTAAGCAGAATGCAAGGGAGGAACTGAAGCTCCATAGTGGCTTCCTGGAGGGGCTGCTCCTGGCCCAAAGAGCTGCAGGACACATCCACACTTGTTTCTTGGGGTGCTGACTGGCTCTTTCCTGCAGGAAAGGTTCCAGAGAGCACATCAGTCTCTTGGGAACCGGCTGATGTGAAACAGAATGGGGAAAGGGAGGATTGAGGTGTCTTTCTGGTCCTATGAGAGCCCATGTAACCCAACAACCATGCTTCTTCCAACCCTCCTAGGGTGGGAGGTTCTCTCTCCACTTGGGAATGACCCTGGGGAGATTGCCTGCAAATACAGCAGCAAACACATCAGCAAAAGAGGCTGCCTATTTCTTTATTTCTTTTCAAAATATTCTTAGTGTTGGTGAATGCTCTTTGGAACATGCTGCCTCACAGATTCTTCCTCCCCAACTCACATCCCAGATCACTCCTAAAAATTCCATGGAATCAGCAAGCAAGAATAATTAATGTGCAGACAAATTTCACATGGCCAGGACTTCACTGAGTAGTTAATTCACATAACCTGACCCACCACTGAAATTTCCTCAACCTTACACAGAACAGGAGGAAAATGGGCCAGAGATATCTGCCATCCCACAGTAACAATTTTATGCATGAAGTGACACCTTTGCTCTGCTAAAGCCAATGGAAATTAGGGCTGTACAAAATCTGTGCAACATAGATATCTGAGCAGTGTCGACAAAAAATATCCTACCCAGGAAAAATTGAGGGTTTACTACAAAAGTAAAACTTAACCCTCACAGCAACCTTCTCAACCAAGTCAATTCCCACCCTGGAGTGAAAACCACAACAATTTGTTCTGATGGTACTTTGCAGAGACCCGGATTCAGTGCTGACACCCATCAAATCCCAACACAGATGAACTGACAGTACAAAATCAGCCTCAGACCTAAGGCCTCTCAAGGACTGAGGCATCCAGGGTTGTCAAGTCATGTCTTTCCCAAGTGGAAGAGTTCCAATAGAAATAATTTCACGGCAAAAGGCTGTTGGACAAAAAAAGGACCCACTTCATAAAACCAAGCCAAGTCCATCTCAGGACTTAGGAACCTATGGTCCAACTTCCTAAAGGACTGATTAACCTACAGTTTTCACTGAAGTCAACAAAACCCATGGATTTTGCATGGGAAGGGGCAGAGGGAGAGACGCTCAGGCCCTGATGAAAAGCCAGCAACAGAACACGGCTATGGGTGTGAGAGGCAATTGTGAAAGGGTAAATGTTTATTGGAGAGAATTTCACAAAGAAGGAAACATTTTTCATTCAGCCATAAGTCTTTCAGGAAATTATTCATTTTCCAAATGAAAACATTTTCTTTAAATTCAAAACAACTGTTTTTCTCCCAGCTTTTGTTTACAAAAGAGGGAAATGTTTCAGCTCTGTCCTTTTTCATCCTTCCTCCACAAAATGTCAACCAAGCCTTGTGTCTTGGGTTGGGAAGTCATTTTTCAGAAAAAAAAAGAAGCGTTGTGAGGCTTTGCTGAACAGCTGTAGCTGCTGCTGCTGCAGAGGGGAAGGGGAAGGGGAA
>VZTE01003710.1:1399623-1428604 GCA_013397775.1 Eulacestoma nigropectus | reverse complement strand
GGGGAAGGGGAAGAGAAATTCTGCTCTTCTTTACCTGTTAGCAATGGCCACAAGGCTATTTGTAATGAGCTCGTTAGAGCCCAAGGCTGACTGCCAGAAAAGCAAAGGGGAAAATCAATTCATTCGCCTCTTCAAGAGCCATTTAAGCAGTCCTAATCAGAAAACAAGCATCTAGTTCACTCCTACTTCTTCCACCTTGATACTTTTTATGTAAGACAGATGCCTCCTGTGGGTCGCAGCCACATGTGGTCTGTATGCAATGAGTGAGAGATTTCCAATCCCCAAACTAAATGTCCTGTTGTCTTTTGCTCTTTTGATCTCCTGTTTCACTGCAGTGTTGCCAGCATCCCTACGAAGCCACACAAAAAATTCACAGGCTTTGTGCTATAACTGAGTCTATCGCTAAGCCCAGCTTTGCCAGGAGTGGGGACATCTCAGAGGTGATATCTGGTCCTATCCTCCACCAAACCAAGAGCTGTGGTATTAACGTGACCAATCAGGCAAACAATTTGCTCGTAATTCAAATTTTATGGATGCTGAAACAAAACAAAATTGAATAAAAACCACAGGCCACGGACACAGGAACTGTCTCTGAGTGTGTCGGCTGCCTTTTGCCTCTGTGAAAATCAACAGTGTCTAAACATGTAACCAAACTGAGAACATATTGGTAAATCCATCCAATTACAGGAATGGATGTGCCTGTGTGGGAAAGAAGAGGTGTCAGCCCAGGGGCAATCGTGAGTAGTTGTTACAAAGCAGCAGGAGACAATACACTCCTGCTTCCAGGAGCACCTGCAGAAATGAGAGGAACACACAGCTCCACCTGAGATTAACAAGGAGAAAAAAGGATAAAAACATAGTAAAGAACAACCTCCCCAGCTCTTTCCACTCCTGTTACACGTCCTTGGGAGCAGCCAACACAACCCGCCTCACCCTAATTGACAGTAAGGAGTCTCTCTCCCACATCTGCAGCCTCAGATGTTAGTCTGGTACACCCAGGTCCTCCCACGTACTCCCACACCCCTCCTGGTGCCAGAACCAGCCCTTTGGTAGCCCCCAAGCACACTGACCTGGTGAAAATAACCTGCACAGAAAGAAGAGGCTGGTTTTCAGCTCCTTGGTCTGACTCACTGCCCAACCACACAAGCAGCAGTGCTGCTGTAAGATGGATAGGGGGAAAAAGCATCCCAAAGTGGGGAGAGGAGTGGGAAACCACAGTCCAGCTGGATCCCACTTGGGCCAGCTCTCCATGGCCATCTGCTTCCCATGGTACTCCATGCTGCCATTCCCTTTTTGCTTTTTGACATCTAACCCAGCCCAACACACCCACAACTGTTTTCACTTTGGAGCAAACCAGGCTGGAAAACTGAATTCCTGGGGCACAGCACAGTCTTTGCACACTGACAGACAGCGTGGCTGCCCTGCTATCTGAGCTGGCTGACGTGCTTCAGAAGAGCTCCTATGTGCACAGCTCTCTGAGGCTTTCAGCTGCAGCCCTCACCACTTATTTTCTACCTTTCAATTATGACCTCCCCAATTGCTCTGTGCAGCCATCTGAGAGTGACCAACAAACCCAACAGTTTTGTTTCAGAGGCGTCTGTATCTTCTTTGTTGGGGGGTTCATGGCTGGGCAGAGGAACGAGAGCGGGGCAGAGGAACATGTCAGACAAGCAGCGCTCCCATGGTTCATATGGGGGGGCCTCAGTTCCCAGAGCCAGACGCTGCTGTCTTTCACTGGTGCTGCCCCTTTATTCACCCAGGAGCACCATGTATCTCCAAACAGTCCTGTTGTCTGCCACTGGTGGCCTCCTGTGTCAAGACCACCTTGTGTGTAGGCTTTAGAGAGAAGCCCCATCCTTTCCAAGATAAAAATCCACTGGAGAGAGAGTTCACTTCAGTACACGTTATATCTGATTATCCAAAACATAGCACACTCTCTTGGCTGCTTCCTTGGCAGTGTGACACACACTTCCAGCACCCTCCAAAAGCCAGCCCTCTCATCTTGGATGAGGAGTTGGCCATAGGAGTAACCACCTCCACACAAGATTGCTGAAATTCCCAGACTCTGAAATCCCCAGGATATTCACTTGCCAGCTCCCACCAGTATTTTGATCTTCACAGCCTCAGTGAGATGAGCTGGGGAAAGACCATGCGTGTTGCAAGATAGGTGGGTGTTGCTCTATTCACAGAGGCAGCAGGTACTTTCCTAATGTCCCTGATTGCCCCCGAGCCATTTCCCCTCACCTTGAAAGAGTCTGGTCCTTTGCTGCCTGGTAAAGTCCAGGAAAGACACTGCAGGGATTTTGGGGGTTCAGTTTTGTCATTTAGCATCATGTGAGGAGTCATTAATTAATTTAATTTAACTCTGTGAGCTGTTTTGATTTTTCTTACATATTTACACAAGAATGACACTAGGTGTGCAGATATTTGCATGCATTGATAGTCAACAACTTCAGAGCCCTACAGAAAAGAACAAGTGCCTGCCAAAGACAAATTGCTTTTGTTCTCTTCCCTCCCCCTACAAGGAGGCAAGAAGGATATTGCAATAGGTGTTGTATTCCCCACCCACATTTTTTTCTCACTGCCAAACACATTGCATCAGGAACAATTAGAACCTTTTTCCTTGTGTGGGCCCTTAGTCTATATATAAAATGCACAAACATTTTTCTTCTTTAAAACCAAGCAAATCAAAATCCCACCTCCTGCATGGACTCACTTTCAGGGAGCCAGTTCAGCTGATAAGGTGAGGAACTCTAATTGCAGGATAGCTACCACCACAGAGGCAGAGCTGATCTCCCAGCCTTAGGAAGGGACAAAAGGATGCTCAGAGGCTGTTCATTCCATCAAGGAGACAAAGATAAAAGGAGAAAGAACTTTCAGAAAGTTACAGCTGCTCGCACTCACTGCAGAAGGATTGCATAAAATACAGCTTAGATCTACAACTACTTCTGTTTCTGCCAGTGATGGCATGTTGTTCCCCAAAGGACCTTCCCAGGAAGCAGGGGTCTATAACTCAGTGTGGTAAACTGGCACAGCATGACTGAAACCAGATGGACATTAAACACCTGACCCCAGATGGAAACTGAAACATCCATTACCCAACACTGCATGCAGAAGCACCAACTCACCAGCCTTCATCAGCATGAGAGCCCAGCTAAGATCAGTGCTTGGCACTTACCAGACAGACTGAGAGCAATAAGTGATGGTTCATACCTAGACATTCAGGCAGGTGCAGGCAGTGCCTGTCCAAAGCAACATCCTCCTCTAGAAGAAGTGCTTCAGTCTCAGCTGTGTCTTGGGAAGTACAGTCCAGACAAAGAAAAGCACAATGCATAATCCTCCACAAGCAGTTGCAGCAAATATTTCAAACAGAAGCTTCATTTTGTTTCATGCAGTCACTTTTTAATGCTGATTAGTGCTTGGACCTGTCCTGCACGCTTGCTCCCACTGTCCCCTGTCTACAACACAGCAGAACTTCACAGGAGTTCCAGTTACCAGCAGCTGAACTGCAGGGCTGGGACTTCATTCTTGAGGGGCCCAACTGGAGTCAGTAACCCCCTGCATGGGGATGCCAGGGACCACAAGGGAGGGGCTGCACTGGCTGTGTCCAGCTGGGGGTCAGGCCAGAGAGGTAACATTTAACCTCAGCACTTTATCCAGGATCCCCAAGGAAAATTGCATCCAGTGTGCTGACCCGAGTCAGGTTTTGTACAGGATCAAATATGTCTGAGATCTTTATTCAAGAGCTAGGACTGTGATCAGGCGGAGCAGAGCAGGGCAGAAGCCCTTGCTGGCTGTTCATGTGCACCTTCATCCCCCTGCCAAGGGCTGAGCCCAGCAGCCTTCACCACTAAGCTGCTGTGCCTGCCCCAGGCCGTGCTCCCCTTGCCAAGGGTTCTCTGGGGCCCCCTGCATCTCCAGCCCTCACGCCCCCACCCAGGACTGCTGGCAGCAGCGGTGGCCCCAGCAAGAAGCAGGCACCAATCTATCACAGTGGGTTATCACTTTCTCTCCTCTGACACAAAATTAAATGCTCCCAACCTTGCTGCCAGCAGCCTTAACCACATCACAAACAAGGAGGAATCTACAGAAGTATTCAAAACATCTGGATGTTGTGCCACCACGGCAATTAAATCCATGCTCACTTTCTCACACAGTGCCTGGGGGGAAACCGACAGCACAGCAGGGCAGAGGAGGACATGCCGTGGTAATCTCGGCTTCCTCAAAGCCTAGATCCGTGTTGCAACCTCTGAAACCACCCTTCGTGGCAGGCGTTGTCCCAGGAGCCTTGTCCTCGCTGTACGGGGGAGGGGGGGTGTAGGGGGGGTGGGTCCCTGTCTTTGGAGGACAGTCCATGTGCCCATGAGGGACTGCAATGCCCAGGACTGCCTCTCCAGTGCCCACCTTTAGCAGCCGCTGTGGAGCTGGGGCAGAGCAGCAGCCAGGCAGGGCTGAGGAAGGGGAATGTCCACCTGCTCATGGCCAGCAGAATCACAGAATCACAGAACCATAGAATATCCTGAGTTGGGAGGGACCCAAAAGGATCATTGAGTCCAACTCCTGGCCCTGCGCTGACACCCCAACAATCCCACCCTGTGCCTGAGAGCGTTGTCCAAACACTCCTGGAGCTCTGGACAGGAGGTCAGCCTTGGGGCCGTGACCATTCCCTGGGGAGTGCCTCGCCATGTCCTGGGGGAAGAACCTGTTCCTGATATCCAACCCAGACCTCCCCTGCCACAGCTCCAGCCATTCCCTCGGGTCCTGTCCCTGGTCCCAGAGAGCAGAGCTCAGTGCCTGCCCCACTCTTCCCCTCAGGAGAAGCTGTACCTGCGATGTCTCCCCTCAGTCTCCTCCAGCTGAACAGACCAAGTGTCCTCAGCTCCTCCTCACACGGCTTCCCCTCAAGGGCCTTCACCATCCCTGTGCCCTCCTTTGGACACTGTCTAATGGCTTTATGTCTCTCTGATATTGTGGCACCCAAAACTCCACACAGTATTCGAGGTGAGACCACTCCAGCCCAGAGCAGAGCAGGACAATGCCCTCCCTGGCCTGGCTGGGCCTGGTGCCCCCAGACATGGTGCTTTCAGGGAGCTGTGCCATGCCAGGCTCCTCTCCCCGCTCCGGAGCTGTGGCTGCTGCCCGAGGAGGAGGCCGGGCAGGGATCCACCGCGGGCGGGCGAGGCCGGCAGTGCAGCTGAGGTGCTTCCAGCGCTCTCCCCCCGCAGCCTGCCAGAACAGGCCCGTCTGCTCCCTCCTTCCCCGTGTGCCCTGCAGAGCTGGGCTCTCCCCACCAACCTGCCTGGGGCCCAACGGCACCCCCATGGAAGACTTCTCGTGGATCTCTATTCCATCAGAAAAAACTGAGTCTTTGTCACAACACGACTGCACTGCAGCGGTGCCTCGGCTTGATGGCATCTCAGAGGGTGAGAAGTGGGTTTCCGCCAGCCCCTTGGGCAGCCCAGGTGAGCTGCCTGGGTCCCTGCTGCTTGCACTACCTGCAAGTGCAGCGTGGCTGGCCTGAGGGAAAAGCTGGGCTGTGCAATGCCCAAACTTTCCAACCCTCATCCCTTGAACCTCTCCAAAAAAAATCTGCTTGGAAATTCATCATCACGACCACCAATACTCACTTTCATTTTCAGCATCAGGCGCACAATGGAAAAGAAACTGTAAAAGTTTAAGTCATTTAACTGACCACATTTTGACATCCAATCTTTTCTATCACTAGCACCAAGTTTCCAGTGAAGAAGCTGAGGAGAATAATGCCACCATCTTGAAGTCAGGTAGGATATTCCTGCTGGAGGGCTGCACAGGAGCTCCCCAGCACTCACTGCCTGTTATCCCTGAACAAAATCCCAAGCCAGCCTCCAAACATACCTCCCAGTCTCTCACCCTTAGGCTCCTGTTGCTTTCAATGCCTTTGGACAAGACACATGCTCTCTCGATTATCTTTTCAGCAGAAGCTTCTAGTTTATTTGCAGCCCTCAAATACCTTTTTGTTCCAGCTGATTTCATCACCTGGTAGAAACATGCTCTTTGCAGCACGGGTGAGCTTGGCTTTACACGGATGTGTGCTGCCTAATGAAACAGGGCCTTGCTTACTCACTGGAGTTCCTAGAAGTTCATTCAGCAGAAATAAAGAACAATTTGACAACTTGGCTACCAGGCTACAGGCTGCTGGCCAGTTTACAAATCAGTAATCAACCAGATGAGACTAAAATCCTCTGCCTGGGTTCAGCTGAATGAGCTATTTTTGTCAACAGTGTATTTTCTGGGAAAAAGCCATTTCAGATGGACTCTCAAGAACTGCAAGTTCAGGTCAAGTGAAGCAAAGAGTTCCAGCTGAAAACAAGCAAGAAAAAAACCTGTAGCATTGAAAAAGTTTAGTCTGGCATCCCTGAAAATTATTTGTTCCAGAAATGTCAAATGGAAACTTCTTGCTTTTTCACTTCAGGATGGAAATTTTCATTTAAAGATTGACCTAAATTTCTATAAGGAAGATATTAATTAACAGGAATAAGAAGGGGACTATATCACTCTGGATCATGTATAGCATTTCATGATGGTAAGAAATGCTTGGCTTCCTTTTTTTATTTTTCTAGGGGAAAAAAATCCTGATCTTCTTTGCCTTGAACCAGCACTTCTCCCAAAATCATTCACCTTAGCCACTGAGCAAAACCATGACCACCTCCCCACTGTTGCAAACACTAAGAACAGCTCATAGCACGTCTTCAAGACTAGTATTTTTGGTGTGCACAACCAGGACCACAGAGAATTTACTCAATATACCCAGGGACATAGGATGGGCAAGGAGAATCAGAAGAAAACTTTAGACCTTTTGATATACATTTTCCTGTAATACAGTAAATATGGCTGTTACTGACAGAGATCCTTTTTCTCCAGCTAAATGACACCTTAACTCTCGTCCCAGGGTCCATTTGAGGAACATTTTAGAGTCTCAGCATTATCAACACAGGAAAATTAAATGCAGAGAGGTTTTTGAGCTGTGATTATGTAATAAGCAGCCTGCAAATTTGAGGCGCCTGTGCTTTTGGCTGCCTGACGTTAGATACCCGCAGCCTGATTTGCATGAGCATTAACGCACCCAGAACTCCTACTGAGATCAAAAAAACAACTCAGTGCCTCTGCAAAAACAGGTTGCTGGCATCCAAAAGCAAAGGCACGTGCATTTTTCCAAAATCTGGGTCTGCACCTCTCATCTCAGGTGGCCTCTGAGCCAAAAGCAGATTTCAGCCTCAGCAGCTCCTGACAGAATTCAACCCAATTTCTACCTCTACAAAAATCCCACAAAACTCCTCTTACAATTGTGGAGAGAAAATTTATTCTGTTGTCCTCTCTCTTTGTTTTGGGGTTTTTTTTTTAATCACCCTGATTTGGGCCATTTCTTCTAGAGCCTAGAGGTACTAAAATGGCTCCACACCCATAACAGGCCACCTACATGTGCCTACACATACCCAAGCGCAAAAGCAGTCAGTTTAGAGCAGACACCTGGAGGCCTCACCGAAGAGCACAAAAGTTGAACAAGAACCTATTCTGTCCATGGGTAGGTACTGGCCATCCATGCTCAGCAGCCCTCAGTGCCAGAAAGCTGCAGCAAAAGGAGGTAAATGCAGACAATGTGCCATCAATCTGTGGCCAAAAGAAGGGAAAAAAAGCACTTCCTGCTTTCCTGTCAGCACGATGGACTCCAGAACATTCTGCACTGACTGTCTGCAGTGTCTACCTGTGGAGTTTTGCCTTTTGGAGGGGTTTTTTCAAGTGGATGAAGGCATCTCCATTTGGCTTGGAGAAGGAGCACATGTTGCCAGAGCTTGGGAAGGGCAATGTCATGCCCAGGGAGCATAACATGCTAACAGCCTAACAGTGACTGGGGTCCATCCAGCTGTGACAGGGCTGCTGGGTGGCTGCATTCATGTGCTTTTTGTTCCATGTTCATCACCCTGGCATCAGAGCAGGGTGATATATCTCGGTTCAGCAAGTCCTGTCTTCTTAGGAGGAGGGCAAAGGACGAGAGGCTGAGTGCTTACAGAGGGCGAGGTGCACAAATTAGCCAAGCAGATTTCATCTAGCCTTATTTTCAGCTCTGATCTTCATCAAACACAGCTCGATAGCAGCCCGTGGAAAAGTCATCACACTGGGACGGCAGTGCCCGGGGCAGCAGTGCCGGGTGCTGATGATGCTGCAGAGGGACCATTTCGGAAGATGCTCGGCAGATTTGCACCCTTTGTCATTCTCGCAGGCAGCATTAAAAGCCACACTTCCCTGTGGAAGAACAATGACGGACAGAAAGCCAGTAGGGGGTGTTGAGCAGAGAAATCGAATCATTTATAAAAGCGGCTTAACCCAGGTGGCCACAGGTACTCTGACAATCTGTTCTGGGCAAGAATTGTATTTCCAGTGAGTGCTTTCATTTTGTCAGTCTGTGTTTCAAATCAACTTTGACACAACCTCAGTGACAAAGGCTTTGAAGTCTGAACTAAATGTGCTACGGAGATCATTATTCATAACCACTCAGACGGAGAGAGAATATTTTCCTTTTGAAAGGTCCTGCCAAACCTGTCCTGTGCTTTGTTTACTTTCAGAGGCACCGTGGTCATTCCTTAGGAGGAAAGGGGATGGAGGAAAGAAAGGGCAAAAACAGTCTAGCAGGGAACAGCCTTCCAAAATCACAGATCAGAAATTCACTAAGAAAGTACAGGGACCATTCCAGCTGGGGGGTGCTGCTTCACGTGGATGCCGAGCAGTCTTGGGTCTACCTCTGTGACACCTTGATCTGCATCTATTTTACAGAGAGTTAAGCTGCTGTACTTTGTAGGTCAGTGGTTCTATTTGCAGTGGCAAGGTGCAACCCAAACAGCAAGTGTGTTTACATACTTGGAGAGCTCAAATCCTATTCAGTCCCCAGCGGGTGCAGCAATCATCTAGGATTTTACAGTGCAGGGATTGGCAGGGTTGGGGCTGCACACATACAGATCCACAAAAGCTTTGAAGATATATAATTTTTACATAGGAGTTATGAGTTCTGGCTAAAGTCAATGTAACAGTCATTTCAAATGCTCCGGGCCCAAATCTGCTCCCACTAAAGTCCCTGGAGAGACTCCAAGACATCAAGCCAAGACCCTTGGTTTCTGTGCCTACTCTCCTTTTAGTGCCTTTCCTCTGTTTGTTTGTCCTCCACTTAATGCTGCCTTTTTTTTTTTTTCCCCCCCTGTCTGACCATTTCTGTCATTGGGTTCAACCAAACTTTCCTCTAGCACAGTGTCATTCCTTAGAAGTTTCTCAGCATTTGTTTCCTGAACTTACTATCTTTCATTCCCCTTCCCCTTCCCCTTCCCCTTCCCCTTCCTCTTCCCCTTCCCTTCTCAGGCTTTTTAATATCACAGCTGGCCCTTCTACCCTAGACTCACATTTGGTATGACTTCAAATGTATCTTTCCTTTCTGGTAGCTGCTCCCTGCTTGCCCACTCACAAACACTTCTCTGATAAACATCATATTGCCTCCTGCTGCTCTCTTCTCTTTTCCTTCAGTGGCTCTTCTGCAGTTACCTTTTCTCCACTTCCACCTCTTAAGTTTATTTGTTCTTGAGGATCCTTTCAACTACCTCATCTCATCTCCTGTTCTTCCTTTCACATCACCCCAGTCTCTCAGCCTCACCTCCCTTCAGTTTCTCTCCTCCTTGCTCCCTGTGCCTGCCTTTCTTTTCTACACACATAATTCCCCAGTGCTTGCTTTCTCAGAGAAGGAGCTGGGCATAGAGAAGAAGGGGAATATTTTTATTATTATCCTCAGGGGGATATTTTTATTACTTAAGTTAGAGAAATAAGCTTCTTATGGAATCGGTGGAGAAGGGTAGGACAACTTAGGAGGTTTATTAGATGTTGTCTTCCTTTATTGACTCTATAGGGAACCTAGCTGACTCTACCTAATTTAGTAGCCTGAAATTAATGAAGTCACATGAATATCCTCTGCACAGTCTCACTTTTGTTTAGGTTCATATGAAGGAGAGAGGGAAGGACAAAGTATCAATAACACAAGGACACTAATTGGCACTGACCAGGCAACCTCAGCTCCTGACATACCTGGTAGGTGCCGGTGGAGTGTGGGGAGTGGCAGCTTTTCAGAGATCCAAAGGAGAGGAAAATGTTTCTGCAGACACCTGAGAGGAATGTGTCCCAGCCAGAATGGGGTTTTGGGATGTGACAGACAGGTCACCTTTGCAAAAGTCCCATGGGGGATACATTCTTGTTTGACAAGAAAGGTGGGGCCAGCAAAAGTGGGGAGGAGTCATCTAGCAAAAGGAAGCAAAGAGATGAGCAATGTAGTGGTCAGAGCAAGGAGTCACAAAAAGAGGCTGTTGTTTAGGAGACTTGAGAGGATCAGTGTTGCAGACACCCAGGATGCTTCAGTAGAAGTGAAGGAAGGGTGGCCATACCAAAGTCCTATGTCTAGGTTTTAATTGCATTGGCAGACAGACAAAGAGATGCTGGATTTGAGAGAAACCCCAGGAATGGAAAACAGTTTGGATGCTGGAGTCCAGTAAGAACGCTGAATCAAAGATGAACAGCTTGCTATTTTAATTCCTCACTCTGGGGACCTCCACAGACCATCTGTAGACCTGGGTACACTTCTGATATTTCCTCTGCTTGATTTCCTACATCCCCACCAGGTTCTGGGCTACAGCTGCTCTTGTAACACTCAGTATGTGCTCACTGAGGACAGAGATGAACAGAGTAAGATGCCGCATCTACTTCAGGGTCATAAAATATTGCTCTAAACAGGATAGTGGTTAGAAACCTATTCTTTACCGTCCCCTGTTTTTCACTTTGTTTGCCTTGACAAGCCCACTGAAAACCACCAAGCAAGTGGATGAGTGAAAAGGAATATTAGTCTGGGACAACACAAAAGCTGGAGGACAGGAGGGCAGGAAGCTCAAAGGCTGTGCACTCTTTCACAGCTGATGGCTTTATTCTTACTGCTGTATCTTTAGATGACTTCCAAGGCTATTAGACCATATTCTCTTACCAAACCCACACCTATCCTTTACTGAGAACCACTTGCAGCTCTATTCATTTCACCCACATAGAAGTGTTAGATTTTCCTTTTTCTTTTAATGAAGAAGAACTTGCCAAGTTCCGCTTTTCCCTGATACTACGCAGGGCAAGAATGGTGGTGGTGGGGCTCTCAGTACTCTTGCAGTGAATAAATGTGGGAATTTTCCAAACCAATTAAGAGCTAAAGAGGTGCAAGAAGACAAATACCATGGAACTATGGGCATTTCAAGAGACAATCAGCCTTTGCTCTGAGACACAAAACAAAACCAGATTCTTAAAACTTTCCCAAGGTAAGTGTTTTTTCTCCAGTACTATTTTTCCTCTCCCTCAGCAATGTTATACAAGCACCTTGCTTTGTCAAAAGTACAAAGCACTTGGGAGAGGACAATGCATCCAAAGTGACTCCAGAATAAAACAAGAAAAACCTTTCAGCACAAGGACTTGTGTAGGTGGGGGCAGAACACAAAGCACAAACAAATGCCCTGTGAGAGACTGGAGGAGAAGCAGCTTTGAATGTGCAGAGAGAAGGAGCCCTCACCCTTTTCTGAGGCTTGCTCAATGTAGCTGCAAAGCTGCTCTCTGACTTCCAGCCCTGTGAATTTCCACTCCAGCCTCACTGTTTATAACCAGTACACAAAGCCCTTATCTCCCAAGCACAGCTTTCGATTATAGAGAGGGCACGCTGTCAAGAGAGACTGTCAAGGCTAATGAGCACAGGGTTAACCCAGTGCTGCAGCAAAGGGACACCTCTGGAGGAGCTGCTCGAGGCTGGGTTTGAAGCACATCCAGGTGCACATTTCTATCTCTTTTTCCACTCTCCCTGGGTTAGCTCCTATTGCCCTGAAGCTACGGCTTGACCACCTGATCTCCGAATACCTAGGCAACACTGAAAGCCTTCGGAGCCCACAGGAATGCGGTGCTTGCTGTGCGCCCGGGGGGGTGGGGAAGCACTTCCACAGATGGGAGGTGTGTGCTTTGCAAAATACTGTGGCTGTAAACTCTTTGTTGTTGCGTGTACAACTTTCTGTTTGTCTTTTTGTAGGGATAGCAGGGCTTTTAAGCATTCCAATAAAACAACCAGGGCAACTCACATTCTGGCTGCCAATTTTAATGGAAAATGCAAGTGGCTCCGACAACCCACATGGGAACTTATAAAAGCCAGGTGCCTCTATGAAGAACACGGAGCTGCTTCCTAGTGAAGTCTAGAAGGAGCATCACACTGAGGTGACACCCACGAATTCAACATGACTACCTTCTGCCCTATGTTTTGGCATTATCCACCCAGAAAATGAGATTTTCCGACAAAACTAGTGTTTATTCTGATAAAAAGCCTCCCAATCCTCTGTGCTCTAAGGTTATTGCTTCACAGCACAAATTAGGAAAGGAACAGTTGGTAGAGTGGAAAAAAGAGGAACCTGGGAATAAACTGGTCTCTCATTACTATAAATGAAAGGCAGCTTAAGACTGTTGAATGTGGAAATCACAAACATCCTGGTACATATTTTCCCATTCATATCATACATTCAGATAAATTGAAAGTGATCTTTTGTATCATACTTCCCCCGCCTATCCAGTGTAGTCATTTCCTCTAATAAACTTCCTAGTGCTTTGTGTGGTCAAGTGTTAGATGTCCCCAAGGGATGAAGTTTCCACCGCTTCCTTGCAAGGCCTTGCACATCTCTCCATCGAGGAGATTCCTGAGATTCAGTTCAATGTTCCTTTTATAGGAGCACTCCCATTACTCCTGATTATCCCCCTGCATACATCCTTAAGTAAATCTGTTTAGCATTTACTTTTTTCTAACACTGGCGACAGTTACTGCATTCCCTCTTTGTCATCTTCTGACTATTTCATGGAGAAAAATTTAGGGATGGCATATTCACAGACAACCTCCCCCCTGTTTTTTTGGTTGCTGTTCTTAAATCCCCTCTAGCATGCCTCTGTCTGCCTAGTAGTGCAGTACACGGGACTCAGGGCAATATTCCACATGCTCTGCCGTCCCACATGTAAGAGGGTGCCTTCCCACGCATTGCCCGCTTCTGCAGCTTAAGAAATACCACTTCCAATCAGCTAGCTGCTATCATTCCTAGATCTCCTCAACACAATTTATTCCTGCTGCATATTTGAGTTTCAAGTTGTTTTTCTCCAGTTTGCATTTTTCCAAGTTGGGACTTGTATTGTTGTTTTCCAGACATTCTTTAATCTCTCTTGAATTGCTTCATATCACTTTCCTGTTTATAAGGGTGTTCACAGTCTTTCCCAGTGCAGCACTGATGTGTTTTTCACTTCTTATTAAAAAAAAAAAAAATTAAAAGTGTAATTGCACAAACCATCAGAACACTTGGATATCTGCAGTGGAAAACTACATTTGCACAACGCACAATGCCCAGCTCTAAGATCTACCTCTATGCCTCCTCTACTGCTCTGCTTGTTTTCTAAAATTCAAACCACCACTAAAGAGCTCATGAAGTGTTTAAGTGAATACACCACAACCACAAGATCACCCATGGATTTCACTGGAGTGCTGCTTACTCTGTTTCACAGTGGAAAGCCACCATTATCACTAGTTCCAACTAGTTCCAATAAGGACACTCATGTTGGTAGAGCTCATGCCCATAAATTTACAATACCAAGTTTAGGAATAAAGCTTGGGTGTTCCCTGCAGAACGTGGTAAGTCCGCCTGACTTTGTCCCGGAACCTTGTGCTCTGTGCTTACACACCCGCTCCGCACCAACCTGTTGCCAGACCACCACGCTCCCAGGCCTGGTGTTGCAGGCTGGCCTTGACCTCAGGGCTGAGATGACCATCTGGGGCTAATCTGAATGGAATTGGTGTGAATTCCTCACCTGATGGCAGGAACTGAGACTCTCCAAAGGAGAGGTGACGTGTGGCTGCACAGAGCCTGCACAGTGACTTCAACAGCATCTGGATGTGTGTGCGGAGCTTGCTGCAGCACCAGTTGTGCAAAGCACTTGAGGCAAAATCAGAGCAGCTTGCCTTCTCACAAAAACCCCGTTTTCATCTCTTAAAACATATAGACAACCTTGCTCATGTCACCTTCCTTTTGGGATTAGTATTTTGAGGTCTTCTCAGCACCTCTGCCAATGGATGACACCAACTATCAAAGTGTTCAGTGAAGGAGATATTGCACATCCAGGGAAGGAGCTACATATCAGGGAAGGAAACTGCATATCCATTTCTGTCTTTCTGGAGCACCAGCTTACCAATACAAATTGATTTGGCACATGTAAGCTGAGGACTTGGCCAGTTTGGCACGTCTTTGTGCTCAGCACCTTAACTTGTAGAGACCATGCCTCAGGATAATTATGACACTAGCCCTCTGGCCTTAAAACCCCACCTCAGTGGCTGCTGTCTGGCAGAGGCTGGGAAGGGTCCATGGGTAGTTTCAGAGTGGCCCAGGAGAAGCAGCTTAATTTTAGTGTTCACAGCAATACACCTCCAGTGGGAAATATATGGATATTCCCCTGTTTTCGTTAAAACCACTGCCCGAAATAGATCTGTACCTGTGTCACAGGTGAATAATAAGAAACCCTGGGTAGGTGAGCAAAGTAAGAGTTCTCTGAGTGCACAGTTTCAGAGTTAGCTGCTTCCCTAGCTGGCACGCAGAGCAATTTTTGCTGATTTGCCTTGCTGTGGCCTACTTGATGAGCACTGTTACTCATAGCTGGCCACTCACCTCACCTTTATCACCTCCCAGGGTCCTGTGAACATCACCTTGGCAATTCTTCAGAAAGAAGCACAAAGTAATGTTGAGGGGGCTTGGGGTTTTTGTTTTGTTGGGTTTTTTTTTGTGGAAAATAGTATCTGTGTAAAATATGTGCATTCCCTTCTGTTGTGCAAGTCTTGGAGCCTGAGGAGGCTGGGCTTGCGAGAGGCTCTCTCCATGTGCTTCCTCATGGTGAGCCCAACAGGTTTTTAAAGGGAGATTGGCTACTGCCAGCAGCAATTTCAGAAATGACACCACTTTCAGTTCTGTTTCACAGGCACACTTTAGACATGGATCCTAAGGATGTGAGATTAACAGGCAAGAGAAACAGGAGCCAGCTTTCTCCTTCTCTTTCCCCATGGCTACCAGGACCCTCCTCAGGCTGCTGTCCTGTTGTCCCTGCTTTCACATTTTCTTCTCAGTGATCTCTGCAGTGCACTTGCTGGCTGAGGAGTTGATGGAGCAGCTTCAGTTTTCTCCCCAGGAGATGAATGTGCCATCCCACAGGGCCTGGGAAAGCTATCCTTGAAGTCATGTGAAGCAGTCACACTCTTCTAGGGGACAGGTTTTATGCTGGAGGTGGTGGGGGTTGTTTGCTTATTTACTTTTTCTCTATCTTTCCCTCTTCTTTTTCCATTTCCTATTTATCTTTCCTTCCATAACCCTTAAAACCGTGCAACTCCTCACCAAAGAAGGCCTCCAGCTCTGGAGTAGGAAATAACAGCTGAAGAGCAATATTATCAACAGTTTGGAGCCAGGGTTGACATACATTGTCCAGCAGAAAGAAGCAAACCATATACAGACACCCAGCCTGGGACTTGGGCAGGACAGCACCTTTGGACTTAGGCCCCTATGCCTTTTTTTCCCCTTTTATTTCCTTTTTTTTTTTCCCTAAAGAAAACTGCCAGGAAATGTTTTGTTAACATGTGATTAAAGCAACAACAGATTGCACCCAGGCAAGCAGGCCTCCAGCAGCAGTGCAGCATGGCATGGGGTCCGCTGGCAGAGCACACAGTACCACCTCCTGCTTAATGGCATCACTGCCTGCAGTGGCTTTGGTAGCAGCCTGTCCTTGGAGGCCTCCTGTCCACACTCTGATCCAGCCCAACATGGCCTAGCTTCTGACAGGTTCACAGCACAGGGACACACGTGCCTGCAGGCAGATTATCACACCAGAGGCTGTGGCGTGACAGGGCTGGGAGTTAACCCAACCACCGAGCCTGCCGTGGGTGCAGCTCTGTGTCATCAAAATTAATGAACTGTCGTGCAACACGGCTGGCACTTAAAGGGGATCATTCATACCCTCCTCACATCCACAACAAGGCAAATCAAAGCAGCCCACTGTGCGGAGGTGCTGGTGCCCATCTGCCAGCCTACCTGCGACAGGCAGCGTGGAGACCAGCAGCACAACCAAGTGTGACCAGGAGACCAAGGCTACACCAAAGTGGAAGATAGCACATTAACAATGCAGCACTGATCCTCCTGAGCTGCCTTCGCCACTGATTTACAGAGCCAGCACAATTCATTTATCCAGGCTGCCTTCATTTTATTGTTATTAATTGTTACGAGGGTTTTTTGGCAGGGATGGAGAAGCTTGTCTGATTAAAAATAGCTTTGGGGACGGCAGCTGGCAGAGTCACAATGAGAGAAGGATCCAGCTCCAGAGCTTTCTTCAAAGAACATGTTCCTAGCAAGTAATTGGGTGCAATCAAGTGCAGAGATAAACACTAGCACTTCCCAAGGTGTAGCTCAAGGCTCTGATCCTGACAGTAACTGTTTGCTGGCAAACATTCAGAAGGGTCAAAGACCTGCTCAAGTCTCTGCAGACCTTCTGACAGGACCAGTGTCTTACTGCTTTGCAAGGCTGGAGAGAAGAGAGTTTTCTACAGACACCAGGATGTCTGAGCATGGTGGGCTTTCAGCTGTATAAAATACATCACAACAGTTTCAAAAATATGCAGCCTTAAGGGGTGAGAATCTGGTTTCATGCATGTGCATCTTCACTCTGTGGATGGTGCATGGGTGTTTCTGCGGAGCCCTTATCCACATGCTCCAAGCAGCTTCCACACCTTTCTCACTTTGCATTCTGTATTAAGCAGGTTTCCACAACTGGAAAAATAAGCAGGATGCTGAAGAATGGATACTCTAAGTGAATAGTGAGTGTCCTGAGAACTACAACTACACTTCCCCCATTTTTGATACCGACTGACGGTTTAACTGCGGAACCTTACTCCCCATTTCCAGTACACACCAGACCCACCTGAACACAAACATGAGCTTGTCTCTATGTCATACATATTTTGATTTTCTCTGCCTGAGCTACCAGTGTGGTGCTGCAAGAATGGCTTTCAAACACTTTGAGTGAGCCAGTGTTTCAGCTACAGGAGGGCTGTGCTGGTAGGCTCTGGCTGATGGGATCCAAGATCCTTTCTGCAGGACTGAGCAAGCCAGCCTTGCAGCATCCAAGTGCTTACCCCATCATCCAGCTTCACTTCCAGCCAAGCCAGAGAACAGCAGGACTTCTGGAGAGCTGCCCTCACCTGCAGCCTTTGAACTCCTCATGGAGGCCTCTGCTTTGCTTCTTTGGCTCTCGGGCTCATGAAAATCATGTTATGCAGCCCCACAGATCAGGAGGGCTGGTCTAACTTTAATATGTTGCTTTCTAATGCATTTCTGTGCTCACTTCCAGGAAAGTTTTGGCAATCTGTGAAGTTCATTCTTTGGAAAACATCTCACACTATGTCATTAGGTGAAAATGGCCTCTGGAACAGCTGAAAAATCAAAGTGCTTGCCCACATATCCTATTTGCAGGAAGAAAGTGCCGTGCTGCACCTTTTGTTGTTTTGTTTTGTTTTGTTTTGTTTTTCCACTCCAGCATGTATGATGAAAACATCTGAAACTGTTAGAATTTATACAGGCAGATCTGACAGCCTTTTGAATTTTAGTTTAACTGTACACAACCATTGAACTTCTGAGCTTACTTGCTTGCTTCCTGAATATGCACTCAGCAGTCAGACCAAGTTTTAGCATCTCCCACAGAAAGCACGGCTGCTGTGGTGACAACAGGCAGGTGCTTGCTGCTGTAAACCAATGCAGCTACACGGAAATCAATAACTCACAGTAATTTATCATTGCTGAAGTTCCAGCCCCGTCTTTTGATTTTTTTTTAACTGTTTTCTTCCTTTGCCACTTTAGCACATTTGCTCAGGACTGCCTGGACTAAAGGCAGCAGCACATCACGCCCGGGAGAGCTGAGCTCCGAGTCAGGGCAGCGAGTGCCACCTACTGAAACACGAATTTTCCATCACCGGTTACTCGCCCACCCCGCTTCCCCCCCAGCTTCCTCCAGGGCCTGGGATACACGTCCAAAAGATACAAAAGAGTAGGAAAGAGGATTTAAGTTGTTTATAAGGCCGTAACCTCTATTTTAGCAGGCAAAACCTTGGCGGGAGCTGGGGGGGGGGGAAGAAGGGGATTTGTTTTCCAGGTTTTTAGTCTGCTTAAGCAGAAAGGTACACAAAGAGGGAAAAAAAGTCCCTGCTTGAAAAACATTTCCTTTTAAATGGCATGATATGCCTTTAAGGGGTAGGTAGTAGGCAATGATCCATCTTCACCACATACAGACTTGCCTTGTTCTTCCATTTCTGGCTGAGTGATAAAACGTTAAATGTCATTTCCTGTATCAGTGGTTAACCACTAGATGCCGGATCAGAGTTTTACCAGAAGTGCAATATTCAAAAGTGGACCTGCTGCTTTCAATAACCCTTTCTTGCCCCCCGTGGGAACCATTTAACCTTTGAGGGAGAGAAGAAGAGAAAAAACATAAAGGGAAAACCAAACAAAAATACCCTGGATTTTGGTAGGGAGAAAATTCTTGAGCTTTGTGTCAACAACTCACACTTCGTACAGGCAGTCATAGGGATAAATCCTTCCCCAGCCCCAACCCCAAAGCTTCTGAGAAAGGGAAGCAACTGGGCTGTTCCTGAGCCCATGGTTCTATTGCAGCAGCTGGAGATCAGGCCCTGGGGGATGCGGCTGTTTGTTTTGCACTGATTTTCCTCCAGCATATTTAGCAAATGGACCGACACTGGAATCCAAAACATGTACTCCCTGCCAGCCCTTACTTTCTTTTACCAGCCTTCATTTTACACTGCAGAGGAGAGCAGTTTATCTGCGCAGGCTGTATTCATTTTATTACCATCCTCACAGTCAGTTTTGAGGTTGCAGGGATGAAAAATCATTTTGGGAAGAGCAACTGGGAGAGTTAGGAGCAGATAAGGAAATTCGAGTTGAGGCTGCATTTCTGAAGGCTGAATTTTGAACATGTGGTTGTGCAATTGCCTGCACAAATAGAGGGTTATTTTCCTAATTACATAATATTTGTAAAGCACTTAGAACATGAAATGGCTAGCACACATCAAGAAATACCAGTTAGAGAAAGTCGTGGCCAAATAGTGGTTTCAAGAACATAGAAATAATAGCAGCAGGTGTTTGGACATACACTGATGTCAAAACTGCCTCTGTACGGCTCTTGGCTGAGGCAGCACCCCTTGCTTTACACTCCCCACCCTGAATCCCTGCTCTCAAAGGGCTCAAACAACTTGCCTCAATTGGAGAACACCCTTTTTCAGGGTGGGGAATGGCTCTGCCTTTGCTGCGTGCACGTATCTTGCATGACAGAGCCCTTGTCCCTGAAGGCAGCCTGCAGGGAGTATTGCAATTGAAATAATAAATAGTAATAACTTCAGAGTTGAGGTACCTCACTCCTTTCTACCTCTGCCAACAGGAAACCCCCACATTTCTTCTGTCATTCCTATTTACTTACTTGCACGACAGCAGCACCCAGCTGACTCAGTCATGAACCTGACCCCAGCCATGGTAGGTGCTGTGCAAACACTCTGTGGCAACATAGTCCCTCCCTGGCAGGGCTGATGCTCTCAGACATGAAAGGGAAACACTCCCAGCATCCCAGGCCAGGCACAGCTTGACCAGAGGTACCCGTGCCCTACGTGGAGTTTAGTTCCTGAAGCAGACTCAAGGAGGCAACAGGAATTGTACCAGTCGGATCCTGGGCTGTCCAGGCAAACAAGGGCAGAGCACAGTGTTTGCACAGCACAGCTCGTGTTGCTGCCATACACAAAGCTGAGTCCAGGGAGGAGGCTTCTGTGCCACTCAGGGAAAAACTGGGATAGTGGAAGATCCAAGAAGATTCCCCCAAAAGGCAAAGTATTTTTATGCCTCACTCCAAAAGTAACAGGAAATCTTCAGATTACTCATCCTTTCCCAGGAACCCTGGCTGGAAAAAAATCCAGGGGCCTTGCTGTTTTCCTAAAAACACACACATGCACACACACACACACACAAAGGAGCCCTGCAAAGACCTTAACACCAGCTGTGCTTGCCCTTGCCAGAACTTCCTGAATCCACCCCCGGTTACCCTTGCTTGCCAAGCAATGCAAATATTCAAGAGGCCACCTCAATTCTGCAGTGCTTGTTGTAAAAATCCGCATCAAACCCAAGCAGTAAAGGCTGTGACTCACAGCGACTCAGCAGCCAGAAGTCTTGTCAGGCAGGCCAAGCTTTTATATAGCAGGAGGTCACTGGAACACACTCTGGCTCACCTCTCTCATCGATCAAAAGAGTGCAACTGCTTAGAAACATCTCCTGCTTGCCTTCCCTTTTCAAAGTCAAATGCTAAGAAGCTGCTTCCTAGTGGGCAGAGAACAGGATGACACAGATACGGTATCTCAGGGAAAGAAAATTTAGTTTTGTCTCAGCAACTGCTGAAAATTACAGAACAAATGAATTCTGCTGTGTAACCCAGAGGCTACAGCCAAGAGAAACTTGAGTCAGAAGACCTGATTTCAGTTCCTGCCTCTGCTACTGACCCACTGTTTGATCTTGGGTTAGTCACTTAACCGCCCCTGGAAATAAAGGCTTCCTTTGAAGACTGCTGCTTGGGAACAGCCTGGACATTGGCAAGGACATGGAAGGGCTAGGTGACATCTGCAGCTGAGGCACAGACTGGCCTGTTGCTGCAAGGGCTATGTGGAAGATGGGTGGTGAGGAAGAAGTAAGGTAGAAAACAGGGCTTGCATATCTTTTGAGGTGTTAAAATGACTTAACAAAATGGGGACACCTCTCCTCTCCCCATACACTGGGACCATGGAGTTTCTGGGCTTCCAATATGCAGCACAATCAAGACAAGCCTCATCAGAGAGCCAGGAGATGACTTGTCTGTCATGCTCCAAGGGTTAAATCTCTGACCACATCAGCAATCCCACACATTCAGGAACTGTGAATCAGGGCTTCAGAAACTGCAAGTCTGACTTCAACTTCCCAAAGTTTCCAAAGCATGCCCTTGCTTACTGTTTCTTTTTTCATATGACTACATAGATTATTTTACATATTTAATTGACTCCAGAAGCTGGAACTAATGATCTGTTTGTCAGCATGTTACACTCAGGACAGTATGGCCACCCTTTCATGCTTCATATTTGAAAAGCTTTTTCTGCTCCTCTGTAGTTCTATAATGGACCACACCTACTGCACAGACGAAGTAATTTCTGACTAAAGACTAAGAGGAGACATAATCTCTTGAGAATTTTATTTTCTTTTTATTTTAGGTCTGGTTTATACCTCAGAATTGTACTGATTTTAAGTCAGTTCATGGCAGACTGAGGACACATTCATTAAACCACGTCAAATCAAATGTCTCAATTTTAAGAACCAGGAGTGGCAAATTTAGCCCTCGACACCTACATTTTCATACACCACCTTTCAAGGTGGTCTCTCCACACAGCACACAGCTCCAGGCTTCGTCTTCAAGCCTGGTTTCCCTCTCTGCACATCCAAACAAACTACACACATCTATCTCAGTGGGTGAATGTGCTGCTTCTGTCTCAAGTGGCCTTGCAGCAGCTTAGCTGAATTCTGACCCAGCCACACTTCTCCATGCCTTCACATCTCTCTTCCCAAATATCCCCTCACAGCTGCAGGAAGGGGTGGCATTGCCATCCGAAGGTGTTGGGAGGCTGAGGCCAAGGAACCCAAGAGAAACACAAGGTGAGGCTGCCACACCCCTGGGACTATCACAAGTAAACAACCCTTTGAGCTGGCTTTAAGCAGAGAATAAAGGAACACAGACCTGCCTTGTCCAGAGGTTGTTTCCACAGGTATAGTCATAACGATCCCCACAGTAAAAGTAGGGAAAGTCTGACAACAATGTCTCGTGAAGACTTGTGTTGATGTCCTCCTGCAAGGCCCCAAGCTGAGCTGTGGTGGTTTTTTATCCAGCAAAAAGTAGCAGTAGAAAACAGCCTGGTATGTGCCTTCTACGTTATGCACTGCGTGTAAAATTTATGTTTATACTGTTTGGATGGTCAAGGCTTCAACTTGTGACAAAAACCTTGAGGGCATAACATGGATGTAAAAGACTCATTTCCATGGTCTAGACTTCCAGGAAGTCTAAAGTGTAGCCATGGTCACCCCTGGAATATAAATTAGTTTCTTGGTCAACAGTTCCTGATGTATAGAGATTTTAGCATTAGAAGGTGACAGCTTTGGCTGTCTTGAGGTTATTAAACTAAGGGGCTGAAATGAGTGAGCAGCTGAATTATGCTTGACAGTTTTGAATTTGCCAAAGGAAGGTGAAGATAGTGTTATGGGGAAAAACACAGAACTAGTTTTTTCTTAAGAAAAATGTCTTGCCGAAGGGATTCAAAATTAAGAGCTGATACTTTCAGAGATTCTGAGAAATTTAATTTTCTGTGATACTCTCTATAAAGAGCAACATTAGTGGCATTTTTTCTTTTAAATCCAGATTCTTCTTTATTGCTGCAGACCATGCTTTGCAGCATGTCCATTCTTACCACTGTGCATGGATTCGACTAGTAGTTTGTAGAGCACTGTAGGCTGTGACCTAAGCAGACAAAAATGTACTGAAACGTAAACTATAATATTTGGTAGGGATGTAAGCATCTCTCTTAAGAGAATAGGCTGAGCTGGGGCTGTTCAGCCTCGAGAGGAGCCCCAGCTGAGAGGGGCCCTCAGCCCTGTCTGTCCCTGTCTGCAGGGAGGGCTCCGAGCAGGGCCCAGACTCTGCTCCGGGGGCCCAGCAATGGCATCACAGGAATGGGCAGGAACTGATGCCCAGGAAGATCCACTTGGACAGGAGGCAGAACTTCTTCCATGGGCAGTGCCCAAGCACTGAACAGATTGTCCGGAGAGGATGTGGAGTCTCCTTCACTGGGGATAATTCCAGAATCATCTGGACACAATCCTGTGCCCTGTGCTCTGGGATGGCCCTGCTGGAGCAGGGAGATGGGACCAGATGAGCCACTGTGGTCCCTTCCAAACTGATCCATCCTGGGATTCTGTGTAACACAAGAGCGTTACAGAGGTTATCATAATTTTGCAGAGAAGCAGTTCCTTCCATGACAGTGCAAACCCTTAGGGCTCACACATCATGAACTGGCTCCAAAAGCTAAAACGCAAAAATAATTCCCATAATATTTTTTTTTAATTCACTTTCTACATTTACATTTTGAAGATTTCCTCTTTAAGCTCAAGAGTTATAAGTTAACATTAAAAAGAAAGTGGTAGTTTAATCGGGTGATGCCAGGAACAATGGGGTAATGGGGAAAAATCCCTACACTTTTCCAGTATGTAGCTCATATAAGATAACCACCAATACTTCAAAAGTAGTGTTGCTCACAAGTAAATCCTGAGATAACCTAGAGACAGAAGCCAGCAGTGCACTGCAAAAGATGGGCAGAGACAAATAAGAAGTAAATTGGGAAAAACTGGCAGTTTAGGAAAAGGAGGTGTACTGGGCAAAACTGGGAGGGCTTCACTGTCAGGGGCTGTGGGGGTGACCTGCGGAGCCCATGAACTGCCTTGGGCCAGGCATAGCCACCTCTTGGGACTTTGAAACAGATGGGACCAGTCCTCAGCAAGCAAAAACTCCAAACAAAGCAGAACATGGCACCTCCACTCAAACATATCTAAGCATGACTGGCAGCTGTTAGGAGAGAAGTGAGGAGATGTGTTTGGATACAGGTGAGGAGATGCAGGAAAAACACGGAGAAGACTTGTGTAGAGGAGCAATAGGAGGACATGGAGGGCGAAAATGTTGAGGGCATGGCTGGAGACACACTCTCCAAGAAGGCAATTTTCACTGAGTCAGAGATACCCCTGAGTGATTGCCTCCTGTGGAGGTCCCACCCCATGGCAGCAACCCTGGGAAGGCCAGAGGAACACTTCCTAGGAAGCAGAGAGCAGCAGATAAAAGCCATTCAGCACACAGCTCCAGTGCTGTGTGCCACCATCCCCTCACCGAAAAGACGGGGAGGGACTGTGTGTAACCTGTGATGAAAACTAGGGCAGCTGAGCCTTGGGACCAATGAGGAAAAATCTTTGGCAGAAGATCAGCCTGGGGAAGGAGAAAGAAAGGTGAATGACAACAGGGGACAACTTCTTTTCTCTGCTCCTAAAAACAACAATAGCTCATAGCTTATTACAAGAGCTGAAAAACTGTTTCATCCTGCTCCCTGACTCAAGGTGCTGTAAAATGCAATTATCTAGGATGCCTTTCTAGGTCTAGTGCTCTAAACTCAGTAAGGCCAAGCATCTATTCCCTTATAAGGTTCATTTTGCAACTACCCACTTCTTGCAATGTCTCCTTGCCTTCCAGCTGTTTTATTTTCCCCAAACTTTTCCTTACTTCTTTCCAGCAAATAGGGTAAAGTCTCTCAAGTAGCTCTGCTTCTCTAAATTCGTCACTCATCCCCTCACAGACCTGAAATTATAAACAGCTGTCTACAAAAACACAATTGCTTCTAGAGTAACCAGTGTTAAGGACTCCTGGAGAGGGTTATGACTTCAGCCTGTGTACAGAGATAGACGGGGGTGCCGGAAACAAAGATCCTGTTGCAGTGCAGTTTCCCTCAGCCTGAACAATAGAGGGACACATGGGATGTACAGACAATTCCTTATAAAGAAAACGCCTCTCCGTTTATTCAGGAAACTCTAGGAAACCAAAAGGGAATAAAAACCCCAGCAAAGCAGGTCCCTCGCTGTGTCCCCCAGGTACATGTGACAGCAAGGAGAGCGACCCATGCAGATGTCCAGGGAGCCTGCCAAGGAGCAGATGCCTTGGGCAGTGAATCAGCCTCTCTGGCGTGGCCTCTGGGGCTGAGTGACTCCATCGAAAAATGCCGAGGTGAGAGGAAAAGGATTACTGGCACGGAGCACCCTCAGAGGAGCACCTGGCCACTGTCAGCTGTTTGGGCAAGAAATGTTATTGCATTAACCCACGTTAATTGCTCAGGAGTCAAGTTTTTCCAGACTTATGCATGAGCAAGTAAAAGCACAAAGGTTATTTTTGTTAGCAGAAATTAGCTCCAAATAAAAGCCAAAGCTACTTCCCTGTGAACTTTCAGGAACTTCCTGTGGAGAAACGCAACTGCTGAATGAGAAACAAGATTGTTAGTGTGAATGCTTTCAAGGTTTAACTCCTGCATAATTGTTTATGTGAGCGTATTAATTTAGACTTGAATTTTTCCTACTAGCACACTGATGAGTCTGGCCAAGCAAGACTCAGTGCTTCCAAACTGCCAATATCCAGGTGTCCTCGGCATTCCTATTCCCAAAACCAGTGTCCACTCTTGTATTCCTACCTGCCCAACAAGAGCTTTTCCCTTGCAAACAGAGCATCCCAACTTACAAACAATTGTAACAAAATCAGCAACATACCTTACCATAAAAAGCAAAGTCTCTTGTCTGCTTTAAAAACTTTATATTTTTGCTCATGAGACAAAGCACTTCATCTTCTGCAAAAGGTATTCTCTAAATGTGAACCACTGTCTGGTAGACAGATCTCTAGCAAATTACTTTTCTGAAACAAGTAAGCATTCATTTGTTTTGCATGCAGGAAGGGCAGGCAGATGAACACATATGTCCCCCATTCCCGTTTTTACTCATTTATTTAATGATTTTAGGGAATCTTGAAAATTTTAAGTTTTTAATGGAAACAGAATCCAATTAAATTCTGAGCTGTGGTGTTGTGGGAATCTGGATGCAGATTTCATCAAAGTACCCACCACAGTGCAACTGCCTCATCATAAAGATGACTCCAGCCCTGGAACTTAGCGCTGTCTGCAGAAGTGCTGTTTTCCTTGTGTTTAGACAGGCCATACAGTGTCTTGTGAAGAGAAGAAACATCTGTTTTCATGCTATAATGCAGTAACAAAGAAAGAACAAAAGCAACAACTTCACAAGAATCAACAGGGCACCTTTCTCCCCCACCCCTCTCTTTAAGGTCCATCTGTATTAAGGTCCATCTGTATTTTGCCACAGGAAGAGGAGAGGGGAAAGGGAAGTGGAAAAGGCTTCTCCACGTAATAGTGCAGCAATAGAAAAACAATCCAGGAACAGAATGACCATATTTTAAAAACTGAGGATTTTGGTTTGTGATCTTCATTCTTTCTTCCTTTCTTCTTTCCTTCCTTCCTTCCTGTAAAAAGTGTTGTATTCCAAGAAAAAAAATACCACTTTGTGAAGGTGTGTTGATACCATCACTGCCAGCTCCTCTACTTCCAGCTCACTGGGTAAGATCAGGAATGTCTAGGTGTGGAAGATTATGTCTCAACTACTTTCATGTCAAGAGCCCTCAGGGTATCTTTTGACACACAAGTTACCAGTACCAGTTTTAGCTGATATGGACACTGTGTTCCCTCTGTGCCCACGCTGTTTGTTCCTGTGCCCAGGCCAAGTCCTCTGTTTCGCTTATGCAAATGTTTGGAGCATGGAATTGATCCCACTGAAAACTAACTCCCCCCCCTCCCCGCCCTCCCGCACTTTTTGTTTTTTCTGGCTCTCAGCTACATCAGATCCCTGTGCAATCACACAAAGGGTGGTTCCAGCAAGTAGAGGGTGGGAAGCTAGGAAGGGGTTGCTCCTCTTGGTGGCAGTGGCAGCAGCTGGAGTGACAGTGACACTGGAGGCACACACGAACCACCATTCAAGAGCAGGAGAAAAACCATCACTCATTGTTCGCTCATGCTGAGGGACATCCAGCTCCAGGCAAACACCCATCGGGATCTGTAAGGCAGAGGAAACTGCATCTCATAAACACTTTAGAGTAAGATCAAACTGTTTTGAAATGGACTGTTGTTAAAGGACACTTCACATGACAGCACCCCACGAGCCTGTGACAGAGAGGAGGGAAGACCACGCACAGTTGTGAGCTGTGAAGGAACTGTGCAAAGCCCTCTGGGCCTGCTGTGCTCCAAGGCTCCTCTGCTGCACCATCCCACAAGGAAGGTCCTTAATATTGTGGTGACAGATCAACTGCCCCAGCTGGGTAGAAGCTGCCCTCCGGGGGGGGATGAGAGGTGTGAGGAAGGCAGACTTTGATCTTAGGAAATCTGTGGAGTGAGGCTTTAAACTAAAATCGGTAAGAAAACAGCAAAGCAGAAGGCCTGAACAGTTGAACAGACAGCAGGTAATGGCAGCCACAACCACGGTATGTGAGGCAGGAGCAGGGAGGCTGGAAAAGCTGCCTGTGGGTAGGGCACACACATGAAACAAGGCGAGGTTTTCTTTCCAATGTAAAAAAATAAAAACACCTGTCCTCCCCTTTCTCTCCCCCCTTGCAACACTGAATAGCATCAAAGTCTGTCTCCCTAATGCAGACCCACCATACATTTTCTCCCACTGGTTCTCCACCGGTTTTGAACGATGCGGCCCAGTTTGAGAGGGAAATGCCACGGTTTTGTGTTCTCCAGACAGAGGGCAGGATCGTGTTGGGGAAAGGAGGGTGTTTGGGGCGATGTTGAGGAGGGGGGGGGTGCGTAGGACTTGTGAGGCAGATGTCCCCGCGTGGAACTGAAAAGCACCAGCCCACATTCACAGCTGACCAACACTCCCGGAGCCCGCCTGCTCCCCAAAACAGCACTGTGGCATCAGGTGTCCCTTACAGGCACTGCCCCGGGAGTGTCCCGGGGTGTCCCGGCGGTGTCCTCGGGGTATCCCAGGTGTGTCCTGGGGGTGTCCCGGGGGTGTCCCGGGTTTGTCCCGGCAGTGTCCCGAGGGTATCCCAGGGGTACCTCGGCGCTGTCCCGGGGGTGTCCCAGCAGTGTCTCGGGGATGTCCCGACAGTGTCGCGGGTGTATCCGGGCAGTGTCCCGGGGATGTCCAGGCGCTACCCCGGGGATGTCCCGGGTGTACCCCGGGATGTCCCGGCACTGTTCCGATCACGCTTCCATGGCGCCACCTGGCGCCGCCGCGGGAAGGGGCCGCCTCACCGGGGGCCTCTCCCGAGTCAATTAAAATTTTAAAATGAATTAAAACAAAATTAAAACAAAATTTTGACATGTAATTAAAAAATAATAAAAATTAAACAAATCCTTGGCCTGAGTCCCGGCTTTTACTGAGTCCTTCTGACAGTCAGCCAGCTGTCAAAGCAGCCATGTGGTGGTTTAAAGTGGTGGATTAAAGCACTTAAAAGTGATGTTGGTCTTTTTAGGAATTTTCCCAATAACGTGACGTGTTAAGAAACACAGCGCTGTCACACGAGGGTGGGTAACATCCCGAATCCACAGAGGAAAGCCCCAAAGAAAGGGGCGTACCTCCCATCCCAAAGCCTTTCAGTGGAAACTGCACTGTTACCTTCTATGTCAGATCATCTCTTCCTCAGGAATACCCATCAAGCCTTACCTGTTCAGCTGTGTTTGAAACAGTGAAGTATTACATATAGTGAAGTATACACATAATTATTATTCAGCTAAGAATTTCATTTTTCTAAAACATGATTTTAAAGCCATGGTGCCTAAAGCTCGGTATGTCTTTGGAACCATCAGTACCCAGTTATGGAGATTCTTGAAATGACCTCTAGGCTGTAGGTGAGACTTCAGCAGAGGAAACACTGCATGAATTTCTGCCCATGGTGGCACCTAAATAAACACTCCAGATCTGAGGATGACAAGAACACTTGCAACTCCCATGTAAATAACTCAGGGATCGATCTATCGCCCTGTGATCTGCATGAGGCTGGCCTTTAGTACACGTCATGCTGCCAGTTTCTATGGAAAACCAGGGAAACAGAGCTAATAAAGCAAGAATTTTTGAAGAGAGAGAAACATTGGGTTGCTGTCCTGGGCGCTATCTGTGAATGAAATATA
>VZTE01003710.1:1349536-1390639 GCA_013397775.1 Eulacestoma nigropectus | reverse complement strand
CAGGCCGGGGCCGGGGCCGTCCCGCAGCCCGGCCGGCGCTGCCCGGGCAGCGCTGCGGGCGGGGGCGGCCGAAGCCGCTGCTGCAAACACCCCGTCCTCCGTGAGCTACTGCTGAGCAGCCCGAACGCCCGCGGTGAGCGTGGCAGCTGCTCCGCAAGAGATGCTCTGCAGAGCAAGAGATGCTGGCATTTGTTGGCAGATGATGCGCGGAGGCACCGCTGACCCGCCTGGGACAGCTCCCGCTGTTCCCAGCTTAGGAAGGCCCTTGGAAGCCCCCGGCGCTGTTGTTGCTGGTGAGGAAAAACCCTAACCCAAGCCTTTCCATCTCTCAAAAGAAGTTCTTTCCCGCTTTGATTTATTTTTCCCTCCTGGAAACAAGTATTTCCTCTCAGCAGAGCTCACAGTCTCTTCCCATTTTTAAGGGTAATCTTACACTTCTGGCTCAATAGGTATAATAAAAATCAAGGTAGAGAACCTAGTTTTAGTCTTAATGTGAGAAACATCATGAAGAGACTGAGAAGCCAAAGAGAAACCAAATGTGAACATCGTGGAAAGCGAGGAATTATGCTGCCATCATTCAGAACATTTGCTCTTCTATCCTCTTTCAGGAAAGGCTATTGAAATAAATTTTCCTCATCAGACAAAGCAGTAGAAGGAAAATAGATAAGCACAATGAAGCAAAAATAATTACAGCACGTTAAAAATTATATTGCATTGTCTCTATGAGAGTTTCCCCTTTACATCCATCTTGCCTACTTTGGGACAGTTTCCAGTTCCGTTTGTTTGAAAAACCTACTGCTAAAATGAAAGAATGAGTCAGATCACACCTTCCCTTGCACCCACATCCACCCAGGCTGGCTGTAACACATTTAGAAATATCTCTGTTCTTACACTGTTTTTATGTTGCTCCATAATGGACAAAGGCAGCTCCCTCCACCCAGAGGTTTTAGGAAACCAGAGCTCCAGCCAAGCAAGAAGGCTGCACACGGCTTTTCCTGTGTGCAGCCAGGGCTGGCAGTTTGCTAACATGGACTGCCACACTATTCCCTAAATACCACCAGGGATTTAAAAGAATTGAGGTGTTTTGTTTTGATTTTCAGTTTAAAATTATGGCCAGAATGGCTATCTCAAGGGTATATTCTGAGGTGGAAAGTGGCAGAAGACCATGGAAGTAGTGGGTTGGGTGAGTGGCTGTATGTCAGAGGAGGACATTGCTCCATGGGTGGTGATGCTGCATCAATCAAATCAAATCAGATTAAACCAAATGAAAGTTTTTCTTTGCGAGTGTATTTCAAAAATTATGCAGGGCTATAAAATACAGCTCTGGCTATAAGGTCAACACAAATGCCAAGTGGAAAATGCCTATTTTTCCCTTTTTTGTTGTGATATAACACAGAACAACAAGGCAATTATTTCTATGGGAACAGGTTAGATAAAATGGGGCAGAGTTGACATTAGTTTGGTTTTGCTCCGTCTTCTCTCTTTTGGACTGTTTCTATAAAACACAGAAGTTCACCTTTAAAGCTGTTGTTGTTTACTTCTTTTTTTCCTGTTCTCTTTAGGCTACCCTTCCCTTTACTTGGCCTCAAATACCACTTCCCTTTCCCCCCACCCCCTGCCCTCCTTTTAGTATTGGAGCAAATATATTCTGCATCAGGATATAGGGTATGTTTAAAAAGAAAACGAAAACTGAAGTTTTTGCAGTCCAGGCCATGACAGATCATTAATAATCCTTAATATGCAAGATTTCCATCTGCTATTCTTGCTCTGAGGTCAGCTGGTCCAAGGAAAGCAGGAAGGAAATAGGAAGCTTCAGTGAACACGAACAAAAAGCCTTCTATAAGCCTGCAATGTATATGTGAACTCCAAGCTGCTATTCCCTGGAAAATCGCAAGTTCACTGTGCCTGTATTTCTGTTCCTACTAGTAAATTCCTCCCTTGGCAGGAAAGGCACCAGGATGAGCTTATCCATGCAACAGCCTCAGATGAAGGTGCAGCCTCAGGTGCTTTTGTTCTCCTCCCAGTCAGAAATCCCTCTGCATCTCCTAAAACTATTTTTCTGCCACAGATAAATGCAAGTGTTCCCCCATTCAGCTGTTTCAAATGCACCAGGCCCCTCCTAGCTTGCAATTTCATGTAAAAGCTTATTTTGGAAATGGAGGATCACCAGCATGGTGAAAATCCCGCTTAAAATGGAATTGTGCTTGGGATTAGTTATACAGGTAACAAAATCATAATTTTGGTCCACAAGCTACAAGAGCTTTCTCTTACCTAATTAATGCTTAACATGAGTTTGGGAAGAAAATGCTATCCATATGAAAAAATACAGATTTAGCTTATGGCTGTTTATAGCAGAAGAGTCTCAGTGGGAGCACTGTATTGGGAAGTACCATTCCCAAACCACGACAATAAGCAGACTGACTTGTTTGAACGTTGTTCTCGTAAGGAAGCACAACAGGCATTGTATTTCATTGCAAGTGCAGTGCCCTTCTTTGTGAAAGCTTATGAACACGTTTTGATGAAAGACCGAGAATATTAAATAAAAGAAGTGAACTTCTGTGTTCTTCAGGGAAGTGCTGTGCTTGCAAGGCTGGCTCTGGCAGGACGAGTTTAGCCACTGGAAGGGGAGAGGAAAGAATGGAAATCAGCAGGCACTCAGGTGCAATAGCCATGGAAGCTAATAAAAAACCTTTTCTTGTCTGAACTCAGTTTCTTTTGCATAATGTTTGTCTATAATCCAGCAAAAGATTCTCTGGGTCTTGGTTGTATATGGATTAAGTGGCTATATTTATCATCATTAATTTAGATACCAAACACTGTACTTTCAGGTATCAAATATTTTGTGGTACCAAAAAGAGAAGGACCTGCCCTGGGATTTTAGAGCTCTAATCCAACCACATGAATGGTGGGGGTGATCCTGCAGGTGACAGGCTGCCCTAAAATAATCAGCAAACAGATCTGGTATTCCCTTTTTGCTAGCAGATCTTTGCTGTACAGTGATGGCTAATTTAGTCTAGAGCAGGTCATTAATAGGTGACTTACCACTCCTGCTGGTGCTGAAAGCCAAGCAGTGCATCACTTCTCTTCTAGAGGCTGAGCCTGTGGCAACCTCTCAGTTTGGAACGTGGGGAATATTTCTGGACAGGCCCAGACCAGCAGACAGCTTCTCTTCTGAAGGACCTATGTCAGCCTAGGCCTTTTCCTGCAGCATGTGCTGCCTCTGTTTCACAGCAGTAACATCTGTTGCCACTAGGGATGTTTTCCTTGGCATCCCAGTGCAACTCTGCCTTCACTAATTATGTCGTGCCCAGTTCAGTTAAGGTTAAATAAGGGGACATAATCCTTCAGCTTATGAGCTACTGCTTTCCATCCTAGAAGCATCCTGTCTCTCCCAGGATCCTTCGGGACAATCTGTCCAGCTCCCAGCTGGATAAACACGTCATGGGATGGGTGAGGAACTGGCTCATGGGTCGGGCACAAAGGGTGACAGTGACTGGGGTGACATCGGACTGGGGACTGGTCACTAGTGGGGTTCTGCAGGGCTCCATCCTCGGCCCTTGTGCTCTTCAACATCGGTATAAATGACTTGGATGCATGACTGGAAGGGAGACCAAATAAGTTTGCAGATGATACAAAATTGGGAGGAGCTGTTGACTCCCTTGAGGACAGAGAGACCCCACAGAGAGACCTGGACAAAACAGAGAGATGGGCAATCACCAACCATGTGAAGTTTAACAAGGGCAAGTGCCAGTCATATTTCAGAGTGACTGGCCGTGCCTTTATTTTACATTAACCTGTCACAAAACATCTTTGTGTTTTGTTGTAGGACCCTCTGGTATCTATTTGGGGTGTTCCTGCAAAAGGTAGAGAGGTTTATTGTTAATACAAGAAGTGTCCCTTGGGATTTTTCTTGTATATCCACCCAGATCAGCATCAGTACTTGTTAAATCAGCAAGTTTAGGTTTAAAACGTGCTGACTTCACTGTGTGTTGGGGTTGCAACAACAGCATTTAGCCCTGTGCAGGTGATGGAGGGATTTATTTCTAAAGGCTGCTGCGTGTGTCCTGCAGCTGATTTCTGCTGTGTTAAAGGGAGCCAGCCCGCTGGGGCAGCCTGTGCTCCCAGCAGAGAGTGGGACCTGTCCCCCTGCCGTTCCCTGGAGCAGCTACAGCATCAGATAAGAAGATCCCACTGCCCATGTGCACACGTGTGAGCTCTCTGTCCCAGCTCATGGCCACGGTGTTCCTTGCTGCAGGGAGTAAGCAGGAGGCAGAAATAATAGAAATCAGCCTTCAGCCAAACCCAAACATTTTACTTGCCTGTTGCTTGCCTTTGCTTCAGCTCTCAGGAAATGATGGTAAATCCAGTATTTCTCCAAAACCAGGCCGATGAGTCATAGAAGGCATCCTTGGTTCTTCTCTCAGCATCACAGGGTCTTCCCCTTCCTTAGGCTGCCCGTGCTTCCCACGGGTGAGCACAGCGCTGCTCCCAGCACACACGTTTGAGTGGGCAGAAAGGCAGCAGGCAGGCAGGAGGTGAATTGCAGTGAGGCACAGAGGGGAACAGCTCCATTCCCCTGTGCTCAGGCACTTGTCTGAAAATGGATTTACTGCCTGTGACTTGTCTGCTGCACGGGCTCACAATCTGGAACAAGTTCAGGGTTAAAAGTTCACAGCTGGGGCGTTGCAGTGAGAGTGCAGGGTGAGAACCAGGCACAAACCATTAGAGCTGGTGCTGTGCTTGTTTGTTGTCTGCACCTGGGATGCTCTTGCCAGGGATGGTGCAAACTCCAGCAGCGAGTAAGAAATTCTGGTGCTGTTGCATGATATCTCACACAGCAGGTTATGGGGTGGGGTTAGGAGACATTCTGGGCTTGGAGCTACTGGGATCCTTCCTAGTCAGCCCACAGAGAAGGTTTTTCCTGTGTCCCATCTCGTGCTCCACTGGGTACCTGCTGCAGCCAAAGTGGAAAACTTATCACTGTACAAAATGCAGAGATGATGCATTTTCCTGCCTGGGGAGGTGGAAGCAATGGATTCCAATAATTTCTTGCTGGAGTCAGCAGCTTTACTGACTGATGTTATCTCTGTGCTGACTTTTAGTCCAGTCTGCCCCTCATCTTTCCACCCCAGAGTCCTTTTGGCAGATCCATGCCCAACATGGCTCTTTTCTCTTAGGAGAAGGTCAGATGCTTCCCAGCCAAAGCTTGCATGCTGATAGGGAAACCAACCAAATCCATCCCTGGCTGCTGGAGAAAGATGATTTTTAGAAGTCTAAAACCCAAAGTGGAACTTTCTGTCTGCCACTGCAGTGGTCCTGCCTTAAATGTTAATTACACACAGCACTGCAATGGGAACTTTGGATTATGCTTATGATACCTTCCCTAGAGATCTGAACCTGGATTTTCTTGAATGCCAGCTAGCTGTTCTTAGCCCTAACCTCTTGGAGAATTCCACCAGTATTATCCTCCCTGCTCCCCCGACCTGAAACGATCTATGCAGGGAAGCATCAGCTGGATTGGTCCTGTTTGCTCCCCAGGCAAGAGGACAGCCTGCACCAAGGAGAAAATCACTGTTCAATGCTTGTGTCTGTGGCAGAAATGCAGGCAAGTGTGGGATTGTTTTTGTCAAGCAAGGCCTGTAGGAACTCCTTGGTGCTGCCAGCAGTGCCTAAATATTCAATGTAGGTGCCTGTAGTGAAAATAAAATCTTTTGGTTGATGACGGTTCTAGGACCAATCAGAGGTAGGAGTATGAACTTTCTCTCTCATTTTTACTGTTTACATTGAAATAACTTGTGCTGGCCATCAGACAAAACAACGAATCAAAGCAGCTTTTTCTATCTCAGGGTTTTCCCAAAGCATTATAATTTGGAAGAGTACTGACTATCAGGTACAGAACAGAGTTCTGTCTTCCTGCAGACCAATATGACAGTGCAAGAGAGTCCAGAAGGCAGATTTTCCCAAACACTTCAAGAGAAACATCAAAAAGCTTTTGCACTCCAGGGATACAGGAAAAGCACCTGCATGCTCTGTATTTAAAGTAGCTGTGTGTCTGGCTTCAGCTGGCTTGGGTTTGTTTGGGTTGTTTTTCATCAAATTTGTGTGAGTTTGGGTCTTGGGAAAGGTGCCTTCCTGTAAGCACCTGGGTTACAAAGATCTTCTGTGGGGCAGGAATTGCTTCAGGCATTACCACCATGCTAAGCAGCAGAGAAGAGGAGGGTGCCCTTGAGACTGCGCAGCTCTGGCACAGCCGTGCAGGGCTGTTGGTGGCAGCCGTGTCCTGTGCCGTGCCTGGCCAATCCCGGCATCCAAAGGCCCCGAGAGAGCACCTCAAGCTCTCTGGGAAAACACAGAAAGAGTAACCCCTCCCTCAGGTGGTGTTCTGAGGTTTTCAAAACTGCTGTGAAGGTTGGGTGTCACGTTTGCCTTCTGTATTTTATCCTTTCAGGTAAATGCAGATCCCGTGGTTACCTTCACTCCAGAAGTGGGAGAGCCAAGGCATTTTACAGGAAGCTGAGCTCTCCGATGCCTCTCCTTCCAGGAGCTGAAGACTCAGCAAAATTCTTCTGTGTAGAGATGATGACAAGAAACACACAGAGCACAGCCGCGCTGTACGCACGGGTGATTGCTGCGTGCCTTTTCCCCAGGCAGTGCCCGCACAAGGACAGCCCAGCTCCAGAGGGGAGCATTCCCCACTTCTGCACGCCCTGTCCCACATCCCTTCAGCCACTGCTGCCTCCTGGTTTGCACCATCTGTATCCCAGTTTGGGAGAGCGGGGCTTCATTTGTTACACTTTCCCTGTGGCCAGTCCAGGGTAGCTATTGCTGAACCCTCCCAGTTCACAAAGTAACCCGGGGGTTGCTGAACACCAGAGGTCCTGTGCTGGATTAAGTGATGGGGACCTGAGCACACAAAGTCCTAAATTTAGTCACCAAAGGACACAAGATGAAAACTCCAAACCTTGAAGGTTTAAACATGTAACTCTAAGCCTGAAACCCAGGCTGGATATGTAACAGACCACAGAATATATACTAGATCCTAAGTCCTGCCTAAAAATGGATTTCTGTCCCCCCAGGAACTCGCATGTGTGAAGGGATGTGCCTTAGTGTGAAGCGATGTGTGGAAGTCCTAGCAAGGGCAGAGTTCAGGGCTGAGGTCACCCCCTCTGCTCTCAATTAAGGCAAGTAGGAAAGACAATATCCCATTTTTGAGTGGTAGTGCCTGTCATGTTGGACACAGTGTCTGCATTCAATTAAAAAACACAAATTAGCCCTTAGTGCCAGAAGAAAAACCCAAATGAGGACCACTTTGATGGACCAAAATAAAATGTGAGACAGGAAAGATTTATCATCCCCGCAAAAATGTTTGGAATACACACTGGAAAGAAACTTTAAGAAATCCATGGAAATGCTTTGAAAAGAGTGTGACTCACAATCACTTTGAAGGCTAAGTTTTCTTTTTTACTTTCTGCCTTTGGAAAAGGTCTTAAGATTCAGAAAGTGTATTTTGCTCTAAGTGTGGGGGCCTGGGGTGACTTTCCTTTCCCCTCAGCACCCCCCCACCACCCTGTGTTTTGTACCTCAGCTTTGGGGAAAGGAAGTGGGTTGAGGCTGCCGCCTCCTCTCCCTGCTTGGACAGAGCACAGGACAAAGCACAGGAAAACTCACTGACACACCTGCGTGGAATCGCTCACCAGGGCCTCTCACACAAGGAAAAGGAGCAGGGAAACCTGCAGAACATCCTGATTTCCAGCATTAAATACTAGGGGGTTTCCAAAGAGTGGGGTTGGAAGTGATCATATCATTTTACCTACAGGTAGTGGCTCAAGCAAAGCAAGGATGAAACTGGAAACAACTCTGGGAACAAATTTGGTGTTAACACTATGCATGTGAGTTCTGGGTTTATTCATGAGGATTCAGGAGGGACATTATCAAGCATCTCAGCCTTAAAGTAAGTCGACCAATTACCTTCTGGCCTCAGGATTCCTCCTTCTAGCAGCCCAAGGATGGGTGAAGATTGGTGCTCTCACAGCTATCCAGAGCTGAGTATGCTGTAGCTGTTCCCAAGAAGGATGGGATGTCAGCTTCTTGTGCACATCCTGAAATGAAAATCTACATAAAACCAAAAATCCAGTATCTGTGGTTTTTTCCTGAAAACATTGCAATTAAAACAGTGGAGATGGCTGTAATTACAAATAAGATATTGAGCTCTTCTAGGTATATAAATATTTAGATATATATGATGTATAAAATACATTTAAAGCCCACAAAGAAGTAAAAGATACATCAGATCACTGAACCTATTCTGTCTGGAAGGAACCAAAGTGGAAATCATTAACTATAAAACTATCACAGTAGCAATGCAGAAGGAACAGAAGGAACATTCAGAGGAACATTCTTCTCTTGATGCTGCATGTGAAATTCAATTCCTTCTAAGGACTTTTAGACTTACAAGTAGTAAAGCACCTTTGGGCATAGGGGACGGATCTTCACATGTAATGCAATCTTTGCTTGCAGTGCTTTTTGTTTTTCGCCAACACTTCCATGTCACAAAATAACATAGGAATATGACAGGCTGGGGGTCATTTCAAATATGAAGTGGTCTCACACAGCTGTGTGATAGAGAAGATCATCTTGCCAAAAACGAAACCAAAAAAAAGCTCACCCCAAATCGTTTTCTCTGAAACAATCTTTTTAGTGACTTAGAGTTGGCTTCCAGCGCATGCTGGAGACCAAATCCACCAAGAAATCCACCAAGAAATCACCAAGTGCCTGCTGACACCAACTGCAGTTAATCATGCACAATGACAAGTGCCAGTCCATTGGAAAAAGATGTTGGAGAAATCCCATGGTAAATAATGGATCTGAATTGCCAACCCCTCCCAGCTCTACAGGTGCTTTGCCCAATGTCTTTTACACTCATGGCAAGACAGAAGTTTTATTACCAACATAAAATTAACTCAAAGAAACAAACAATTGGGACATGATGGTTATATCTCTTGTCTTTTTGGTCTTCATTTTGGAGCCATCCAAAGCTGAAGGACAACACAAACATTAAATGAGAAGAGATAAAAATACCCACGTGGTTGAAGGAGCCAAGTATCCTAAACAACAGAACCCCCATCTCTCCCTTTCCCACCTGTTCCGACATGCCCTGTGCTGACAGAGACCTGCAGCTCTTCCTTACCTGCTGCCATTTGCCAAAATCTGTCCCTCGGATTCCAGCTTTATGACAAGCCTGTGCTTCTGTCTAACTTTTGACTTCTAAGCATTTTTTGGGTCTCTTTGGGAGACAGAGGGATGCCAGTGATGGAGACAATTGGTATCCCTTCCCTCCCCTTTTCAAAATTTGAGGGAATATGTCTTTCCTATTCCACTACTCAAGTTGCAACACAGAGTGGAGTGGACCTGTGGACCTCACACTGGAAGGTAAGAGAGAGAAGTGAATTTTTTTTTAAAAAAGCAACCTTCCTTATTAGTGCTGCTGGTGGAACAATTTTTTATTAGAAGTATCTGAAATTGGTTTTCTTCCATCAAATAATGAATCCCTCACAGCTGTGCTTCAGAACATCAGCCCACATTAGGCCATCTGCACAGCAATGCTGCAGCCACAGGGTTTCTCAAAACATTTGCAGGATGGAAAGAATACAGTGGCATTTAGGGATGCCACTTTGTCTACAAAGTGTCTACTTTGTCTACAGCAAACAGAGCATACCCGAAAAACACAAAGTTAGGAAAAATACACCAATGGATTTATATTTTCAAAGCATCTATTGTGTCATGAGCCATTTAAATAAAAAAGTAATTTCCAAACTCTCCTCCTGTTCACAGTGGGTGTCATGTTCTGGTAATTTCTTCCTTAACTTTTCAGCACAGGACATGGTTGCCTAAAATCTGGATCTTCAGCAGCAGGACTCCCCTGCTGCTCACTCCCCACCTGAAGCAGAATCAGAGTGCCAGCAGCATTCCCACAAGTGTGATTCCACAGCAAGGACGATGGGCCTCTGCTAAGGAAGGAGCCACGAAAGCTCATGGAATACCCTCAGAGGCCAAGGTCTGGTGTTCATTAGAGAGGCAGGGGAGGTGCAAGGCAGGAAAGAGGCCATACACAGGTGCAGCTCACAGGGGAATTCTGGGAGAAGGAAGGGCTTTGCTGGGGGGTCTCAGATAATTCCTGATGCCATCTCCTCTTCCAGCTTGCCTGCTCCCCTCTGGCTGGCCCCAAACACTGGCAGCTGATCACTCTTGCTGGCACAACAGCCCCTCACTGCTGAAAACCAGTCAGGGCTGTGCCTGAGAGGGACTGTCCCCACTGGAAAGCCCTCACAGCCTCTGGAAGCGCTCTGTGCAGGCACATTTCCTGCCCCATCAAGCTACAGTGCTGATTTCCATCCTGCTGCTCTTCTCTTCCAGGCAAAAGTGGCCTGGCTGCCTCCTTGGGAGCCAAGTCAAGGAAGCCCTGGGCAGGAAACAGCGTGTCTCCCTGCCAGAGCGCTGGGGGTGTACGTGGGATGGCAGGAGAGGCCTCTTAAACCATCTCCTCTGGTCCCTCCTGAACTGATCTTTCCTGGCCCCAGTGGAGTCAGGCCCCATAACCATTCTTTCATTCCTACCACAGACAGGATGCAGAAAACACAGAACTCCCTGCTTGTCTACCAGGCTCCTCTGGCTCTTCACCCTGAACTGCCTAACATGTTCCTTTTCTCCATCCTTGCCAGGTTATCCCTCTGGGATCCCTGTCATGCCAACCAGGCATGTTCTGAGGAGCATTTGCTGTGTTCCTGAGTGACTTCCAAGAGGCACCTGTAATAGTCTCCTTTCTTTTTACTGCCAGTGGCTTCCAGGATCCTTCCTACTGTATGCCCCGCATCATTTATTCATCTTATTTTACACATTACTTTTCTAATTCCCCTCCATCCACATCCTTGAAGAAACATAAGGAGCCCAGAGCACAAACACCACAACCTCTCTGCACATCTCTGATGTGCAACATTTCCCTACTGCTCTTCACCTGCATGGACACCTGGCCCAGGAAACCAGAGCAGCTCTCAGAGCACCTGAGCTGCAGGTGAAGGTCCTGGGCTTGTCCCCTGGGACAGCTGGATGCTCCCACCTCTGCAGGAGCCAGCAGTAGCCTGTAGCCCTTTATTCAGTCACCAGCAGGGCTCATCAGTGGTTTGAAACACATTTCTCAGGGCAGTGCTGGGGGAGCTTGGTGGAGGGTCCCTGCCTCAGCTGTCCCTCTCCAGCCCAGTGCTCTGCAAGGTAAGGTTATTGGTTTCTTGGGAAGGAGACGGGGCTAGGGACCTTCGCAACACTAACAAGTAGAAAACACTTACAGGGTGAAATCCCTCCATCTCCTCAGACCCAAAGGATGTTCTTCACATGGCCTCAGAGAAGCCAACTTGGTGGTTTACTGCAGGGCACTCATTGCCCTTGGACTCCTGTAAAGGTGTCTTGCTGTGGAAGCAGAGCTGGGCTGAGGTCATTGCTGTGCCACACCAAGCCACAGAACCCGAGCTTCAGGCCTTCCCTACTGAGCAGTTTCTTTGTGCCTCAGAGGGTGCAAGGAGGGAGGGCCAGCAGCTCCCAATCGCAAGTTGTTTTCAGATTTCCAAGTGGTCTTTTCTCGGACAGGCAGGGAATACATTTTTAAATGATAGGAAGTACTCCAGTGCTCCTTACTATGCCTGCTGCCCCTTGCTGCCTGGCAAACACGATTTCAGCAGCTCTGCCATCGCTGGAGACCTGACCTGGCACAGGTAAGAACTGACAAGGAGTAAGTTCTGTTTCCAGAGTTTTGGTTTCTCTCCCCAAGGTTTAACTCTAGTTGTTCATGGAGAGGGCTGATGCCGCTCCTTGTGTGCCTGTCCATACCCCCTCTCTAATATGCACTTTGAGGAACAAATGCACTCTGATGCTTAACAGAAAGCCAGGACTCAGGGAATCCAAGAGAACATGAACGCTGTACACAAACTTCTACCATATTACAACTGCACAGACTCTAAAGGCAGCCACCTTCGTTTAAAAGAAAAAAGAAGGAAGGGCTGTTGAGCCTTTTGCAGCCCAGCAGCAATTCCCAACTGGCATTTTCAGAGAAAAACGCAGCACCCTGCAGCTCCAAACTAATGGCTTGTTTTCCAAGGCAAAATAAATGTATCGCCTTGAAACAAAGCAAGCGCAGCACCCTGGCTGAGAGTGAACGGGATGTATTTTTACAATGCTCTGTGAGATTGATAAATGCAGACTCTTACTGGCATGGGAAGTGGTGCGTGGCTTGTCCATACCTTCATGCAGAAAAACTGGAGCCGCAAAAGAGTCTCAGAACAGCCAGATCCACACTAATACAAAGCCATGTATTTCTTTCCATGACCAGTGGATGCACGTGGAGTGGGGAATCCTTGTGCTGAGCTTATAAATTCAGAACTGGTTCCTCTCCAAATACTTGTTACAGCAATAGGAGGAGGGCTTGGGGGAATTTCTTTTACATTTTGAAGTTAAACACTTCTCTCTTTGCAAACATTTCAATAGGGAATTCAATCATCAGCAGTGTCCAAAACAGTCACCTGATAAAGATTCATTTGGTAAAATATTCTGGTTGGTACTATCCTGTAAACCAGTCTAAGGGATCAATAATTGAGACTTTAAAATATAGCCAGTTGTGCTGCAAATCCATGTGTCTGCAGATCCTTCTACAGCATCGGAAAACTCGGCCCATTCTGACTTTCATGGAGAGCACGTTGTACCTTTAATTACTTGTCCTCCAGATGCTGAAATAAAATGAAACCTACTTCTCCTTTTTCACTCTTAGTTTTATTATAAAAATCAACATTTCATTTGTTACAACTCGGTTTATAGTAATAATTGGAAAGGATTTTTGTACAAGGTTTATATACACCGTACAAGTAAAGCACTTTATTTTACACACACACACAAAAAAAAAAGTTAGTGAATGAGTGAATAGGGCTGGCCAAATGTTGGCCATTATAATATAAATACATCCTTGCAAAGCACCGTCGTACCGAAGTTGATGAACAAGAGACACCAGCTGGCTTTAAGACAATAACAAACAGTGATTAAAGCTTACAAAAAGAACAAACAAAACAAACCAAAAACAAAACGAAGAGTTAAAATCTGAAAGCAGCACCAGATCCTTCACTTGCAAACAAGGCTAGTTCAGCTTAAGCCTAGTGGTATCCTCTTTACAAAAAACCACTTCATTTTCCCTCGCTGACTCTTCCCTGCATGGCTTAAGGCTACAGCCATTTTAATCAGGACTTCAAAGCTGCTCCCGGTTCATTTAAAGAGGGGAACACGACTGCTCTCAAGGAGTTCGTAACAATCACCCTGCCCTCTACTAGGACAATCTGTGTCCTGAATGAAACATGGACACTTTACTTACCCTGCCCAGCTCTGGTGTGAATCACCCAGTCCCTATAAATGCTACCCATCCCTTCCCTTTTGAAAGATGGAAAAGAAAGAAAATTTTCGATCACTACTGTATTTTGACTTCTTTTAGAAAGAAATTGACCGTTTTGCAGGCCTTTTCAAGCTGTTAGTTAATTCCTAACTTATTTGCTAAGTTTATCTGTCACCTGCCAATTAAGTTAAAGGTTAATTTTCAAGCCATACCAATACCAAAATGCAATTAAAAAAATCTCAATACTAAGAAAGCCATTTCTGAATAGCAATGCTCAAATTATTTTTGCAGTCAATGAGCCAGTTATTTTTCTGTTGCAGAACTAACAAGTAATCTGCTACATGCACAGTACATGTTCAGAAGCAGATTCTGTCACTCACAATACTGTGTGACAAACATGCTCAAGGCAAAAAGGTCAGGAAAAGATTGATTACTTCTTAAGAGGTATTTTGAAGAAGTCATCTGATCCAACAGCATGCGTGACCCGGGAGTGCTGTAGTTCAAGCAGTTCCCCCCAGAATGGTGTTAATCAATTAATCTGAGATTTGCCAAGCAATCAGGAATGGAAATAATATTCAAGACTGAGGCTTTTTCTTCACCTTAGCATAAAATTTAACTACTTTAAAGCTTAAACTGTGTTTAGGACTTGCCAATGAAGCCATCTCTAGAGAATGGGCTGTAATAAATAGAGAAGCAATGCAGAGCTGGAGACCAGAACACCATCAAGGCCCATCAGTGTACTAAAAAGGAATGACAGGGATTTTCCACATGCATCTTCACTTGCAGCTGACTGTAGCACCTGCCATGTCAAGCAGTTTGGGTGCCATTTTCTTCATAATTATGCTAGGGCTGCAGCAGACTGCTTCCCATGTCCCTACAAAACACAGAGGAGCTTTACTCATCTGCAAAATGGACTTCAAAAGTAGGGGAACAGTATAAAAAATGTGCTTCCGCGCCTGCCTGGTCCGATAGAGCATTCAATATTCAGGTGTTCTGCTGTCTGTTGTACAACCTGGCCAAAAGGAGCCCAGGGTAGGTGAGGCACAGCAGGACAACATTCAGCAATAGCACTCTGGGAGGAAGGGAGGCTGAATCTGTTTGCACAAGAGAAAATGATCAGCTTTGGGTAAGGGCCCAATATCAAAGATACCGGTACCTGCACACACACTTGCACATGCACGTGGGGAAGGAAATGCTGTGGCAGAAATCCGGAATTTACAATGCAGAAAGTTTCAACTCACAGCAAAATGAATCCTTTGATATCAAATGGCTCACTTACGTATTTTGCATTACTGTAAATATTTCATTTAATGTATGTGCACAAGCTGCATGAACTTATATTCATGGAAACCATTCTTTATTTCAAATGCAAATGCCATGTGCGTGTTCCATTTATCGCATCCAAGTTATTTCCTAATAACTATCTTAGTATCCAAAAGCAGTGGGGAAATAAGGAATGCTCCTTAGGATGGTATGAATTGCATGCAGCATGACATGCCAGGTGTAACTTTAAAAGGCAGGCTTAGGTCTCATTAATGCTGCCATTTAAACATGCAAAGGTTAGTTTTCAACAAATTATGTGGTAATGTCCTGTTTTGTATTTTAGCTACAGCAGACTCTTTCTTTCCAGACTGGGCATGCCAGCTATTCCCATCACCAGACAGCCAGCTATGAACACTGCCCCGGTGTCTATAGAGAAGAAAAAGTACACGAGAGTCCCTGTGTTAATGCCCTACTGTACCTGGTGCTGTAGGATAAGGACAGTTGTGCTTAACTTGAAGGACAAGGAGCAATTTTCACTGCCATCAGTGAGAACCCACTTCAGCAATCCCCTGACTGGGCATGTCTGTGCTATCTACGGTCCCAACACTTCAGTCAATCGGAGAAGCAGGAGAAAAGATGATCCTCACTGACGGAAGGAGAGTACAAACCGCAACTGGCTCAGTAGCAAAGGGGAACGAAGAGAAAATGTTCAGTCTCAGTGTTCAGTCTAGGGTTTATCCACTGGAAATGTGTCAGGTGTGGGTGCTGGTTGCATCAATGCTTTTGTAATTTGGAGATCTACCCAAGAGGAGTTCCACAGATCATCACTTCTTTCAAAACTTTACTCCAGATTTACCGAGAAAATACATGTATTTTCCAAATCAGATCATAGCTCCCTGCTCAGACAAGGAACAGTCTGTTCTCTATGCTGGGCATTTTGAGTGGAAAACCCCAGCCTGTCCACTTCCTCTCTCCTGAACCTCCCAGAGGCAGATCACCCAAAATATTTGATGCACAAACTGAAACATCTGTATCAGAAAGACTTGATGAAATCCTACACAGAATTCTATGTCCACCCCATTGACTTCAGTTGGGTTATGTGGATGTAAACCAGCACAGGAGGCAGCACGATCCATATGCAGAGAATGTCTTTCTTCTAAACAAATCCTTGCTGTAAGTAACACACAGATTTACCTGCAGGAAGCTCCCTCCAAGGGGATGCCTCAGGGAGGCAGTCCAGCTGCACCAGAAAGAGGATACCACTCCTTAAGCTCAACCATCCTGGAGTTTTTCAAACAGAAATTGGCACACTGAGAAAAGTATTTTGCAAGAAGAGACCATTGCCATTGCAGTACAAGCACTTGGACTGAGATACAACAATACAATATTCTTCTGAGTTCATTAGTGCAAGTTTCCACATGTGAACCCCACACGGAATGCTGCACATGAAAAAATGTAAACAACAGAGAAATTCTAATTCTCATCGGCGTGCCAGCCTCACCCCCCACCCCGACACACCCGCCCTCCCCCCCTTCATATATAGGGTTTCGAGTTCCCTTATAGTTCACAACACCCTCCTCAACATCCATCCTGCTGGACAACACAAGGAAGCTTCTCCACCAGCAAGGAAGAGCCAGAAGAACAGCTACCACAATTCCGAGAAACCTAGAATGAAGCTGGGAAAAAACCCCTTAGTACGCCATCTTCAGAGATCAACAGCAATAGCCTGGAGATCACCAAGGCTTTTTAAAATTTCCTCAGGTATCCTGGACTAGTAGGAAAGACCCTTCATTGCAGATGGAATCCCAATGACACCGTTTTCCTTGGAGCTGAAACCAAATGAGGATCCAGTACTCCAGATGAGTGGCACCTAGCAAGAATAACTTGTCACTAATTTTGTCAATAGCATCAATTGCAAGCCCATGCCGTGTTTTCAGATAACTTCTCTTTTACTTGAAACTGGCTGGGAAAGAAGCAGCAGAGAACAATAAAACCCAAAAGGCGCCTCTGGAAAGTGGCTATCCCCATTCCATACCCAAAGGTGAGGAGGCAGGAGCTCCCCAGGACCTTTTTTTTGAGAGAGAAGACTCAGAGGGCCAGTCTGTGAAGGCACTGAGCACCTTTAGTGGATGTGATGTCAAAAGAAGGTGCAAATGCACAATGCCATCTAAGATCAGGTATACTGTGAGCTCTGCTGCAACAAAACAAATTCAAAGCACTGCACTGGAGTCCAAGAGGAGTTAACAATATCCTAGATTGCCCCTTAACCTACACAAATAACATTTTCACTTGATTAAATAATCTCCCTGTCAAAACCACCACGGTGAGGCTGATGGGAGAAGGGGCTAAATATGACAATGTACAAAAATAGAGATGTGAATATAAAACGGTTTGGTTAAGACTGTCTTAAAATTTGACATTCACAGCGGTTAATACTTAAGTATTAAACTCACACCACGCAAAAGAGGAGGTATGTCAAAATCATACTGAGAAAAACTGGCTTTACCTAACACAAAGAAAACATGAGCAGTTAATACAGCAGGGGAACCCCTTCCAATGATCAAAACATCTATTTTTCTTATGGACAGTTGCTCCACTGAAAGTTAAATGCTTCCTTACTAGGAAAAAATAATATATATATTTATATATATGATTTGTATACTGTGATATCAATATACACTGAAAGTACTGCAAGGATATATTATTCATTTACAGTAAAACTAACAATCCATGGTTAAATTTATAGTTTATAAATATGCTGTCTATATTATATGTGGTATAAAAATATTTGACATTTTGTGGGCACTAGGTCAAAATAAGATTTTCTTTTTTAAGGGACTAAAAATCATTCAGGTATATGCATATTACCCTTGTCAATGACGTGAGAATTGTACTGACCTGGTACAAAACAGAGTCCTACCATGCTGGCAAAATGAGGAGGGTAATGTATAGCATGATAATCACTGCATGACAAGGCTAATTAGGAGAAAACCCGGCATTTATAGCAGCCCAGTTCTAGCAGTACTTTAAATAGGAGTATCATGAATTTAAGTGACACGGGCAGGAAAAAAAGATGAAGAAGAGATAAGAAAACCTAACCAGGATTAAAAAACAAACTTGAAAATACACCCAACAAAAATCACTGAAATTCCAGAAGCAGGGAGTGAGCTCTAAACGCTCTCGTTCGCTAAATGCATTAAGGAAAACCAGAGGTGTATTCATTTTAAAAAGTGTGCGATTGTTTTTCTGGATTCACTGCTACGATTGCTGTATTCCTGTAAAAAACAAAGCCCTTTGTGTAAGGTTTATATCTGTCCTGACTGCGTTTTCAAGTTTAACTTTAGTTGCTGGCCCTCTGCAGTTAACATAGAGGTTATTTGGCTACTTCCAAGTATCTATGGTATGCTGCTCTGAGACGGACTTCTTTATTATTAATTACTTTAAACATTTTTGGTATTGACAAAACCCACGTATCACCTCGCTGGACAAGTAACATATCCCAGTCCTTCCATTTCCTTATGTGCTCAGTCACTTCACTGGATTAAGGCATGTTTTTGTGTTCCATTTGCAAAAATAAAAACTTTTTGTACAAACGTCTGGGTTCTTTTATACAAAAATTTTTCTTCTTATGGCACAAGCAGCAGCTGCTGTTTAAGAAAATATATAAATATCCTTTTTTTTTTTAATTCTTCTGTACAAATATCTTCAGTGTTCCTCCGCCCCACATGTAACTGTACACTGTCCTCCCCCATCCTCGGCCGAGAGCTCCCTCCCCCCCGTCCCCAGCAGAACCTTTTGTATTTACAGCGCAGAGCGGAGGGCGCGGGGCGGGGGGCTGCCCCTCAGGAGGAGTCGGTGCAGGGGGACGGCGGCGGCGGGTACAGGTGGTGGGAGTAGCTGCGCTCGGTGTAGGGGGACGGCGGGCAGCTCTCGCAGTTCTCCTCGGCCGACAGGTACTGGCTGCGCGGCGTGGGCGGCGGCGGCACCGGCTCCGAGTCGTAGTTGAGGTCGCTGGTGTAGCCCTTGGCGGCGGCCGCGGGGAGCCGGCGGCTCGGGGCGTAGTCGCTGTCGCACACGTCCGTGCTGCAGGGCGTCGTGGGGGGCGCGAAGTGCCGGTAGCTGTAGGGCCGGTAGCTGCAGCGGGGAGATGGACGGGGAAAGGGTCATTCTGCCCCCTTTTCACGGGGGATAAGCCAAGGTGGAAAGAGAAAGCAGGTCAGCCTCTGCAGTGATGCACAGCATCTCCTTTCCCAACTTCCCTGCAGAAGGCTCCCCTTCGTGCTACAGTGTCGGGCACATCACAGCAACAGGTGGAAGGGATGCCAATTTCTTTATTAATTATCTAACTCATAAAACTAATTAATTTTAGCTCTAAGCAACTACATCACAAATTTCTGATGTGCTGCTTTACTCGTAGAAAATTCCGTTTGTTTGAAACTGCTGGAATTGGATAGTGTGCCCTGTTTTATGTAAGTATTATGTAAGGGTTAAATTAATCCATAATGTGGGTGCCCTATCCCTGGAAGTGTTCCAGGCCAGCCTGGACAGGGCATGGAGTAACCTGGTCTAGTGGAAGGTGTCCTTGCCCATGGCGGGGGGTGGAACTGGATGGGCTGATGTCCCTTCCCACCCTCTGCATTCTGTGATTCCAAGGTCACTGGAGAACCCAGGTTTGCTGTGTGCTAAGTGTTTCCCACTCTCCAGGTGTTTCCAGCGACCCTGGCACTGCCTGCTCAGAGATGCAAAGAGCACCTGTAAGAGCTTTTGTTGTGCCACAGAAAGGAGCAGTGGCTGAGAAGGTCTCTCACACAACAGGCTCCCTAAGGACTTAATTGAGGTAGCAAAAGTTGCTCCTAAGACAGTGGGGCAGGAAGGGCATGGGCGTGCATGTGTCTGTGTAATAGCTGTGTTGCAATCATGGAGAAGATAATTCTGTTTCCATTGTGCAGTTTCTGGATACTAACTTCCAAGGCCAGATAGGAGGACTGAAAATTACCTGGCACATTCATAGCACTCAGGAGAAGCGTTCCTTAGAGAAGTAACTGGGATGAAATTCTCCAACACTGCTATCACAAAACATCTTTTAAAATGAGCCCAAGATAGTTTCAAGGAAACAAATTAGAAAGGGAAATGCATGGTAGCTACAACTCCCAGCATCACAGTCAGTGGTTGGGGACACGTGGGGATGCAGCTCCTCTATAGTCAAGTCAGAATATTAGGAAAGAAGTAAGATCAGAAGCAGCAAGACCAGTGTTTAATTTTGGGTGGGGGAGCATTTGGAAAACATTGAACCCTATGTTACATCCCTAATATCATTTATAATACTAAAAGTCACATCAGCTAACCAGTGATCAGCATGGCCCATGCTGGTGCCAGAATTCGAGTTTCTCTCATTAGAAAATTACTTATAATTTTAAAAGATTTTTCATATGGCTGCAAGGGATCATTATAAACATCTGGTCTGACCTTCTGCACAACAGAGGCCATATTTTCTGCTAATGGAGAAGAGATGTCTGTTCAGCCCCAGAGACCTCATTATCCAAAGCCCCCAAAGGCTCTGCGTTAGGGAGGTACATCTTTCAGACGCAGCACTCTCTTCTCATTGACCACATCTACTGGTGATTTGGGAGGGGAACCTTTACACCCTTGGGTAGTAGGGGTCTGTTCCTCTATTCTTGGTAACTTGTTATAAAATGATAACTAACTCCAGCATTCTTACAGGGAAGGTAAGAAGAATACATTCAAACAGAGATAAAATGCATGCCCATAAATACTAGTCAAGAGAAAACAAGCAAAAGGTTAGCAATCTTTTCCAGATATTAACCCTTAATATGTCAAACTAGAAATTCTGTGCTTTATCTAGACCACAATATTATTGTTACTTCTGACCTATTAGCCTTTATATTGCCAACCTTTCCTCCACGGGGTCTTTGCTTATAATTTCTGATACTTACATAACAAATTATCTATGGCAGAAGCCTAAAAAAAGGCAGGGTTCACTCTAGTAAGTTTTTTTGGCTCAGAATACTCATGGTACTGCATTTCTTTTGGCATGTAGCTAGTTTTGTGATGAGTGCTGTCATCCCCTCCAAGGAATATACCCATTTAGTGTATGATTTACCTCAAACAGTGCTGCACTTCTACTCAGGCAGCAGTGACATGATACACGTGGGCCCATTTAAGCACCAGTTTAGTGCTTGCAGAATTAGGGCCTTTGATTGTAATTCTTATGGAGCAGAGGCTGCCTTTATTCTGCATTTTCTACACTAACTGCTTTAATCCTGACAGAAGCTATTGTAATAGGAATTACCTGTAGGATCTATGAGTGGATGGGCTGTTTGAAGAATAACCAAATTCCATGGTGTAGTGTGAACGTTCAGTAGCTGGTGATGGTGGTGGATTCAAAATCTAAGGAGTAAGAAAGGAAAAAAGTCATTATTGTTAAAAAGGAAAGATACAAAGGAAACTCGAGAAAATGCCAGTTTGTAATTTTTCTTTTTAATATTGTCTACTAGGAACCTTAAGTGAAGAGCTGCATGCATAGCCCTCCCAACAAACAGGATTTTTCTCCTGTTTATTCCCCAGTTCTTTAGCAGACCCTGGAAATGCCATTTGTTGCCATTCCTATTAGCTACTACTAAGCTCTTAAAAAATGCTGACTGCTGTGGCTATTTTGACACAGCCAGTGCTGAAAAGTAAAGTTGCAGCCAGCTGTTCAATACTAGATTGTCACTAGGGATACCACGGCCTGAGGCAAACTGGCAGATCTCTGCTCCTGCAGGCTGCAGTCCCCAAGTATTGCTCTGCTTGTAATACTTGCAGCGTGCTGGCCAAGGCAAGCGTTCCTTCCCTATGCAGGCATATTCTTACTCCATGTATTTGGATTAATTTAAAGCTGATTTAAAGCCTGATCAGTTGATTCTCAGAACTGAAAACAGACAGCTGAAGATTCCAGCCTTCACTGACCAAGCATGGAACTCTTTGACACTTGACAGTGGCTTGGTGACCTCCATAAAAATATCCAAACCAACGACCACAGATGCTAGAAGTCAAGAGCCAGGGAGCCCTCTAGGGCTGGTACCAACTGTTACACAGCAGTCAGTGCAGCACACTACCCATCTGTGATGGAGGGATGTTCTGGAGCTGCAAAACACTTGTTTACTTATTTACCTGTCACTTGCAAGACACATGATACAAAGCTTTATTTTAATTCCTTGAAAGGTCTATACAGAATCAACCTTAGTTTTACCTCCAGAGGCACATGGCAGAGTATAATGAAAGGAGATCTCTCTGCCAGAGCTGCTCAACATCTACAGAGATTTTTTTCATCTCCCCTGACATTTAATCTAACATCTTTTTTCCTGGCACTGAGCTCTCTCACAACTTTTTTAAATTAAGAGAAAATTTCTAGACCTTTTTGGAAAAAGACAATCCTCTTCCCTTTCAAAATCACTTACTCCATATTCAAACAAGTTTATTAGGCTAGAGTTCTAAATCAAAACATTAATCTGTCGATTGATTAACCTTTAGAAAGACACTGTCACTTCCCTGAAAGTTATTAAAGGTTTATGAATAACAGAATGACTTACTGGAGGAAAGTAAGTGCCTTTGGTACTTGAAGAACTACTGGAAGAGGCTCCAGTAACGTGGGCCCTGTCATAGGGTGGGCCACTGCTCCCTCCCATAATGCTGAGGGAGCTGATGACAGATTTACCTCGAGACATACCTGAAGAACAAAGATGTATGTCAGTATTCAATTCTTCCTTGATTCACAGACAAAAAGAAGCTTAGAAAAATAATCTGGAGGACAACAGCAGTATAAGTACAACTTGCAAACTCAAAATTAACCTTGGTATTAAAACCAAATTATGTTCTGACAGGAACCTGCTGGATCTAAAAGCCACAAGTTACAGTACATATTTAATCAATAGATACAGAAGCAATGCATATTAATGAAGTGCAATGTAGTGGTTAGGTTTTACTTTTTAGACAGCGGTAGCATCGTGCTTGGACTGGTGTTGGAAAATTCATCGTTAAGTGAAATAAACTGAGACCAAAGTTATTGCTGGTCATTACAGACTTGGCAAGAAGCCTCACAAGCATACAAACTCAGTCTACAAACGTACCAAGATTGATTATATGATATTTAAAGTCCCATTAATATAACTCTGTGTAACTTTACCCTGTACTGTTGTGACACTTTGCTGGTGCTACAATAGTCCCAAAAGGGGATTCTTTAGTACCAAAAAAGAAAATGGACAGTGCATGCATTTATTTGAGCTTAGGTTCTGCTAGATACCTAAATGCTCATGAACAGCACGGGTAAAATAGCAGTTCATTATTCTAAAGAAGGATGGCAGCAAGCCTTGGCAGCCCTGGCTTCCCACAGCTTCCAAGAACTGTGCATCTGGAGCAGACTTTTTTTGTACTCAGATGCACAGTATCCTCAATATCCTGCACAGCTGTGGGGTGCCAAAGACAAGGATCACCCCCTTTACTTACCAGGGAGAGACCCTGACAGAGAGCTTGGGTGAGGCACGTAGCCCAGAGGTACCGAGGCTGGCCCGTGCACCACATAATCATTGGTCATGGTTTCCCCATCCCCCTTCATGCGTGGGCACAGCACCCTCTGGCAGATGAAGTACATTGCTCCCACCACGAAGACCGTAAGGATCACACCAATGATGGAGCCTATGGTGTTGTTGGGCTGTGGTGCAGGTTCCTCCGTTGTGTCTAAAAGGGAAAAGGAAAATCAGACCATGTAAGTTTAGAACATCAGTTTTCCTTCCATCTTTCCACTTTCCTCCTCTTCTGTAGGCAGACAACAACTTTCAAATTAATATATGGGAGGAACAAACAGGCCCTAGGACAGGTCTGTTCAAAGACTCTCAGTGTCCATAAGGGCTGCCTGCAGCCTCCAAGCTGACCTCCAAACATGCCGTGAGGTTTTTCGGATCACAAATAACAGGAAATGAGCAGTACATGCATGAGTAGGGAGAGTGATGAACCAGGCCCTGCTCTTGCTTCAGGCCGACAAGCAGAGCTCTCCTTTGAACTTGTTGAACAAGACCTGCAGCCACGACTCCAGATGACACTGTGCAGGGGACTCCACTTGTGCTTTTCTTGTCACTGAAGATGACAACAACTGCTTTTCATGTCACACCTCAGTCATCCCTCAGTGTGAAAGACTGGCACTCTCTTTTCTCAGCAGTGTAACAATCACTTACGATGCATCACCTCAACTGTTCAGCAGTGATGAGTTTTGGGTTTGCTGCTATTTATTAAACTTCCTAAACTATTCCACATCTGACCCACCCTTACGGTTACAGATACAGCTGAGCATCAGTCTGAGAGGTGCCATCTTACGAGGAATATGTACCCAAAACAATTATTCAACAGTTGAAATGAGTGGCTTTCCCTACAATACCAATTCTAAGCAATGACATTTCTGGGAGTAACTGACAACCCCCTGCTTGTGCTCATGAATTTGACAAGAAAGGCAGACTTTAAAGTATTTTCCTGTTCTAGTCACTGTTTTACATCTTATGCATTACTGAAAGTTTTTTCCTCAACACATTATCTTCTCCCTGAGCACCAAACCCCCACTTGAACCAGCTTGTCACAGTCTACAGAGATAAATAAACAGACTTCTGATCATAGTGAAAGAGGGATGGTGACAACTGCCATCTTATTCTGGGTGGGCCAATTTTCCATCCTCTGTTACAAAACAGGAAAACATAAAAACTCTAATACAGGGAACTACACAAGCCTGTGATAATGTCACTAGTAACTTGGTAGCATGACAGAACATCTCCTATTACTCCTTCTTAAGATCAAGGGTCCAACTCTGGCTTTGCATTTTCAAGTTATGTGTGTGCCAGCTGTGATATATGGATCTCTAACACAAGACGAGATGTCCCGATTTACAATTTCTTTTAAAGCACCAACAGTGAAAATGAACTTTTGAGTTGGAATTTTAAAGGCAGTAGTTTTCTTATAGAGCCCTGGAGATTTCAAGGTAGGGGATATCATATGTTACAAATCAGAAATCAAGCTCTGAGTTACATCTTTTCAAGATAAAAAAGGAAATTTTAGAAGATTTACTCTATAAACAGAGTGCTTCTCTGATTCTTAAAGACCCTGCTATTAATTCTCTGGATGAGAAAACCATGAAGCAGAGAAGTTATATATGAAAGCCTCCTGCCAATAGATTTTTTTTAACATTGCACCAACTCAGCATATTAACATTATAGTAAAACAAACCTTTTACTTCTTCAAAAATTTTAAAGACGTAAGAAGAAAAATAACTGGCATTCTCTGCCTCAGAAACTACTTGTTTGGAATACTAATTATTTCTGTTATTCCTATTCCACCACATTGTGGATTAATTGCATGACAGCAGTTATGAAGAGAAGCATTAATTCTGGGAACAACTAATTCAGTCTGCATGGCAGAATAAAATCTAACTCGTAGGGAAGGTGAGAAACAAATTTGGGATGCTGCAATCAAGTCTCCAGTCTCAGGCAGTACACTTACAGCATCCTTGTTCATCGGAGCTGTCACTGCAGTCCAGGTTGTGATCACACTTCTTGCTTTTCCCAATGCACTGCCCACTGGCACAGCGGAACTGATCCGTTAAACACAGCACTGCAAAGAACCCCCACACCAACAGTCAGCATCAACACCTTCTTCTCTTGAAAATCATTAAGAAATAAAGACACCAAAGCATACAATCAGGAGTATCTTGGGAGAGCTTGGAGTGCTGCAAGCTTTATTTCCGGAAGTAGCCAGTGGCACACAAAGTCCCTCACTTGAACCATGCAGAGCAAGTGACTCAGTGTTCTGTTGAGGATAGTGCACCCTGGCACCTGGGCCTTACTGCCTGCTTACAGGAAGAACACTACAAGATAAAGTGACCTCATCTAAAATAACTCAAGAGGCCATTGAGAAGGCAAGCACTTATCCCAGGACACGGTTATTGCAACATTACTGTAAGAATCTCCAGCCCTAAGCATTTACTGTAATATAAGAGAGAAGAATTAAGTTATGAAAAACAAATCTGCCAAACCATGATAATAAAATTATTTAAGAAAGATAAATGTGGTTTCTTAATGTCCTTGTGCTCTTCCTGTAAACCAGAAAACTCCTTGATCATGAGACAATATATTTCACTTGATATTATATTTTTAAACTGAAATGAAGGGCAGAATATAAAACTGAAGCTTTGCCAGTACACTGAAAAAATAAAAGGTGCTGCAGGCAAGGTGCTGGCTGCTGCTGTTTACACATATTCCTGCCTCCCGTTTCTCATAAATCCAGAAATACTTTTTGTCTTCAGCTGAATTAAGAAGTTAAACTAAAGGCTTTTCTGACTTGTAATCAACTTGAATACTCTCAACAACAGGACCACTTTGAAGGTGATAAACAGCCTCTGGTCTGACATCTCCAGTTGCTGGATGACAACTGTGAAGTTAACTTGCACAACACATTTTCAGATGTCAGCATCTCAGCTGGCTAACAATCACCTTTCAGCACACAGGAATTTCAGCTCTATGTTTTTGTTTGAGCAGGAGCACATCTTTCGGAAAGAAATTTAGCCTTGATTTAAAGACATTTCAACAGTCTCCACAAAGAAGGAAAATGCACTGAAAAGATATAAAGAAGAAACATCCTTTCAAGCTTACAAGTTGTCCCTACAACTCTTCACTACCTCTGCAGTAGGGAAAGGATGAGTTTGCTCACATTTCATGTTGTATAGTGGTGGGGCAGTTCAGATTCCACCAGCAAAACCTGTCCTTCCCAAAATGAACATAATTCTCATTGTGCTGGCAACAGCACTTCCCTCTGTAATGACAGCTTAAATACTCTCTTTTGCTGTGCTCTACGGGAAGAAGAGGTCTCCAGAATTCTCCTGTCTCTCACTCCCGCCTACTCAGAAAAGCTCATTTTGTTCAGGTATTGTAAAATAAACAATCCCAAAACCTCTGCTCGGTACAAGGTATACAAGAAGCTATGACAAGGATTTGCTCCACTTTGTAGTTCCCTTCCAGATCCTAGGTTTTTAGAGCTTAAAATCATGCCATTTTTGACAGTACTTTTCACAAACAGCCTTTATGCCTCTCTGGTGGAAATCATTCTTAATTTCTTTACAGGCAGAGAAACAAAAGTATGGCATTATGAAATAATTTCCATTTAACAGACCAGTTTGAAAACTGGCAGAACCTTGGATCTTTTCAAATCCTACTCAGCAATAACGCTGGTACTTATCACAGTGTCCCTACGACAGGTATATTGTCATCACACTTGTCAGTATCCTCCGTACCTTCGCAGTTCTTCTCGTCTGAGTTGTCCTGACAATTTGCTTCCCCATTGCAGCGCAGGGCACCGTCTATGCACTGTCCACTCTCACACTGGAACTGGCTGTCGGAGCACACCGGGCAGTTCTTCTCGTCACTGTGGTCTTCACACTCAGTGAACCCATCACAGCGCCAGGCCACCGGGATGCAGTCAATCTCACCTGTGAAACAGGTGAACTGCTGAGGGGAGCATGTTGGTGGCTCTTTGAAAATCAAGCAAACAAACAGAAGTTAAAAATCCAGGTGAACAAACAGCAGATCGAGACAGGTAAGGACAAGAGCCCAGCTGCTTTCCTTTATCAAAGCAGCTGATGAACAACATGCCACATCATAAGGTAACTTCCACACCCACTGCGTCCACAGCCACTTGTGCAGACCTTGAGCCCAGTGTGACTGATGCAGGCTCACATCAACGGGGGCTTGACAGATGAAAAACAAGAGGAACAGAGAAACATGCACACTCAAAACACAATTATTTTCTTCCCTTCCCACTTAAGACTCTCACACCCTTCTCTTAGTAAGTCTTCAAGTCAAAGTCATCATACTCTTCTACTCCCCCTTTCCTGCAACATCACTGTATACACAGCCAATTGCTTACTCTCTTTTTAATGTTTGACAGTCGTTGTATAGATGTTAAAAGGATGTAATGTGCTGCAGATGGATGCACTGTGACTCAGTGTCTAGTTATGTGCCCTTGACAGCTCTGTTCAGGCAAAATTCTTTTAAAACAAAAAACTGCTCCATCTAGTCAAGTTCCACTACCTCAACACATCTGTTAGCTGTTATTTAACATTTACTACATTAACTGTTAATCTCAGGCAGTAAGTAAGTGTGGATTTTTTTCCCTTTTTTTAATCCCCCTTTCCTCCCCCGGCTTTTTGGCCTGCTATTAAACTTGCTCTGAGAAAATATCTGGATTATGTTAGCTCTTGTTCCATTGTGAGACCACACGTCGCCTCGATGGCGAGATGATTGCATCATAAATCCATTCAGTCCTGTGGCACAAAGAGATCCAAGCATCAAAGTGCCTGTCCTCTCCCCCATTCCAACCCCACCCCTGGAGACACCAGAGCGTGGGCTACAGTGGCCATGTTGCCATGGAAGGAGGCAACTTGCCCTTCTGGGACTGCAGTTCAGAAAGACATGCACAGGGTGAGCTTGGGAAGGACAACAGAGAAGAACAAAACGGCACAAACAGTGCAATGTGCCAGAATGTGAGAATCTACCACTGCCTGAAAAGGGAGAACATGGGGAATGACAGCAAAAAGTAATAAAAATCATACAATTAAAGAATCAAGTTGAAATAATCCAGAAGTCTTAAGTAGAAATGGTGAACAGAAATCCTTATTCAACAGTTAGAGATTTTTTTCCTCTTCCCTTACGCCTTCTCAATACTTGCAGATTTAGCTGGAGGGTGGAGGGAAAGAGGTGAGTCTGTACAGGTGTGTAACAGCACCTGGTGCACTGTCACATTCCTTTGGCTCAGAAGTCATCCCTGAAGATGGAGATCCTCCCCAAGCCCGAAGCTGAGAGCCAAGAGACACAGAACTTGGGAAGGACTCACCTCCACAGGACAGCTCATCCTGCAGCAGTACCAGGTGCACCGGGCAAGAGCAGCGCGTGGTGCCATCCCCCTTCACAATGCAAATGTGGGAGCAGCCACCATTATCTTGAGAGCACGGATGTTGTCCTAGGATTTTAAAAATAAGAAAGACAGGGACTGATAAGAAATCCCCACCTATTTTATGACCTTTCAGTCATTTCTTCGTTACCCCCTACCCTCTGGGGAAAGGATTACTGAAAAATCTCTGTAAAAGTTGTATTTTGTTGTGCGTATTTCTCCCTTTACACACATCTATAAATATAACACACATTGGTAACTCTCCAAGATCTGAAACTACTGTAAGAATTTGTACTAAAACAGTACTCAAAGCATTTTGCTTCTTGTGAGAGGCAGCAGTAGTTCTCTGCAGCAAATAGTAGCATTAGTAATACAAAAAGATGTCTTGGATTCCATACTTCATTTTCTCTACCAAAGACCATTAAAAAAGTAAAGTTTTCTAATTTATGAATTCCAAAGTTTCCATGCTGTCTCTGAAACTCAAATTAACATGCTCTAGATAAATATGTCTCTTCATTTTAATGTTTAATAAGGACAACATACTTCTCTTGGAACTCCTGACAGATTTACTGAGATTAATAGCCCACAAAACTAGTAGTAGTCTGCACTGATGTTTTAATTAAACATCCCCAGACATTTTTCTACATATTTCTCCAAGGCATGCACCACAGCCTACTAACCAGGCCTATTTCCTCCAGGATGACAGCAGCTCCACTGCTTTAACCATCCACCTCCCACCATTTCAAGCATGTGTGTGTGGGGAAAGGCCCAGCAGTAAGCAGAAACTTTTAAGAGTGCAGCCATGATCAACACAAATTGCTATTTAATACACACTTCCTTTGTGCAATGCAACACTGCTCTTCTGTCATTCACTTTCAGTATGAAATACCACCACCAAAAATTGTTCACTTTGCCTTCAAGGCAGGCAGTCCAACTGAAACATTTACAGCTAGTGACAGGCCCTGAGAGCTGTGCTGCCTAAACAGTGAACATCCAATAGCAACGCACTAGCATGATCCAGAAAGTCCTTTGCTAGGGATAACACGACGTTTCCACTGTGCCTAGAGACACTCAAATGCCAGGTGCCTGGATGGGACTACCAATCAAGCTGTCATCAGCAACAAAATGCAGTGCTGGGGTTGTGATAGATTTCCAGTCCACTGCCAAGTGCCTGAAGGAAACAACCTAACAGCACCAATACCAACTTCTGGCCCCTTCCATCTGCACTGATGTTGATCAGCAACAAGGCACAACAGGCTCGTGTCTCTTGGCTCGAGTCTCACAGGCCCTGTTTGCACCTGCAGGCAGGGATTGCACTCACTGTATTCCTGCAGGTTGAGTTCCTTCACAGCATGGATGTCACTGAGTTGTGCAATACGAGCCTGGACCTTTGTACGTCCTTCTCGACCGGTCATATCAATCTTTTCAATCATCTGCTGCTGCCTGTCAATCCAGTACAGCCAGTTCTCAAATACAGTTAGTCCCACAGGCTGCAAGATATTGGAGTCTTCCAAAACGATCCGGTTAGCACCTGCAGAAGGGAGAGAGTGCTTTGGTTCAACTAGAAAAAACGGAAAGACTATCAATAACATCTCCTACATGACTCACACCATTATTTTTCACTACTGTTATGCTACTGGTTAAGCCTACTATAAAAACCCAAGCAATCCTGGGTCCTCCGATCCAAGACTAATGCAATTTGCAGACAGATGATCAAATTTTTTTTTCTGCTTTCACCAAGAAGAGAGTTTTTGTGCTCAAAAAACATCTAGTGTACTTAAGAAGCACCTGGAGTTGGGGATTCATGAGCCTTTCCAGTCTCTTATCAATATGACGGAAATTGGTAGTTCTTTTCATTCTTCTTTCCCTTTTTGGAGAGATTAATTGCTTTGTCTTGCCATACAACGGGGAATAAGAAGATGGATTATTGGCTTCAGCTAACCCATACAAGATAAAATCCAAGTGAAAGCAGGGTAATTAGGGCTTCTCACATGAGTTATGAGATTAACACTTCTGACTTCCTCATGTTCTTTTCTTTCAGTTACGTTACCTTCACTAAGCTATCAGTGCTAAATTGGGAATGCTTCTTTCTTCCTAGCAAAGACTTACTTTCCTGAGTTCCTTTAGCAATCACCAGGAGCAGGCAAGAAGCTTCACACCTCTGAAGAGTGGTTGTTGATTTTTATGCTAGATTTTCTGGCATTAAATATAGTCAAGATGACTGTCACATTTCATGGTTAACTCTCCACATGAACAGAACACAGCCAACAGTTCTTTTAAAGGTATCACTAAAGTCTGTCCGAAGACAGTGAAGACTTTGTAACTCACACAGAAGAAAAATGTTAGTCAAAACCTGAGGGCTCAGGAGGGAGGTTTAATCCATGCTTCCTTTATTTAACATAATGACATGGTCATTAACAGTCAAGTATCTGTGAGTTTATCAGATTCTGAGCACAAAATTACTTGTGAACACATGGAACCTGCTTCAATTTTGAGAAGCTGAAACAGTATCACACAAGTCAAGCTAAAGCTTGAAAATTTACCTCTAAAGCCTGGTATTTCTGATACCTGAGCTCACTGCTGTGCTTATTTTTCACTTTTACTACAGCAAAAAAGAGCTTTACATTGTTCATCCACAGAACCATTTCCAGTAGGTTTTTATATTTTTGTTCTGTAAAAATATTCTGGAATAACTGAATACCAGGGGAAAAAATCTACCACGTCTCTACCATACCCACACACGATAACCTAACAGGACAAAAGACACATGCACTTCACAATTTTATACTTCGAGTAAGTTCTATCCCCCTCTGCTTTGTTTTGTAGCAAGAAGGGCTTTTTTGCTTGTTGAGATGTAATCAACAGTATGTCAATTATGATGACTTAGAAATAAATTCAGCTATGAAAAATGTATTTATCTCCTTTTCACTAAATGCACAGAGAGCTCAGAAGTTAAGTAACCTTCCAAACATTTGCCAGACATTAAAATCTGAAGCAAAATATGGAAATTCAAATCAGCTAGGCTGGGCTCTCACCACCACTTTGGAGCAACACCAGCAATGATCTGATTAAGAAAAGACGTTGATGAATTCTGAAGGAGCTTATACCCAGACTGATGTAGAAATTAATAGACTGAGTGATGTAAGTCAACCTAAATAACTGCAACCATCTATTAAATCCCAATAACATGACTAATTCTGTAGGGAAAAGGTAAGAAACAGAAAACTGCATCTTGAGAAATAAAGTTAAGCTGGGAATAGGGCAAAATGCAAAGATGACAGGAAGGAATACAAAACCTAAGACCCTGACCTACCCAAATGGAGTCTGTACATGCCCTGCTCTGCCATGCCCACATCAATCAGCGTGGCATTTTGCAGTATGTTCCTAAAGCTCTGAAGCTTAATATTTTCACTCCCTTAATGTCTTAATCTTTCTTTTTAATATTTGTGACCAAGTGTAACTGACTATTTCTGATTAAACTGAGACACTAAAATCCCTTCTCCCATAAACCAACAATGAAACCCGAAGCTGACTCATCAGGGTGCTAGTCTCCTTTATTGGGAATGTCAGATGAAAGGGAGACATGATTAAGAGAAGCTTTGTCTCCTGGCATCACCATCCCCTTTCCAGCAATACCTTTTACAAAAAGACTTAAAACCAACCAAACAAATAAAAAAAATTAGGACACACCCATTGCTCATTCTATTTCCAAATAAAAATGACTTAATTCCAGAATCATTAGACATTTCCAAATCACACTAATTATTCTGGAATAGAAGAACTAATTTCCAAATAGTTTCCATGGAAGTGAGCTAATTCCAGTCATCTTTTCATAAACAACCCCTTAATCATGAGAAGAATCTGGTTAACTTCAATAGATTTCCCATTTGGGCAGAATAACCAAGTCCTAACTGCATGCCTGAACGACAGGGAGGAAAGGAAGGACTACATCACACAAAAGGCATTCTAGCTGTCCTTGTCTTTATGGATACTGACATCTACAGAATTGACAGAGCAAGAGATTGAATGTTTTTAAGAAACTAACATACAGAAAAATTACTCTGCTGGTCAAAAGAGCTTATTAATCAGCATTCCTAAGTATAGGAATGCATCTCAGCAGTTAGCAATTTATCAGGGTGATTATAGCAATCTGTTTGTGGTGCACATGCCAAAAAGCAAGAGAGATTTTGGAATGGTTTTTCTTCATGCTCTTCAAAATATGGTGAGCTTTTACTACACAACATTGGTGATCCAACAGCCACATCTTTAAGGAAAAAAAAAAAGCAGAATCATTAAACCTAGACTGAATTAGAATTTAGACCCATCTCCTTCTCTGGTGTCCTAATTTCAGGCAGATAACAGACAAAGAGAGAAATAAAGCACGTGTAATATTCTCCTGTCTGTTACTCTACTCATGCAAACCCTGGATCTGGGACAGCTTGGAATGTACCGAGCAGCACCACAGCACTTCTTTTTTGTTCTTTAATAATTCACTAATTCAGGTTATGTCTTGCATTTTAAAACAGTAAACAATCAGGATATCACAGTTCATTAGTGACCCTGAATCTTCCAGTGACAAACCAGTGAAAAAAATTACTGTCTTTCTGAGCTTTAATTCCAATCATCTAGGAAAAACAAAATGTTTTCCAAAACAAAAGCTTATTCTAGGAACCTAACAAAAGGCTGAAAATCAGAGTGGTGTCAACAGGGTTACATGCTGCTACTTTGAATGAAGGTACCATGTCATAAGTGGAAGACATTACCACAAAACATTAGAGCAAACTGTCATAACTCTTGTTACGTTTTCAACTCTCACTTCCAGCAACAACATCCAGCCCAGTCTGTATCACAAATTAGTACTGATGCTACATGAGGCAGGTGAGCTGATTCAGCAGTTTGATGGATTAGGCTAGTAAATGAAAGACATTTGCCTTTCTCATCCAATCTAGACCATATGATTTTCCCCTCTTCTCTTGCTCCACTTTTGGTTGCTTGTTGGACTCTTTCCTGAACCAGTTCAGCTTTCCAAGCCAACAGAACACCATTCTCTATTTGTCGTTTTCTGTTTAATGTTCTTAGGTTATTGTTAAGTGGGCTGAATCAGCTCACAGAGGAGGTCAGACAAGCAGCATAACCAACTCAGGGAGCAGGCAAAGAGAATTCCATAGCTGGAAGAGTGAGTTTTTTGTCTTTTGAGGACAGAGAGACGTTAGATCTGCTCTATCCTTCTCACATCTTTTCACCCCAAATGACAGGTACAAAAGTAACCTGGACACCTGCTGCTTTAACTCTGCAGGACACATTTTTCCACTAACAGGGAACTTTCCTCTGATTGACAGATTACTGCAACAAAAGCAATGCCTTTAAAAACAACCCTTTCTCTCCCCTTTCCAAAACTGCTGCAATTTATTTGTCAACTAACTTTGGGAAACCACACGAAGGTTTTGCAGTGAGAAGCTGAAGTAAATAGCATGTGTAGCAATTAATAATGCACATCACAGAGTCATGAAACTGTGAAGACACGCTGCATGAATCATGCACGTTCCCTGGCTGGGAATTCAGGGAGCGATTAGAATCATAGTACAGACTGTTTATAGTAGGAAGGAAAAGATGACACCTTTCTCTGCATTCCCCCACACCCGCACCACACAAATGAATCACTGAATTAAGGTGCTACTCTACCTGAAAGGTCACTGCTTTCAATTCTGCGCAGATCTGAGTCAGCCCAGAACAACTTGCCCAGCTGGCTGTCAATAGCTAAGGCGATGGGCTTGCTCAAACCACTGAAAAAAAGGACTTCTCGCTCAGTTCCATCCAATGCTGCTCTCTCAATTTTAGGAGACCTCTCCTGGAGGTTGGTGAAATACATATATCTGGAACAGGAATGATTAGAGGAAAAAGGAAATTTATTTGATCTTTCCACATTTTTGCTATAAATCCAAGACATTTTAACAAATGTCAAGGTTGTTTTGCTTTCTGACAAACAGAAAACAAGCTGCAGCAAGAAAACAACTTGATTCTCAAAACTTTGGGCCTGAATTTCCCCACATACCCTTTCTCTGGATTCACCACAATGGCTCTGGGCCTATCCTGATCCCCCTTGAGCACCACTCCCATGGGTCTCCCATCCAGGCGTGTCACATTGATGACGTTGGTAGCCTCGCAGGTCCAGTAGATGTAGCGGCTGTAGATGTCAATGCTCAGGTCGTAGGGCTGCATATCCAGGTTCTGATTGGGAACTGGACTTGTCACAACAGTGAGGCTCTGCACGGGAAAGAGAAACAACAAACAGGAGAACATTTCATCTTAATCTAATGTGAATAACTTTATTTGATATGGATACACCATGTCTAACTACTGCTCAGAAAAAGGAGGCAGCCAAAATATTACCATAGAGTAAGGAGAGACCCAGGTTCTCTTGCCACACTAACACCTTCGATAAGATAGAGACACTTAGTCCTGATGGTGTGCTGTAATGGCAACCACACAAGCTGACTGCAGTTCCTAAGACTTTGCAAGTTTGACCAGTAAGTCCAAATTGTCTCTGTGTTGAAGGTCCAGGGTCAGCTTCTGTATTTCCTCTACTTTTTTGACAACTCAGGAGTTCAGTTTGGATAGGCCTAAACCCAGCACATTTAACACTCTGCAACAGAAACGCACCACCACTAATTCCCAAAGCTGCAGCTGAGCAGAGAAAAAAACAGGCAAAGTGGGGCCAGACAGCACTTGAAATGCTTGCGTTACTCTTCTCCACCATTGCTGCCGTCTGACTTGGAGGACATGAGGGTGGATAATAAATGGGAAGGCAACTCTGCCAAAGATGGAAAGGACATCAGCTACCGTACAACACTGGCTTCAGAGCATTTCCAGCTAACACCTTACTAGTTCAAGGTCTTGCCTTCTACTGGTCTAGACTTCTGGAGTTGACATGCCTTTTTCTTCTTTTTAAATTATTATTACCTTTAGAAAGAATCTCATCAACATCTTTCATGAACTTTTCTAAAATTCTGAAGAGGATTAATAAATCACTAAACATGGCCTACATAAACATTTTGGAAGACATGCTTATGAGGCAAGCAGCCTCTACCCTCTCATCCCCAGATTAAACTGCACTAGAAAATTTGCCTAACTTTATTTGGCTTGTCACCTCTATGAAATGGTGTGCCTGCAAGTCTTATATTTGTTTATTCTGCTGAAGCTGGCAAAAACATAGTGACTTTGACTAGTTTTGGGTATTAATTAGATACTCCAAAATTAAAAGCACTGCTAAATTAAGAGTTAAGGCTGAAGGGCATACAGCAGGTTCCAACTACCACCACACCCACCACCAGAAACCACACTCTTAAAATTCAACTGAATATAGCACCTCTCTTGCTTGTGTTGTGTTGCTCATCTTAGTCTCTCACTCCTCCCACATTCAAAAAATCAGGAAGAAAAGATCTATTTTAAAATGCAAAATTGAATAAGCAGTCACTGGTCACAGTTAACCTCACTAAACCTGCATATTGGGTTTATATGGCCAGGTTTTGGTGGGAAGGGGGCTACAGGGGTGGGCTCTCTAAGAAGCTGCTGGAAGCTTCCCCCATGCCCAGCAGAGCCAGTGCCACCGAATCAAAGATAGTCCCACCCCCAAGGCTGGGCCAATCAGGGATGGTGGTAACACCTCCAGGAGAAGGTATTTAAGAGGAAAAAAAAAAGTTATTGGGCAGAAGCAATTGCAGTCATAGAAGAGTGGAGTGAGAATATGTGACAGCCCTGCAGACACCAAAGGCAGGGAGGAAGGAGGTGCAGGAGCTGCTCCAGAATTCCTCTGTGTCCCTGCAGCACATGGAAGAGCCCTTGCTGGAGCAGAGGAATGTTCAAAGGAGGCTGTGACCCCATGGGAAACCCATGGAGGGAGGAGCCACACCGGAGCAGGTTTCCTGTAGGACTTGTGACCCTGTGGGGGACTCAAGACTGCAGCAGCCTGTTCTTGTGGGACTGCACCCCGTGGGAGGGACCCACACTGGAGCAGTTCATGAAGAAATGTAGCCCATAGGAAGGACTCACGTTGGAGGGAGAAGTTCATGGAAGACTACCTCCTGTGGGAGTGACCTCACACTGGAGCAAGGAAAAGACTCCTATCCATGAGGAAGAAACCATTAGCAGAACAAGGTGTGATGAACAGACTCTCCCTGTAACCTCCACTCCCATCTTCCTGTGACGCTGGCACGGAGGACGTAGAGAACTGGGAATAAAGTTAAGCTTGGGAAGAAGGGAGGGGTTGTGGGAAGGTGTTTTCAAGATTTTAGATCTCACTGTCTTACTCTGAGTTTGACTGGTAATAAAATTACTTAATTTCTCTAAGCTGAGTCTGTTTTACCCACGAATGATCTCTCCCTGTCCTTATCCCAACTCATGAGCTTTTTGCTGTATCTTCTCTCCCCTGTCCAGTTGAGGAGGGGAGTGACAGGGTGGTTTTGGTGGGTGTCTGGCCTCCAGCCGGGGTTGAACCACCACAGCCTGTATTACCTTTTGCCTTCTGCCCTACTCTGCTTTTTCTGTATTCCCCAGCCAAATACATTTTCCCAAGCCTGCTACATCTTTTACAGGTTCAACCTCCTCACTCCATGCCCCAGTGGTTTACAACAACTCTCCTCCTATCTGCTCCAGAACCTGGGAGGCTCCAGACACAGCCGTGTGCTCACACAGTTTCAGCCTCCTTGTTTCAGAGGATCTACCCCAGCACCCTGCTCACACCCCCCTTTTCTCCCAGGAACCTTCCCTTCCATGTTTCATATCTCAAATAAGGGCTTCAAACAGCTTCCAGACAAAAGACAGTGTTGAGCAAATAATGTGCTGGCAACAACAGTATCCTCAAGTTGGCCTTGGCTTTCCATGTTTTATTTATTGCTGCACCTCCCAGATATACTGACTGAGGACTCCAGAAAACTCCAGATGCCATTTGTTTTGCCAAGGGACAGTAACCTACGGAGAAGTCTGTGCATCTAAATTATCCACATACAATCAGTCATTGTTTGGCACAGGCATGCCAAACGTTCAGCAATTCCATCCCCCTCAGGATACCTGGCTGCCATCTTCCTGTGCCTTCCGGATGATGTTCTGCCGAGAGTCGATCCAGTACAGCTGCTTATCCAGGGGGTCGTAATCAATGGCTCGGACATTCCGGAGACTGTGGATGGGCAGTATGATATCAGGGCTCTGCTGCTCATCTATCACCATGCGATTAATCGCGTTCTTCTGACTGAACAACAGAAAGGTGGTAGGAGCTGGATGGGTTAAAAAAGAAAAGGGGTTGAAAGGGTTACACGTGGCAATAACATTGGGCATTTTTATGTTTAAGAACGACAGTCCATACCAGACATTTATTTCATTCCCCTTTTCCCTCTTCTTTTGCCAAAACCAAACAAAAAATCAAACCAAAACACAAAAATCCCAACCTCTGATGAGTATGAAAAGCCTTTCAAATGACCTCCTTTTACTATAAATGTCTGTACATGGATACGACAGGAAAAGGTAAGATTTTTTAAGTGGCAGGACTAGTGAACGCGAAGACTTCTGTCAAAAGCATCTCAAAGAAGAATGGTCAATTATGCCTCTCAAAGAACTGTTCATTTTCTTTATCAAGGGGTCTCAGGGAAATGCAGCTCCACTATTTTGAAGTTGAACCCTTTGCTAGGTGCACTTCTACTTGCAGAGGAAGGTTGGAGAAAGCCAACATTGGTGCCTTATTTAGACATTTCAGGGAAAAGAGACTGACAGTCGTTCAGTCCTGTTCTCACAAACCCTCTTTCTGCCTGTACTGGAACAAAACAACTAATTCACAGGCAGATTTCTTAACTGTGTGTGAGGCTGTGTTTTTGCAGAAAAATGTATTTGCTCTTCTCAAATCTATATATCTTTAGTATTTCTAGGTGGTTACCTGGGAATTACCCCACAGGATACCTACAATGAGAAAAATAAATCTGATCTTCTGCCCAGCAAAAATTTCCTTGACAAATGGTTTAATTAGAAATACCATCAAACAGCAGAAAGTAAGATTTCATCACCCCATACAGCTGTAGTTTACCAGCTGTAACTTACAGTAAGTGCACAAAGCATTTAATACATCATTGAAAAAAATTCATCTCTGTATTACATAACTGGCTCAGAAATCAGAGAAGGTAATGAAAGCATTTTCCTTTTTCAGAGGGTTCTTTTCAATAATGCTCTACCTGAAGCCACTGCTGTGCAAGGTGGCACAAGACCCAGTTGCCAGAAATGCAGCTTGAAGCCTCCCTGGAGTTTGTACAATCAATTCTCTACAGCCCAAGTCTGGAGAGAGATTAGCAGTGGGACACTGCACTCATTTACCAGCCTGTAAAACAGGCAAGGCAGCACCTGGGAAAGGGGAGGAAGCAAAAGTCTCCTAGAGAACATCATCACCTTGCTTTGTTATTTTAGCGTATGCTTTGAACAGCTATTCTGACTGCTGGAAAAAAAAAAAAAAAGAAAGGCAGGGAGGAGTTTCCTTGGAAACCAACACTCAGTCCTAACATCCTATAACAATCAGGCCTAATTGCAAGGTATTTTTGCTTTCTGGAAAACCTGTATTTTCCCTCCAAGCATTTCTCCAATAATTTAAGCTACCTTCTACTTAGCTCTAAACTGTAGAAGAAAGCACAAAAAAAATAAAGCGAAGACAAGTTTATATGAATGTGTACAGCAAAATAATGGATTCAGAAACATCAGAATTCTTATCAAGAAGTTATGATAGAAATGGAAAGGGAAAAAACTTAAGGTACAACAGTGCAGGTAAACATATAAGCACCTAAAATTATTTCTACTTTTCCCCAGAGACACCCTCTCACTTTCCAAGACTGCCTGGCTTACAACTTTGAATTGATGGCTCATTATAAAAAGCAACAGCAGAATTTCTCCCCTTGAGACTCCACATCTCTGAAACAGTACCAATTTCAGAAATCCCTTTCCAGTTTTCATCATTCTCCCTCCCAACAGTCACATATTTTAACTGTATTTTTGGCAGTAGGCAAATGGATTGCAATGAATATGTCTCCTGTGTAACCCTGCCTTCCAACTTCATGACACGTGGTAGGTCTCAAGAGATCTCACCAGAGCAGTACGTCCTTCCCATAATTAAAAGAACCTATGCATGCATGAGCAAAGTATTCCAGAAGGGAGGACCTCTAGACAGGGCTTGGACTAATAACGTTCAGGAGGTACATAAGCAAGTAATACAGGCAAAAGAAAGTTAAAACAATTCATGCTCCAATTATAGTGTCCAAAAAAAGGAATTAAATTATACACAGAGAGGCCTATATCTCCAATTACCTACAGATGAGAAGCTAGAAAGTTCCCAGGTTTGAATATGGCAGAGGAAAACTCCCAATACCACACACACAGAGCCCTGAACTGTACCAAGGGAAAATGGTTCTATTTGCTCACAATGTATTTCCTATATTTTGCTCCTTCCTCTGTTTCCAGGAGCATTTTCACAAGAAAAATATGAACTTTGATAATTCTGCTACTTTTTCTCCACTGGAAGTCAAATTCCTCCACCTAGAAAATCACAGTCACTATCAGAGAGGTGCCAGCCATGCCTCTAACTTGCACGAATATGTGAGAGTACCAGGGTGGAAGAATCCAGCTGTCATGCAAGGGGCCATTGTAATAAAAAAGGAGAGGGGAAGTACAGAACATGTAGGGAGTAGAAAAGCACAGTTTTTTGAAAAGCATAGTTTTCAAAAAATGCCATGAGGTAGCATTTGTGAACAATCTGCCCAGCTTTTGGCTTTACGACAACAGTTGGATGTCTCTACTCACGCTTAGCGTGGATGAGATACAATCTGTCTCTCTGTACCATGAATCTCTTCACCCACTGACTAATGTGAATGACACCAGTGGAAATTAGCCATCCGGAGCTGCTGCCAAAATTATGAGAGCTTCACTGGCAGCCAGTTATTGAGCGCTGGATAAATTATTTGGTTAGAAACTAATTACACACAGCCTGAGGGGCCTTGCGGTTTGTATTCTGCACAACGATAAAGAAAAATGGCTGCACTGAGATCAGGAACCAGACTGCAGGGGAGGCCATGGAGCCCAGCACATCCTCACTGAGGAAAAACACTTGCAGAGGTCTGAGAGTGGCCCACCTCAGCATCTCATCAGCCAGCAAACACAGCTGCTACAAAATGAAATCCTGACCACCTAAAAGCTGCACAAAGTCCAGAATCCAGACTAAAGTATCACATATCCTTTATGTCAGGCAAGACTAGAAAAGCAAGTAAGCACTTGAAGAGGGTCTGACAGAGACACAGAACCAAAACATTTTTAGCCTTCGTGTTTACACAGACATAGCTGAGCCACTGGAAAAGTTCACTAACAGCCATTCTTCTTACTTAATTGTGATGCTGGTATGTTGCAAGGCTATTTTCTTTTTTTTT
>VZTE01003710.1:1267070-1349499 GCA_013397775.1 Eulacestoma nigropectus | reverse complement strand
TTTTTTTTTTTTTGCTTACAACATCCTATGTTGTCTTAAAACTCAGTAAGATTTTACTACTGGAAAACTGCAGAACTCTTCTCTAAGCACAACTGGTTGCTAAACACATGTGCTCCTGCATTTCCTCTTCATTCCTTATGGCTTACCACTGCAGGTCCTGTTGTCAGAGTTCAAGGAATAGTGAGCTGGGCAGCCACAGACAAACCCTCCCACGGGGACTGCCAGGCACAGGTGAGAGCAGTGACCATTGCTGGAGGCACACTCGTTCCAGCCCGCCTGCCTGGAGGAGTGGAAAACCAGGATGTCCATAACGTAATCCAAGTGCCCCTGGATGATGGTTCGGTTCTGGCCACTGGTCTTGTTGGCTCGTTCGATGCTGCGCCGGCTCCAGTCTGTCCAGTAAATGTAATCCTGGTACTGGGTCAGGCCAAAGGGGTGAGGCAAATCATCAGCTATGATCTCACGGTCAAGGCCTGTGTCCAAAAGGAAGGGAGAGAAAAAGCAGAGTTATATGGGATATGGGCACAAGCAATATACTGTTGAATGTGTCTCCTGCCCAGAAAGGTTACCATGTAATTATTTTAAAGTCTCTATTTCATCATTACTAGAGTAAATTACAAAGTAATGTACAGTATTCAAAAGGAATCTCAGAGCCTACCAGAGAAATGTGCTAATCCTGCTTGCCATTCAGAGAAAAAAATGTAGTTTACTGAAGAAAAAGTTTCAATTTTAAAAACTATCAGGGTTCTGAGAAAGATTCTGTCCTTTTCCTCCTCCCAAAAACTGACAGGATGCCTCTCAATTTAATGCAGGATGCTGACGCTGTATTTCCAGTTCAGCATCTCTTGCACCACACTTTCCCCACTGCTTATGAAAAGAAAATTGTTATGATCTTAATGAAATTCTACATTGCATTATGAGAAAATTAAATGTACAAGGCTAAACTAACCTGTCTCTGGAATGTCACAACGGGAAGGAGCAGCCAAAAAGCCAGGACAGGAAACAGCTAATTGTGTACACCATGGAAATGTTAAGAGATCTTAAGGAGCAGGACACAGCAGGGGGAAATTATTTCAACTGTGTTTTATAAACCACTTCATTACCATGGCACCTCCTGCTGTGTAGTCACAAAAATGAACAGGAGATTACGAAGCAAGAAGTTATTCCCTCTTTGAACAGAGAAGTCAAGGATGCACAACCCCACACTCTGCTGTCACCAGCCACAGGCACAGGGAAAAAGAAGCTCTGATGCTGTGTCCAGTCCCACATTTCACAGGGAAACATGGAGCAGGCTTCCACAGCACACCAAAATACATGAGAAGCTGAAGAAAAGCTTTTCTGTCACACGTAATTCCCATATTGCATTTTCCTGTTTTGATCTTTTTCTAGCTTTGTTCCACTACTGCAGGCATACTGTTAAAAGCAGATGAACTCCTTTAGCCTTAAATACTGGCTAATTATTAACGCTTAAATATTGGCTATTGTTAATGCTAATCTGAATAATTTAGCATACAACAAGGCAGTTCACTCCTACAAGTGCTGAGAAGTTAAAACAAGATACTGTGCAAATCTGAGAGGGCCTAGGTCCTCCACACAGTACTCTGGGACAGTGAAAGAATAAAATATTCCACCTCCATTATAAGCTGCAAAGACCAGTTTATAAAATCATCACAGACCCCAGCACAAGAGAACTCTCCTGCTGATAAGTACTATCCAGGAAAAGGTCCTTAACATGCAGAATAGAGGGGGGGAAATGGCTGAGGATACTAACGAAGATTTTAAACCAAACTGTATTAAATTACATGTTGAATAAGCTGTTGTTATTTTCTTGTCGGCTTTCTTTCTACCTTTGTTATGTATTTTCTAGTGCTCTTCAGATTAGCAAAACAAGACCGTCCAAAACACTGTAAGTTGACATCTTTGTCCTACATATAACTGGAAATATGTACACCTTGTGTAATTTTAACTTTCTGAGCAACCCAATCACCTACAAGAAAATCGAGGCCTTGCTAACCATAGTGTTACATAAACATGAATTATAGAAGCAAACATTAGAGGCGTGAGAGGTTGGAAAATTTTATTTTTGTCTTACAATGTGTATCTCTGCATTATTTAAGCAACAATTTGCCACGAGGGAGCTGCAAAAAGCAGCATTGCCCTCAGGACGCTGCCCAGGGCTCTGGGGCTCACCTAACATGTTGGAGGACTCTATCAGGTTGGTGTCCAGGTCGGTCCAGTACAGGCGCCTCTTGGCGTAGTCAATGGTCAGGCCATTAGCACGTCCCACATTTGGGACCAACGTGGTCCTCTCACTGCCATCCATAGCAGCTCTGTCAATCTTTGGCTTGCCACCCCACTCAGTCCAGTACATGAACCTGATTAAAAGAACAGAAGAAAGAAAAATAATTGCATTAAATCCAAGAGAAATCAAGAGGAAATACAAAACAAAAATCCTTCAAAAGAATAAGAGAAAAAGCAGAGCTGTAAATTCAAGCATTTATCAAGCCCCATTATGCTAAATGAATTTTTTTTCAAAGTACAGGCAAGGAAGTGAGTCAAGTTTCCTCAAAATGCTTCCAACATTTTTTTTTCACTCGGACCTGGATTTTCACCAGCAAGCTCTGTGTGACAGCACTTGATTAGTAACTAATCCATGCATGTCATTTAAGAGGCAGAGGTTGGCAGTTGGGCACCTTCACTTACACCTGGTTATTTAGCAGAGTATTTTTCCAGAGCACTTATCTTCTGTTTCTAGTCAGTTGTCTCTCAAATGACGAAACACAAACAGGTAGATCTGCAGGGCAGTTTTGTTAATAGGTGCCAGTGCTCATGTCCACACATCTAAGTCAACCAACCATGTAACAAGTGTGTTACTTCTCAGCCAAGACACAAAAACTGTATGGAATTTCCACTGGAGCAAAAATATAAACTATTACATACTCACATGCCAGCTTATGCCTCATCTGGAAGGACAGACTTGCACATGTTTACATTTTCTTTAGGCACTGCACAGTAGAGTAGGATGCATATTTGTATATTACACACCTGATGGCTAGCTAGTCACTTCTTCCAAAATATAAAGCTGACACCACTCTATAATGTTATAAGCTATCCAATGTTTACACCTTTGGGTTTTATAACCCTAGCAACAAACCCCTAAGAAGTCTTTCAATTCCAACCAACTGCACAAATAGGAAAGATTGCTTCCAAAAATTGATGATCAAGAGGGAGCTATTCTTTAGGCACCAGGAATATTGGCAAATTTCTCTTAAAAATTCTGCAAGTGTTTTGTGTATAAATTTTGCAAGTTGGACACAGCACGGAGCCAAGTGTTAGAATTGCCTCCATAGCAGTAATGCCTTGAAAACTTCCATGTAAAGTACAACTATACTGTAAGTATACTTATATAAGTATACATATATATGAATGTATACAGCTATATTATTGCTGTAAGGAAAAAGGAAAAATGGGCATTCTGACCCAAGTAATTTTTTTTCTGATCTGTGGTAAAGAGACAAAGCATTGAATGATATTAATCCTTGGGAAAAACCTACTTCCAGTGTAAAACTAGAATCATCCATAGCAGCCTTTTGTTACAAATGAGTAACTGGATCTAAGAATCTGGTGTCGAGTTCTCATCCAGGCAACCCCTGGCACATTAGGGCTGAATCCAATCTAGGATCCCATTGGAGGCAAATGTTGCCACCACTTTGTTGAAATAAAGCAGAAGGAACGTGTTCCAAGTTCTCTGCATCGCTGTAGCTCTCACAGTGTCACTGGGAACTGTGATAATGTCATAACTCCTGTAAACGAAGTTCTCTCATCTGAAAATAACACAGTATTGGCATAACCTCAAAAAGTTTTTGTCAAGTGAGCATTTCATGGTAGAAGAGCTGTTTCAGAAGCTGAATAGTTAGCTTGACTTGCCCCATTCCTTCCCCCCCTCCCTGTTTATTGCCCTACTTTTGCTATTACACTTCAATCCAGCTGAGAAGTTTCTTCTCTGAAAGTCTTTAATTTGGGGCATAGGTGAATATAATTGTTTCCACTCCTTCCCTGTCCCTCTTCCCTTGTCCATATAAACTAAATGGTTTCCTTTATCTGAAGAAACAAACACATTCCTTACGCTCAGACTATAAACTTCACTCCCTCACCCTCAAATTAAATAATTTAACACCTTTATTGGACCCTAACTTGTGATAAAAAGAATCCTAATTTTTAAAACGATAAATATATTCCTTTCAATGCTATAGTCCTTTTCTGATTAATGAATTCCATAAACCTAAAACTACTTTGATTCTGTGGTTAATTAAAAAACTAAATATAAACTCCTTTTAATGAACTGCTCTGAATTTGGTTTTTTTTTTAGTATTTTTAATGATTATTCAGGACATCAAGAGCATTTTTCTCTAAATTACCAGGTTGTATTCCCCAGTTCAGTTCTCTCAGGGTTTACAGGCAGTGCTTAACTACCATGCCCTAGAGGAAGCATTACAATGTTGTTTTTCACTGTTCATAAACACAGAATTAAATCAGCAAGTTACCCCTCAGCAGGGTCCAGTGCCAGTGCCCGGGGACTGTCGAGATCTTTCCACACGAGCACCTGGCGGTGCTGCCCGTCCAGCTTGGACACCTCAATCCGGTTTGTGCCAGTGTCAGCCCAGTACAAGTTCTTCCCCAGCCAGTCCACAGCCATGCCCTCGGGATAATCCAAGCCGAACTCCACAACGTGTTCCAGCGCGCTGCCATTCATAAACGCTCTGCTGATGGTCTGCAGGGATACAAAGATACACAGGCAAATTAGAAATTTTACCAGTCTGTCACTGGGCTGCTTGTTGTCTTTGTTGGATTTTAAACACTTTCAGATTTTAGACATCTCATAGGAAAGAGGATCTTACAATATGCTACTTATTTGCAGAGCAAACAATGCTGCTATTCAGAAGTAATGATTTACTATGCTCTGTGAATGTATTCTGTGTCAATTACAATAGCATTTCACTGGGGAAGTAAATGGGATAACTAGTCTGGTTGAATTAAGCATCTACATGACAAAGTGACCTTAATAACTCAGTGCCAACTTCGAGGGGGAAATATTTTGGCTCTCCCACGACTATACAAAAGCATCAATGTTATAGCACGGAACACTATTTAAAGCAGCCTAATGAAAAAGTGCAGGACAGAACAGCAAATAGAAGAAAACAACCAAATGACTGATGAGCTCAGTAGCTTAAGTGCTTCAGTACTGATGGCTAAATTTAATTTCACTAAGCACAATTTCTTCTTGGACTTTTATTCAAAAGACTTTTTTTAACTCTTTGCCATCAGGATCAGCCCATCATAGCAGATACAGCCAGAATTCCATAATATATAGAGTTTAGGCATTCCGTTATAAGCCTGAAAGTAAAGGACAATGTTAGAATAGTACAAAATTCTTTGGCAAACATGGGCTACCTTTCTATGTCCTCAATATTCTTATCTGCACACGCTCCTCACACTCATAACCAATCAGAAGTTAACAAAACCCCTGATTTTTGTTTACTTCTTAGTTTGAACATGACCTGCTAATTACGCCAGTTTGTTACAGCACACAGCAGGGAAGTCCGTATCTCAGTCTTCACCTGTATCACTTACACAGCTCAAAAGCTCCCTATCACGTCTAGGGAGTTCAGCCAAGTCACCTCTTGCAGACTCATTCAAACTCTGTGGTTTTAACTACTATAATTCTTCAGTTGCAAAAGTCCATAAGTTATTGTTGGCACAGGTCTCAAGTAAGTTGCAGAAAATGTAATTAAAAACTAAACTCTTTTACGTATTCCTTGAATTTTGTAAACCCCATTCGTCAACCTACTCTTATGCATCTCAAGAAGTTTGTAACAGCTTGATAGTCAATATGGACTAAATCTCTACCTTCAAAGAAATGTCAGTCCAGTAAATGCGATTGTCTGTCACATCAAAATCTAGAGCAGAGGCTTCCTTGACTCCAGTGAGTGGAATAGCAACGTTGTTATTGTTGGTTTCTAGAGAGATGCGCCTGATGTCTGCTCTCCTAGAAAAGAGCAGGAAAGCTTCTGGGACAATGCAGGTCTTCATGTCACTGATGAGCTCCAGGCCGATGGGGCAGGCGCAGCGAAGGCCTTGTGGTCGGTACAGACACAGGTGGCTGCAGCCGCCGTTGTCTTCTGCACAGGGGTTTGTACCTAAGCAGGTAGCAAGAGGAAAAGCAACCATTGCAAACTGACTGCAATGAAAGGCGAAGCTAGTCCTCACATGCATCAGCAACACTATGAGTCCTCCAAGTAAACACGCAGTTTTTCTCCTTGTGTTCTCTGATCAAATTATTTTTCATTCATTTCCTGTAATCCTTTAGACAGTTCTTACTCTCCTTGGCTGGAAAGCCAGTGATTGTTTTCCTTATGCTATGAAACAAACCCAGCATTAGGGAAAGGGATCTGAGCTTCAAAAGCTACTGATGATCCCAATTCACAGCACAAGCACTGAATGCACAGTAAGTGTATGTTCTGCTGCCTTTTACAGTACTCTGGTCCAGCTATATAGCCCCTTCATTCCTGCAGGTAAAAAACTTGCAGAGCTATTTTCACAATGGTCTATTCTCTCCAGGATGCAAGTGAAGCAGCTCTCTGCAATACTCACTTACGTACCTGCACATGCTGGAAATTTAACTCCCAAGAGAGGCTTGGCACTAAGGAGTTCAGTTGGCCAAACAGCTGGAAAGAGGGCTGCATTTAAAGCCATGTACCTTGGGGCATCAGCCACACAAAGACACATCTCAACTACATTCGACTAGTTTCCTGCAGTACAATCCAGACACGACAGCAAGCAGCTGCAAGCCTTATCCACATAGCAGGATACTCAGGTACTGTGATGAGTTCTGTGATGCTACACTACCACCAGTGCTTAGATAGCTTAGAATAGGCAATTTAAAGCTAGATGCTGCTTTTTGAAACCACAGACACTACAGGGCAGGAAGTACTTCTAGATATTTTTAGAGATAATTTTCTGGTATTAACGTAAAAAGTACTGAGCAAACTAAAACAGGCTCATTCTTAGCTTTTGCGTACTGGGAGCACATGTGCAGCTTGATATTCTTCCAAGCTACAGAACTGAAGCTCCTCACAGAAGACCTAACCCACACCATCAAGCTGCAGCCTGCAGTTATCATGCAACAGGACTGGATTCTGCCCATTTCTAAAACTCTGCAGAACAGCACAGCTGACATTTTTTATCTCATTCTCCCTTGCCTGATTAGCAGACCACTCACCGATGACCTGGTGGACATTGGTGGCTTTGAGGCCCATCAGATCGGGCAGCTGATCAATGATGATCTCTCTCTCTGCCGTGCGCTTGTGCACGCGCTCAATGCTGCGCCTCTGCCAGTCTGTCCAGTAAATGTAGTCTCCCAACAGAGTGAATCCAAATATATGAGGCAGCTTGTCCTCCACCAGGACTCTCCTACCAGTTCCATCAGCATTCATGACCTATGAATGACACAAACACAAACTTTTTAGATACACAGAATAAATCTGCCACTATTTGGCAGATTAACAAACTAGCTGCTCCACACTCAGACTTCAAATTAAAAAATAATCTCCTATCCATTATAATGCTATCAATGTTACACAGCACCCTAATAAAAAAGAAGACACTGTTTATTAACAGGTACTTACTCTAAAAGCCTTATTTAGAAGGCTAGTCTCATAAGCAGATCATAATGTGAAATTATGACACAACACTTGTTATCTTCGCTTTAGGAACTATTATTATGTACTAATAGTTACTCGTTACAACTCTCTCATTTCTGACATGAGTTTTGGTTTCGTTTTACAGAGGAGTCACTGTGTTTTACACAAATGAAGACAAGTTTATAATGGCCAAGGAGTTCTGGCTCAGCATCTTGTAGTCCACAGTCCCTCCCAAGTGAGCTTTGCCCAGATTACAGAAAGAGGAGACCTCACATAAATACTGGGAGGCAAACAGCAAAGATCTACAGAGTGTATTCATATTCCTCAGTCTGAATAAGGAACCAGTTTTCAATTCTTCAAAATTAAGTACAGTAATTTTTTTTACTATAAGGAACAGCAGTAGTCTGTAAATAATTGCATGCCTTTGATCAAGACACTTGAATTTACTGTCATTTTTCTCTACTGCTAAAAAGGAGTAATACCTAGCTTCCTCAGTGAGGCACTGAAAGGATTAATTAAACATATGTATGCATGTTCAAGTGATCAAGTGCCTTATGAATACCAAGTATTATTATAAAATGTACCATACTGACAGGAGTGAAGAGTCCTGTGTTTTAAGAGAAGCTTAAAAATTATTCAGCACTGCAATTTTTCAGAAAAAAAACCCTTCTGAAGTATTTCTACTTGTTTCAAGGTTATAGCTTAAGTTTACAGCGTGTATACCACCCTTACAAAACCAGAAAAAAAGCCCCAGCCAGCCTTAATATAAAAACTTTCCAAAACAATGTGATTCATAAAATCCAAGGGAGCATACTAATCCCTGAAACATTAAAACGTCCTTCCCACCAACCAAGGATTTTCTAAGTAAAGGACCGGAAAAGGAGTGATTTATTAAACCACTGTTTTCAAATCTCTCTCACTTATGGAATTAAGATAGCCACAGACAAATCTATATGACTTCCCATCCTTCCCATGGCTCAAAGACTTATGCAATGACAACCTTCAGGATCAACTGGTTTAGTAACTCAGACTAGACTGATGATAGTTGGTGGCCAGAGTTATCTTCCCAGATCACAAGCAATGTGAAGGCTAGTTTGGAGCAACTCCTACCCAAGCATATATGAGGAGAGAGGAAAGGAATGGAGAAACAGAACTGAAACACACACCTTTCCCAGCATACAGTATAATGTACACATTAATAAAATACTTATAAATTCCCTAAAAAAAAGTGGAAGAAATGCTATAACCGTCACAATAATTCAATTTCTCCTTAAAACTATTCCTTGTCATAAACTTCCCAACATTTTGGCACTTATTCTCAGTATATTAAAATGGGAACTGAATCTTTATATGCACATTTCCTGCACACAGAAAAATCAAAGGCTCTGCATATTTCCTGATTTGTAGGAATAAGCTCCGTATTTACTTTTAAAGAAAGGTTATAATTACTTTATGGAATTAGCTTACCAAAAACCTTCAGTCCAGCAGAGTATACATGCTTCTACAAATGCACTAATGCACATGCATCTCAAAAACAGATGACTTGTCTGTGGTGACTTGCTTCCCCCTCCCCCTTAAATTACAGAGATAAGCCATTTGTTTGCAACTAATTAATACACAGCAATTAGTGCTTGCTAAGCAGACCAAGAAGATACACAGAATGGATGGATGTTGCAAAGTGAACCAACTAAAACCACATAGTAATAAGCAATAAAACACCATCACAAAGTAGCATTTTTAGAAATCACATTTTTTGCTTTGTATTTATAAAAGAAAGAAATTCTCTATTGAAGGGAGTGCTTAATTACTGGCAAAGAGAATCAGTTGGAAGGTGTGTGGTGTGAGACGAACTTTCTTTGGCAAACTTTAAAATGAGAGCTGTTCAAATAAGCTTCCCTCTATACTGAAAAGAGCCAGGAAAAGAGAAGGGAGGACTTAAGGATTAAGTATCTGCTTTTAATTAATTTTTGGTTTCACACATAAAGGCTATTTTAAAAGACAGCTTTACCTCTCCTAGGCAAAACATGCACATATCTGAAAGTACTTATATATACCTGCCACTCTGCTCCCACTGCAATTTTACCTGAGCACATCTGTACAATGTTGCCTAATATAAACATCTGTCCACTAGCAGCCAGCTACCACCACATACATATATATATACACACACACATACATAGATGTATTTTTCCATGGCACCGTGTTGTCTGCACTGACTTTGGCTGCATGTTAGGTGATTTCAATAGAACCACATCCATTGGTGACAGAATCAGTCTGGTGTAAGGCAGAAGGGAAGTGGCAAGGGATGTAGGGATGATACAAACAAGAAGAATAAAGAAAAAAGGAACAATCACTTATCAACCAATTCCAAGGGATTTTAGCATCTTCTTTTCACATAATGAAACTCAGAGAACAACCAAGTCCCAACCCATACTTCTTCATGGATTTCTTCCCCTTCCCCAGCTCCACATGGATCAGCTCCTCACAGCGAAACCCATCCCCACAGAATCCCACATACAAGAAACCCACCTTCAGCTGCTACAAGGCAGATTCTCCAGAGGTTTATGCTGCTTTTAACCACAATGTGGTGGGAGTTTCACATTCTGAGGCCATTCTGAATACTGCAAATCACACCGAGAATACAGGCTACAACAGGAAACAGATGTGGTGGAACCACAAACACCACTTTTACTGAAAGAGTGAGTAGTTCCACAAAAAAAAAAAAATTTAAATGTGCAAAAATTAAATGGCCTCAAAAAAATTCCAGATATCCTGCTTGTAGAATAAGGGCTTTGTTTATCCTAGAACAATAATGAATGCAAACCTATAGCCTCATGAACATACAGCTTATTCAAAGTAAGTGAATTACTGCTGAAAATATAGTCACATTTTAAAATGCTATACTTCGTGATCTGCAGGAACAGTAACAACTTTGAAGCATTACTTCTAATTTAAACTTAAAAACTGGAATGCACAGTGACATATTCTAAGGGTCTTTCTTGTTATCAGATACCTTGCATTCAATTCACTCCTAAGTACCAGTAATCATTGTGATAAATAGGCTAATGCACTGGATTTACCTTTTTGATAATCTGGGATTTGAATGCACAGTAGTTTAAACTTGTCACTTGACTGCTTTAAGTCTAGAGTTCCATCATTAAATCTATCTCATTTATGAAAATCATGTTCAGCTCTGCTTAGAGCTTGTGCTGGGACCCTGGCAGAACTGTGCAGACAAGCAGTTCCCCCAGGTCCAGCGCACCAAGGCTGGTGGCAGCAGAGACTAAGCAGATGTGCACTGGTTTATGTGCACAGCACTGGGGAGATGCTCATCACAGAAAGTGTCTGTCCCTATCGGGCTATACTTAGATCAATACAAAATAAGAGCCCAGTCCTACAAGGTGTCAAGACTGAGATGAAGGTGACAGAGTGCAAACTCTTACCTTTCATCTTAACTCATAAGCGCAGTTGAATTTTCAGTGTAGAACCACAGAATCACAGACCACCCCAGGCTGGAAGAAGCCCTGAAAGATCATCTGGTCCAATTTTTTGTGGGAAAGAAGCCTAGATGAGACTATTCAGCATCCTGTCCAGTTACATCTTGAAAGCTTCTAGTAATGGTGAGGTGCTCCACTACACACCTCAGTAAAGTATTTCTTACTTGTACTAAGATGAAACCTCCCTCAGTGCACCTTATACTAGTTATCCCTGTCCTCCCCATGTGGCTCCATGTGCTGGGAGAGCCTCCCTCCTCCTTGAGTACTGCAAAAATGTGAGCCTTCTCTTCTCTATGGAGAAAAGGCCAAACCACTTCTGTCTTTCCTCACAGGGCAGGTTCTCATCATTCCTTTAGGCCCTCTCCACTCTCCCTGCATCTCTGTTGAATTCTGGGGACCAGAGCTGGACACAGCTGGGTATGGCCTGACAAGCACTGAGTGGGATGATCAATGTCCCCACAGATGCACTCCAGGATCCTGTTTGCCTTCACTGTACAGCAGCACACTGGCGTGACTTGCCCTCAGTAAACCTGCACTGGCTTTCTCCCATCACCTGCTTCCTTTGGCTTGCAGGTTTCTAGGAGAACTCTTTCCAGGGACTGGAATAAGACTAATGGGCTTGTAGTTTCCCAAGTCCTCTTTTGGATATAGTTGTAAATGATCAGGGAGCAGGTAAAATATCATGCACGCTAAGCTCTTTCTCTGGCTGACAGGAGCAGAGGAAGTCAACAATCAATGAAAATTTATAAACAACAGCTGGTAACACTACCTTCAAAAATATATTACTTACGAGCATGGAACAGGCCTCTGTGATGGACTCTTAAGTCCCCAGCTACACTACAAGATGTTGCCAGAACATTATTTCTTTCACACACACACACATCAGTAAAACAAAAACCCAACTCCCCCTAAACAAACAACTCTTCCAGTAAAATCCGCAAGCTCCTCTAATTTCAGATACTTGAACCTAAGCCCTGATTTTTAAAATCAACAGTCTGTTTTTGGACAAATGACAGATACCTTAGCCATTACTGGTTCCTGAACTTCAGCATCTTTACTAACACCATCTTACTGATCCTCACAGAGGCCAGAAGACCCCACTTAATATGCAGGACCTCAACTGCTCTGCTCAAGTTCTACTGCCATCACTGCCCCAGCTCTACAAAATTTTTATCAAGCACCACAGCTGGAAAGCATCTCCCCTCACTGAGTCACAGGAAGGATGCAATTGTAGCATTCATCTTTCTTCTGGAAGGATAAGGAATTAAAAAGCCTTCTGACCCCGTGGCAATGCTTTGCATGTCACGTGTCCCGCAAGTGCAGAACACACTAGCTTGTTGTTTCCTTGGAACATGTTGAAATACATTCTGGATATATAGTTATGGTTTACCTTAGAACATGCACAAAACCCCAGACATTTGGCGCAGGTTTCTATGAAGGAAATGTCACCAAAAAAAAGGTAAACTTCCTGAGCAGACCTTCAATTCTTAACTCATTCCAATGACAACTTGGGTTTCTCCCAATAGTTTAAAACCAGCAGAAAATCATCAGAAAGCATTACCACCTTCACAATTTCAACATGGGTCATGCTAATGCACCACAGGAATAGATACAACTTAAAACAATGAGGTAAAAAGGTGAATTTCTCATGAGTTTGATCATTAACACTGATCTGCTTAAGATGATTGCAAGGAAGCATTACTGTAAAATACCCTGAAATATTAAATTCAATACAAATATCCCAGATATTCCAACATACCATAACTGAGCAAGGCTTGCATTATAACTGAAATAATTTAAGAATACTCACACTCAAGGCTTAGTTACTTCAGCCCTGATTATCCAGAGGTAAATACTTACACGTGGTGTTTGATGCAACAAATAACTCAGTTCATGGCAATGTGAATCAGGGATATGACTGTCCATTGTCTACCTAAATGTACATGAATCTTTCTTTACAAGGAAAGTGAAAACCAATGCTACACTCATTATATTTATTTGGTTCAAGAAAAAAAGAAACTTGGGCAGCATCTCTCTTAAAAATAACTCTAAAAGATAGCTAGAATGCCTTGTAATCATTATATTTTCATTTTTTCAGACTGGGTTTGAGAACAATGTATTTTCAACTTACTTCTCTAAGCAACATAAACAAAACATACTGGAATGATTTTACTGTTATGGCTGCAGCAACATCATATAATTAACACATGTATTTACTACAAAACAGCTGCTCTATAAGAGAAACAAAGAGATATCTTGTCTAAATTTCCAGTTTTATTAGCCTTCCCTCTAAAAAAAGTCTTGATCAACTATACTCTCTTTAAGTGAACAACTGAAACTTTCAACTCAGTTTGAAGAAATTATTCTGTCAGTGTCATTTACTTACTGTTAACAGCATTTCCCCTCAATTCTAAAACATTAAGGAATGAAATGGGAAGTCCTGTCTTCATTGCAGTGAAATCCTGAGGAATCAGCAGAAGGGATCCCTGGAACCCTCTGGATTTGCTTCAGAAACCAAATGCCTCCAGCCAACTCCACGAATTTCTTACTGTTAATTGTTTTATAATAACCATTAACAATTTCTAATTTAACAGTTCCTCAGCGCCCTCAGTTTCCTTTAGAGCTCTAACAATTTTTCCAAAGAATTTAAAATATATTTTTTCTGAGCACGGATAATATTCCTAATAGAACTGCCGTGAAGATAAATAGGTACAAACAGCATAGAGATTAACTTCATAAATACCTTTTCTATCAGGCTACAGACACTGCTATAAACTCATTTCTTTCACAATAGGGCAACTCTCTTAGCTCACTGATCAATGCCAACAGCAGAAATGTTTTCTCTGCGATGGAATTTAATTTTAGGAACAACTGGTTCAGTTTTTAATGAAATGGCTCAAGTCAGGTAAAGTGACAAGTAGGCAAGGAAAGGATTTTAGAACCATTGTGACAATCACATATGACATCTCCTAGGCAATCTCATGCAACAGAAAAAACCCCTTGCATTTGTAAAGAATAGGCTAAGACAAAAAAAAAAAGTCAATTTGATGAGTAAGATGAGAAGAAAGATTTTCACAGGGGAAAAAGAAGCTCCTCTGAGAAGATTCAGTGGTAAAACAGGTGACTAAAAATGCTTTGCTATGGAGATTAATTTTGGTATGTAATCCATAGGGTGGGGTGGCAGCAGCCAGGGAGCATTCTGTTACCTGGGCATAGGCTGTGGGGGCAACAAAGGAAACTAATGACTGCATTTCGCAACTTACTATTTAGCAACTAAGACCTGTGGGCAGCTACACACAACACTTTGCAGTATGTAAACCAGACTAGCCAAGACCAACCTGAACCCTCACAGTGGGCTTGGGGGGACAGTTTTACAAGAATAAGTTCAGCATAACAACTCCTGATGCTCTTGCATATGGGCAAAAGCCTCTGTGCCCTTCTTTCCCAAGGTTCTTTCTTTCAGTGCCTTGCCCCAGAAACTTAATTTTCATTTGTTCTCTACCTAACCCGATGTTTTCCAGACTCCTTCCTAAGCGACTATAATTGATTTTTTAATAAAGGGAAAACATGTGTAAAGTTTTCTGCTGTTTTACCAAGTCCAAGTGGCCCAGGGAATAGTCCAGTGAGAGACTCAGCCAGTTATGAGATACTTTTCACTTTTGGTGGCAGCAGTTGATTCAACTGCTCCTATTCACTAAATCACATCAATTCCAAGGGTCTTGCATGTCCAAGAACTTGTTTTTCCACCTTTTTCCACAGACTCTTTGCCGCGCTACAAGATCATGCATGGTACCAGAAAAGATGTTCAGGTTAAGACTACAAAATCTCACAGCAAAGTAAGAAGCCTGTGTGCAGAAAGCTCTATCATTATTGAGAGGGATTGCAAGGTCAGGTGAATACTTCCAAAGAAGCTCAGGTCCAAGATCAGTACAAGGTTTTGTACAGTAATGCAACTTAGCTTGTGAAAAGGAGGGGAAAAAAAAGCCAGAATTTTGGAGAGTAAGGGACAACAGCGGACTGGCAAACAGTACTCAGCTGAATCAGAAACACACAATATCTCTCAGTATCTCTTCATATTGCTCCCCAGCTTGCCATGAAATATTTTAAGTATGTCAGACTCAGGTGAGCTGATGGCTCTGGCTGTGTTGGTTTGAGGGATTTCTGTGTTTTCCCTTAGGTAACCGATACTGGCTGCTAGTAGAGGCTTATTACTTTCTAGGTGAGACACCTGTGGAAACCAAAATACAATTTCTTAACTCCAACGTGAAAAATCTGGGAAGCACGTATGACATATGAATGTAGATCCAACAGTTATACTCCAATCAGCTCCATGCTGGGCCTTGGGGACCATGAGGCTTTCAGAGCTATCAGTAGCAAACCAGGACTGCTCATCTTTTAGCAAAGGTTGTAAGAAACATCTCTGAATTCCCAAGGTGAGCAGTCAGCACAACATTCTGCTCAAATGTGTCTCGAGTGTGGGCACCTGCCTCTGACATGGCCATTTCAGGCTCTCCTTAGAGGTAACAGAAAAAAAGAGTTGCTTTTATAGTAGGACTCACCTATTCTTAACATTTAGAGTGTGGAAGTGCTGATTTCCAACATTTTTTTATAAAAGCAACATAAGGGAACTTAATAGCTGAATGTATCTCCATCTCATGAGATGAAACCCACTACAGATTTCAGAATGAATTGTAGATCTATGACACAAGAACCATTTGAAAACTGAATGTCAAAGTCTTCTCCACATAATTTTTAGGGCAGTAATTTCATTTCTTAGAAAAATACCATGTTTGGTACTCAGATCAGAGAGTCAGGTTACTCTTGGGCAGGAGTTCTGGCTCTATCTCCCCAAAAGCTTCTCTGAGTAGCCTCTTTATGTTACGAGGTGCTGGGAACCCCTCCCTGCCCCACGAAGCATGACAGCCTGTGGACAGCAGATCCCTCAGGACTTCTTGGAGAACTCCTCCACTCAAGTGGCTTGTAATGGAAGGTCTCAATAATCACACTTTTCACATCTGAATTTTGTTTACGTAGTCTCAATTTATCAAAAGTAATAAAAAGTTAACTTTTAATGTTCCTGTTTTGAAACTAGTATGGATGTTTTAAATCTTTCTTCTTTTTTATTTTTGCATTAAAACAGCTGGGGGTTGACTAGGATGATCTCTAGAGGTCCCTTCCAACCCTTACAACTCTATGATTCTGTGAAAAGGTACCTCTCTAAGTGACAATTCTGTAGCCCCATGTTCAAAAGCCAAAGCAAAAAAAGGAATTTTTGTTTTTAATAGTAACAAGCTTACAATGCCAGGAGGTCCTGACTCAGCATTGGGAGTCCATGATAAGGGACCACTCAAATTCTTGTATCCAGCTCTTCGACAGCCAGGAGACCTTACTAGTGTGCGGCTGTCATTTGTTTGCTTTGCAATACAGTTTTACTATCTTGGTCAGCATCACAAAATTTTATTCTTCCTTAGGTTCATTCAAGAGTTCAAAAGAAACCACTTAAATGAAAATTATACCAAGTATAAACCAATACTGTTTTTTTTAAAAAATAAATCCTTACTCTACTACTAATTTCAAAAATCTCTATTTTTTTTTAATACAGGCTTAGTGGGTGCTAAGAAATAGCTGGAAATACCCTGACAAGGTATTTCTGAAGATTTAAATTTCTGAAACTGGGATGGAGTACAGGGATCTGTCCCTATCCTCTACAGCACATACTTGTTTTTTTCTTGAATGAAATTCCCAAGTGCCACAACTATCCAAACCAAAAGTAAACAGCAAAGCAACTTCAAGTACTTGTTTCAACTACCTTACTTCTGATACCTGCAAAAGTTTAATGCAACTACAGAAAAGCAGCTGTGTTCAAGAGCTAGGAATACAATGGAATACAATACTTCTCAATTTTCAAACCTGTGTTTCAAGTAGGGTGGATGGGGTAGGATCACTAAGCAGGCTTGCAAGTCATCAGCATTTCACAGTACAAACACTAACGTATGAGACAAAAACTCTCAGTCAGAAAATAAATGGTGTATATTTAGAAAACAAAATTTCCTTATTAGGGTGGCAGTAAAATTGAGGGAGTTGTCATCGGAGGAAAATGTAGCCCTGCAATTTCAGGATTAGAATATGAATTGGAGCATTCTCTAGATGCCAGACTATTAGCTCCTAGGTCAAAGACAAAAATGTCTTCTCTGTTCAAGATTTCTGTGCTCTAAAAAGTCTTAGCAGCATCTGCTTTCTGTTGTCCAGCAAGGCTGGGTTCTGAACATTTGTGTGTACTTAAGCTGAGAAACAGCAGGATGTAATACTTTCCATATTAATCATGAGGATTAGAGACAGTAATGCCAGGCACGGCTCATAGATTTGGGAACGCACAAACACTTCAAGTTAGAGCTGCACTCAAAAATCACCAGATAATGGTTGGATCTGAGCAGGAGGCAGATCCTTTCTTTACACTCACCACTAGTAGGTGTTAGTGGGTGCCATCTCCAGCTCCAAGAATGGAGAATAGAAGAGGATGAATAAAGAAAAAAGAAGGAAAGACCGAAAAACTATGAGAAATCATCCATATCATCATGACTTCCCCTTAACACACACACAGCCACACATGCATGCAGCCATTTATAATTGCTTTATCAGTACCAGCTTTGCTGACCATTTAAAAATCCAACCTATGCCTTAAAACAGGTAGTGTACGTGCCAAGAACACAAATATTCACTAGAGCAGGAAAACACAAGACCAATTCAACAGAGCAGATCATACATTTTTTAACTCATTGCACGGCAGGAAAATGCTTTAAAACCTGTAGCAAGTCAATGAGAAATCTTCCCCACTGGTAAGCACAATAGCAACCATCCATTTCAATAGAAGTTTATCAGCAGTGAAACCTGACCGAGATAAATGACGAAGCTGTTGAGCCACAGCCTGCTTCTGCCTGCTGCAGGCTGCCAGATAAAATGGGAACAAAAGCTCCCTGCTGTACCCCCTACCAGTCTCCATTAACCCCTGCTGATGCTTTATTATCGTCTGGGGGCTCCAAAACAGCATAACATGAATCAGTGGGTAAAAAATAAATAATAAAAGCTCATATGTAGCACAAACAAACCAGAAGCATGGCTTGCAAGAAATACATTCAGTTTGGTAGCGCTGCAATTAAATAACGGTTCAGAGGAATACCACATGCAAAGCAAAAAGAATGAAAAAAGCATGAAGTATGTAAAATCATGTATAAAAAACTACTTAAAGGCAATAGAGGCCAGGACACAAATGTGTTTCTCCTGCTTTTACCCCTCCTTTTCAAGTACATAAAAACACATGAAGCAAAGCAGGGACCAGGCATTTATTCTGATGCCTTCATGTCCAATTCCAAGTTTCATCTTTGGATCCTGTCACAAATACCTATCTTAGTTGCACCTATGCCAGTGTCCTTTCCTCAAATATAAGTGTAAAACATTTACTGAAGGCCGAAGCATCTTCTATTACACTGATATAAAAAATGGATTCTGAGGGCATGGAAAGTGTACCAAATCTCCTCAAGATTCCTGGTTGCCGTTGGAGAGCAGGCAGTGCGAGCAAATGGAAAGACTTGAAATATCAGTAATATTTTAGCTATCATAGATTAAGATAGGGATCTACATTTAGCAAAGGCCACCTGGTTAGTTAACACCAGAGGCTCTACCAGTTGAGCTGGCCTTGCCCAATCAAAAGCTCCACAAACTGTAGAAGGGGATAAAGTTCTTATGGTGCCTATGAGGAACGTGTTAGGGAAGACAGTTTGGATCAGTCCTGCCTCCAGCAAAGGCAAACCCATCCTTGGGATTGTTTTTGCTCAAGGACTGGGGTGCACTTGGTGGGTGATGCAGAGGGATGGGGAAATACAATGGGCAGCTCAGGGAGATTTGATTTTTGGGTGAGAACAGTCTGTGATGCTGAACTGTATAATATTGGTTGCTGAATGACACTGCCACTGCACGCCATTAACTCCCATGGACAATGAGGATGGACTGCTCCAGAAACACCAGTCATGAGGTCCTGATGTAATTTGCAACCAGCCAACATCACATCAGTCCTCCTGCTCAGGATGGATAGAATCCATAGCCATGGTCTAAACGAACTCAACAGACATCCTGGGGGGGATGGCCATTAACTACAGAAATGAGAGCTGTACTTGTGTGTGTGCGTGTGTGTGTGTGTGTTTATAGTTGGAAGGAGTAGGACCTGGGCATGAGGTACATGGTATAAAATAAGGGATAGGAAATGCCCGGGTTCTGGACAGGACAGGATTAATTTTTGCAGTAGCCAGGAGCGGGAATGGCCAGGACCTGGACATTATTCTGTACCACCTCAAGTCATTGCTGGGAGTGGGGGAAAGGGACTCTCTTCCAGGGAGAAGGGGTTCCTTCCAACCGAGGAAATGTGGCAGGGGGAGAGGGAGACATCCAGTATCGCCTGTTGTCAGGGATATTCTGTGTGAATCATTTCTTTCTGTCGTTACTATTGTGCTGTTACTGTGAGTTTTCTTATCTCATCGCTGTTTTCAGCAAATTATTCTTATCTCAACCAGTGATCTTTGCCTTTTGTGCCTCTAATTCTCCTCTCCATCCTGTTGGAGGAAGTGAGAGGTGTGTGGTTTGGAGAGTCTCGGTGAGAGAACTAAATTGGGGAGCACCATTCCTAAATCATGACAGGTGTGGATAAAAAAAAATCTACTTTAGACTAAACCATTCTCTTGAATGGACACCCCCCACTTCATCCTATAGAGCCCTTCCAGGCTTTACTAATTGCACAAGCCACACTGAACATGTGCGCTGATCACTAGCAGAGTTCACTGATTTTAAGCCCCTTTTACCCCTCTGAAGTGCAGTTAGCAAGCAGCAACACTGCATCTAGGGAAGAACATGACAGAATGGCCTCAAAACAGGAGAAGAGAGGCTGTATGGGTTCTATCCAAAGGTCTACCCATCACTTTCTGAGAGAATAATCAACTTACACTCACAGAACTGCATAACAAAGGAAATGCATACAGTAACTTTTCAAGAAGACTCCTTCCTTCTACAGCAATTTACAGTTCAGTGGTTTGTAGTTCAGAAGCAATTCTATTTGCCACGAAATTGCAGTGGAATTCCCTTCCATCAACTTACCCAGTCTTCCCAGTAACACATGTAAGCTTTTAACATCTACAACCATTTCCACAACTTACCACATCTGCTTTTGTTTGTGCTGCACCCACCACCTCACATTAGTTACAAGGACCAACTACTTCTGTCAAAAAAGGTGTGTGTGTAGGAAGCGTTGGTCACCTTATACAAAATTTTATAGAACTATGTCCTATATGCCTAAATGAACACTTTCAGGAATTAAGAAATACAAACCCACATTCTCAAACAAAACTAAAATCCAAAAGCACAAAAGAAAAGCTGTGGGAGAACTTCTCCTCTGTTGCTTTAAAGGCTTTAGCCAGACTGTTTCAAGATTTACTGCACCTTGATAAGAGTTAACAAATTTTAACTTTTTATGAAAAGCAGCAGCAGTAATATCATAACTCTAGGAGACTCATAGGAAAAAACAACTAGTAATTCTGAAATTTCAGGGTGATAAATCTTTTCTGATGCCCTGCATAGATGTTACATGACTACCTGGAACAAATTCGTTCTGCTGGCTTACACGGATTTAAGAACAATGAAATGGAAATTGTCCCAAAAACCTCTGTGCCAAATCAGATATCTTCTGTCCTGCCACAGACACTGTAATGTTGGCATAAACATTCTATGATGTGTTCTAGCCAGTTTGATAGAATTGCAGCAGTGAGCTCATGCCTGATCTAGATGAAAATTTCTGCCACAAACTGATCCAGCACTGAATAGAATCATTATTAATGAATAAGGAATCTCAGTGTTCTGGCAAACATGAAGGTCAAAAATGCCTAACTTTCCTTTTGCAAAATATATTCAAGGCTGAGACAGTATGAGGGCTGAAGCGCTCAATCTGTCATAAATAAATCTCTACACATCACTAAGACTATTTTCTCCTCTTTTCTCAGAGCTGCTGTAATATTAGGTGAATTACAGACTATAAATCTTGTTTTCAGGACAAAAAAACCTCTGCTCGCTGAGGCTCTCTGAAGGAGTGCTTCAAAGCAACTCACCTTGCAGGACTGGAGTTACTTTGGCTCTGAAGGAGAACAAACAGTTATGTGACCTTCCAGCACACGACTATGACTTCACCTTGACTTATTTGGAGTTATAAATAAGTAAGAACAACTTTGTAGGTCTAGAAAAGATAAGTTTGTGCCTAATATGATAAGTGCTAGAAGTTATTTGCAACGGTTAGGAATCAACAAGGAAAGCCGTAAATCATCAAAGCAAGGCAAATCTACCAGGATACAGCAAAGGCAGACGGTGCCACTGTGCACCACGCAGCAGTCAAGTCTGCCACTTCCAACAAAACTTTTGACAGCAAACTGATCAAATACTAAACAACACCGTTTTCTCAAAGACTGACAGATAATAAATGTCAAATTTGTTTCATAAATGTTACCCAACAAAACAAATGCAAGATTTTCAATGTGAGAGAGAAGAAAAAGTGCCTTCTTTTTTTAATTAAAAGTTTCAACAGAACACGTCAGAAAGAAAGGAAAATCTATGCCCTTGCTGAAACTCTAATAAAACAAGGGAGATGCAAAGTACAGAGGATTTCTGGAAGTACAAATAATTATATGTGGAATAAGATTTATTTCTTTAAAATATGTTTTACTAGGCTCTAAACTGAGAAGTGCAAAGAATGAAAGATAACTTTTTAAACAACAAACATTAATCCCAGTAAAAAGCTTTTTCCCCTGATGACCTAAGAATTGACTTATTTAACAAGTCCTTATCACGCATTCTTACAAGAGAGCTCTACTACATGGATATAATTTCTATTTTACACAAAAAACAAGGGAAGAATAGCAAGTAACTTGCCCAAAGGCTGAGAAGAACAGAGTTGTTTCTTAAAGCACAACTCAACCACCACCTCATCACCCTTTCCAGCTGTATCAGAATATGAACACTTAGAAAAGCAAAACTACTTTCTATAACTTCACGGAATAAAAAATGCAGGTGCAATTACAAACCTCTATTTTGTCTGTTTTGGCATCTCCCCAGTATATTTTGCTTTCTGCATAATCCAGTGCCAATCCATTTGGCCAGCCAAGCGAGGTGTTCACTAGCACAATTCTGTCTGAGCCATCCAGTGCTGCCCTCTCAATCTTTGGGATTTCTCCCCAGTCAGTCCAGTACATGTACCTGCAAAGGAAACAAAATCTTATTAATCCAAACCTCCAATATTCTTATAGCTTCTTCTGGGCTGCTCTTCCCCAAAACCACATAGCGTGCAGAAAGTTACATTTCTAAACCAAAAATATTTCCTTACCTAGGTAAGGACGCCCAAACCATTCAGAAAGAATTGGCATGTAAGCATACAAAATTCCTGTACCAGTCTCCTCAGCAAGACAGTATAACCAGTGCTATTAGCTAGAATAAACAAGCAGATCCATGCAGTCCACAAAAATATTTTTAAAAATAATAAAACACAGACACGTAAGATGACTACCCAAGTGGTCAAACTAGAGCAGCAATCCTTGTGCCTTGGAGCCTTAACTTTCAGAGAATCCCAGTATTTTCATTTGGAGGGCTCAGAAGTTTATCATTGCATCCCATTATCTACATAGAAGCAGACAGAGGCATCTTCTTTGCATGACTAATATTTTTTAAAATGCTCACAAACAGCTCCTCACCCAACCATGGGATCCAGCACAATAGCTCTGGGTTCTTCCAGGTCTTCTGATATCAAGATTTTCCTCATGGTCCCATTAAGCCTGGTGACTTCGATGCGGTCTGTGCCGGTGTCCGTCCAGTACAGGTTCCGGGCCACCCAGTCCACAGCGATGCCATCGGGGTGCGCGATCTGAGCGGTGACCACAAACTGGCTGCCCGAGCCGTCGAGGAAGGAGCGGCGGATGGCCCTCACTTCGTCATCCGTCCAGTAGATGTATCCTTCCAGAGGGTCGAAGTCGATGGCAATGGCGTGGCGGATGTCCTCCAGCGGCAGCACGATGTCCGTGAAATCAGGGGTGTCCAACGAAATGCGCCTCAGGTCTGTCCGGCGGGCCAGGAGCAGCAATGCAGTAGCACCTGCAGAACAGGACAAACACAAAGGCCTTGCAAACACTGTGCAAGAAGCCTGTAAAGAGAGAACCTGAGTCTGTCCATTCCCAACAACATGGTCTAGCTACCTTGATTCCACAGGACCTAACCAAACTGCTGGGCACCGGCAGAGAATTCCACTCCAAGGCTTCAAATGTGAAACTGCTCATGATGTCTCTGCTTATTTTTCTGACAAGTCAGATGTGTTTACAGAGAAAATTCAGTGGTCATTTCCTTTCCCAGAATGTATCACGTTGCACATGTTCTCTGTCCATATCATTCTCTCCAGATTACTGAGTGGATATGCAACAACTATGCTGCTATTTTATGCAAATCAAAAGATGGCCTGCAACCTCCAAGATGAGAAATCAATTATGCAGATATTTTACTGACTGTTTGCTGTTGCTGGTGAGAGGACAACCATGACAAACAAGCTGCACGTTTCAACAACTCCTGATAAATGGAAAAAATGTAACATAGAACACCACAAGTAAAGTTCTTTTGAGAAACTCCTAGTGGAGAAGTGAGATTTGGGAACAGACCACTGCGCAATAACCACGCAGAGCAAGACAGCTGTCACCTTCACCTTCTCCTATTTCGGTTAAAAACAAGCTTACTGAAAACATGAAGATAAATAACAGTGTCTTATAAAGTAATTTTGAGCTAAAGCACACAAAAGCCTTGCTGGCTTTTGGGTCAAAAGCCAGAATCACAATAAATAAGATCAGCTTGCACCGCAGAAGATGTTTTCACATAGGCAACACAGCATGTTAATGGTACTATCAACGAGTTCTACTTATTGTCTAATCTAATTAATTTTCATTTAATTTTATATTCTATGTCACCAGATTTCAACGTAATGAAGGATAAACAACACCACACCCCATTCCAATTAAACTGGCTTATCAGTTTGGAGTTTTAGGGAGATAAGAGCAGCTCAGGCCTGAGGGAAGCCTGAGCTAAGGTAAAAAATGCATGCATAATTGCAGGGAAAGTGTGGTGCAATGGCTCTCTTCAGAGTGAGAGGACAGGCTTCGGCAGGGAGTGATGGGGGATGCGGGGGAGGGTGGGGAAGGTTTAGGAAAACAAATGCATGAACATGCAGTGAAAATGAGCAATCGCCAAGCCACATTGTGTCCACGTCTCGATTTTGATGTGTAAGAGGTATAAATAAGAGCTAGAAGATTGAAAGAGCAACAACTGAACTAAGTAAGTTGGTGATGAAAGAAGAATTTTGGTGTCTAATGCCAATTTTTTTTTTTAAAAGACAGTAATTGATGTCGGTGCTAGCTGAAACCTCACTGCATGCCAAACCTTGGAGAGATGCCAAAGCAGCCATTGCTTCATTTACAGCAAGTTTAATGTGTTAAAAACCTCTAAGACACTTTCACAGTGCTGCAGGAAACAGCACCTTTCAGCAACTGAAGTTGAGTATATTATCACAAGTGTTGCTGATCGGTAGTCCAGAACGGACTAAGATCAGCTTTGGGATCGTCTGCCCTAAAACACCTTGTGTTCAGAAATATATGTACACACAACTCTACTGTTCTTCCAGTGAGCAACTCTCATGCATTAATTTATCAGGAAGGGGGAACTTGTAGTTACATGTCTATGCATCCTTCAAAATACTGTAAAGCATGTGACATAGCCAATGGAAAACAGGCCTGTTAGAAGGGTTTTTTGTAATTACAGAAGCAACTAATGTTGACACGGAAGTTTGTACGTACATCTGTATTTGTTGCTACTAAATACAACAAATAATTCAGCATTGATTCAAGCAGACAGATGCATTATGGTCATAGAAAGTATTAGTACATAACTAACCCCAACAATTTAGGTTCAAGGAAGAAAGAAATCCCTACATTTTCTTAGCACCTTCACAGTCATTTATCCAACCTGCCTTTTAAACAAAACAATGACAAACATATTAAAAACCCCAAACAGTGATACCTTTTTTGCATTATCAAGTAAACTTAAGGTTGAGCAAATGCACTAACATCAGAGTTCAAAACATATATATTGTCTACCATATACAGAAAAAGTGTAAGGCATAATCTAAAAATAATTTGTTGCTCTGACTGAAGTTGACAGTTATTTCAAAGAACCAATGCCAGGTCCCCAGAAAGACTCAGTTCAGTATAACCATGCCCTTGCTCGAACTCACCCTTAAAATTGACCAATTGACCTTTCCATTCTTCCCAAAGACGGCCCATTTCAACAGCTTCAGTAGCCTGCTTTCAGGCTGCAACATTGTTGTTTAGTCAAACAACCCACTGTGTTCAAGCTTTAATTCACCACTGGGAAATGACTGGCTTTCAGCTAACCCGTGTTGTACTCTGGAACCCCGAGCTAAGAATTTCATGGTCTTTATCTGGGGGCTTGGCCAGCATTCCAATCCCTCCATCAAACACCAGCCCTCAGCCCTCCAACCAGGCAATAAAAAGTTTAAAGCTTACTTCAGAGCTATTACCCAAACATTTGCAAACCAACACCTCAGCTGCTTAGTTAGATCAGCGGTCATTCCGCTCAGGAAAAAGAAATCGAGCAGCAGAGAAGCACCACACCTCCAGGCAGCTTGAGGGAAAGATCATTCTGAATACCTTCAGGCTTGTCCTGACAATAGCAGAAATAACAAATGCAAGAGCTGGGCGTATTTATAGACTGATCCCATTACCGCCTTGATAACAGCCAGGGAAAAGAACCCCAGGTGGTCTCAAAGCTGTGGCAAACACCAGCTGTGCAAAGTTTACCTGGCTAGGCACTGATAACCACTCAGAAGATGCTCAAGGTACTCAAGGTTGCCAGGACATGACGAAATCAATCAATTTTGTTCGCTTCTATTCCAAAGACCAGTTATGATGCAAAAGGTAAGATGACAGCAGGGTCTCCAGACTACTTGCCTTGCCTCTCTAAGAAAAATCAAGCCTCTAATGATGAGCATGAGGGAGAGAATATCACTAGTACAGAACTGCATTTCAAAAAAAGAATAAAAAGGCAGAAAAAGACAACGCAGGCTGCATGCAAACATAACTTTATTTTTGGCTTTTTTTTTTTTTTTTAATTTATCAGCACTTATTAGGAGAACTGGAACGAGTCACAGACATATAAAACACCTCAAACCTCAACTGGCTTAGATGCTTTCAAAGGGTGCATGGAGGCTGCAGCCAGAACTCTGACCTTGGCACACATATGCAGACCTGAGGCAGTTTTCCACTCTATTTCTAAACCATTCAACTTGTGGACTAAGCTAAAGATTCTTTTTAGCAGTGCCTCAAGTTACAGGATATTCAAGATAGTTAGCAATTTTTTGAAAGCCAAGTCCCTTACTTGTCTAAATATGGACATATAAGCCTTATTCCAGGCTCTTAAGTTTTGAGAGCTTTAGCCTACTTTTATTAAGCACTTTGAAAGCTGGGATTACAAGCTCATGGATGGTGCATTACATTAGTCCTGGAACTAATACTTGCCTCAAAAATTCACTATTAAAATTCTAAATAATTTAAATCTGTGTGCTAGCTGAAATCAAGGGAAGGGGGAGAAAGGGGGAAGCAGAGCAAGCATGCAGATGCAAGCAACGGCACAGCTTTAAGTCCAATGCCCTTCTAACCTTTACAATTAATTACATCTTCTCAATGATATACAGGCCTCAGTCATTTGTAAGTTACTGAACTTTAAAGCCATCAGTGGTTGCTGAGCTACAAAGACACAAGCTCATGAATGCATACAAAAGAAGCGCTAGACTTAAGACATGTATAATGCATTCCCTGTATCTGAGAAATCACGATTATTAATACATCCCAAATAGAATTACTTCACATTTGACCAAAACATTTAATTCCTAAATGTTCTTCCCCAGTTTTAAAGTCACTGTTGTGAAAGAGTCCCTGATATGACAATACAAACAAGAGTTTTTAATCTAAGCTCAACCTCAAAACTACAAAGGCGAAAGAACATGCATCTGAAATTAATCATATATTTCTTCTTTCATTTAAAAGAAATTAAAGAATGAAGGTGTGAAACTAACATCCTGATCTGTGCTGTCAAATCAGGATCCAGCCTATTCCTGACAAAGCATATTAGGCAGTGCACAGCCCTAAATGGCAAAAGGAAGTGCAAAATTCTGGTTCTTGCCTCCAGGCCTACAAGGGAAATAGGATGTGAGTATCCATGAGCAAAATACTCACTCTTTTCCTGGAAGAGAACATTATGGTCAAAGCAAGACTGAAATCAAAGTGTGAAGCACTGCTTTTTCTTCATGAGGAAACTCACACCTCCTTGCTCAGCTGAAGTCATCACTGGTTTTCCCAGTTCAAATCACATTTCATTATCGGCAGGAGCAACTGCAGGACACAAGTAAAACTCCTCACAGGCAAAGACAGAAGCTAAGCACATGGACAGAGAGATCTTCAAGCACTAATAAGAATGTTAACTCCAATGACAAACTCATTTCTAGAAAAAAATTCAGGTTTGTCTTGCAGCTATCAAAAGATCATTTAAATGCAGCACTGCCAATCTCAGAAAAGCAGCACACACAATACTGAAAAAGAGAAATCTCAGTATGTTGTGCAGAAGAACAATAAATTACCAAGAATATGACACAAGGAAGTAAAAGCTCTCTGGTAGAAGACCTGACTCCTGCCTGGGTGCTCAGAAAGGATAACTTACTTTGCCTCTTTTCTTTGAGGGACAGGGATTTACAAACTTTCACCTAGGCAATGGGGGAGCTAAAACCTTGCTACAAGCCCACATCTCAGTTTACTTCTCTGTTTTGATTTGTATTATCAGGTATTAGAAAAATAGATAATTTTATTTTAAGGTATCACCCCTTCCTGAAACACTGTGGAGAAGTCTTTCAAGATTGGAATGCATGTGTGTTACTGTATTCACAGATCTTATAAGAAATAGTAGAACTCCTCTAAGGTATGATTAAAAAAACCTTAACAAAAATGGAGAAACTAGCACTGGGAGAAAGGCAAGGGAGGAAAAGATTTCCTATAAACCAAGATTATTCAAAAATGCTAGGTTGTCATGGCAACTGCTCAGGGAGGGTCAGCCAGCCTCACCTTTAGCTGCCAGGATCATCTGTCAATGCCAAAGTACTGCAAACACCACAAACACACACTCAAAATTCACCCACCAAAACCTTTCCAGCGCAGGCCGGTACTCTCCACAGTGCAGAATGAAATGAAGCTCTCTCCTCAAAGAGGCTCACTTCATCATGAAACAATTCGGTTTAGGAACCAGACTGATTTTAGTCTACTGCTGGAAGACAAAACCATCTTAAAGAAGAGAAACTCAGCCTATTTTTTCACCTTTCTTCACTTCTCAGTCACCAGTCTCTCCTACGGTCATGTACACGTTCTGATTGCAAATGGAGATTTAATCAGCACTGCAGCATTACAGCTGTACGAAAACTATCCAAGGTAAAAATGTTCAGTTCTCAAGGTTCAGCTCTACTTTCACAGCAGATATAGAGAACAAGGGGAAAAAAACAGCCCAAGAAACTAGAATCAATCCCCCACCCTACAGATCTGAAAATGAGAAAACAAATTTACTTCCCAGGGGTTCTCAAGGAGCCTAATAAAGGAAGTCCCCACAGAGAAATGTCCAGATTTACATCTTGAACTCTGGTCTATGGCTGCTCCAGCTCTGTTCAAGTGCCATGCTCTCCTCCCTCCCCCGAATCAGTAATTGCAGCCTTCGCCACTACAGGAAGAAATTCCAGGGAATCTGTGCCTTGAAGAGCTTTGGAAAGTTGCAGGTCACTCTCAAAAGCCCCAAGCCTACAATCTGCACCTCTCTTCAGGGAGAGAGGAGTGAAAAAAAAAAAATCACTATTTTGGGGTACGCTCAGCTCTAAATGCTGAACCTTCTGCATGTGTACGTCAGAAATTAGCCCTGCACGGGATCAAAGCTGCACAAAACCAATGGACCTGATGAATAATTTGAGTAGGTTGTTTCATCTGGGTTATGTGCTGTCTCCTTCGTAAGACCAAGCTAAAATAAACAGTCCCAATTTTCTCCCCTCTTCCCACCCTTTTTTTTCCTGAAAAGGCAAAGGCAGAATGTTCCCAAAAGACACAGCAGCAGAATGGTGGTTTAAAATGTAACATGATATTGGCAAGTGTAAGAGAAATGTTCTTGTATAAAGTTTTTTGCATACAACTGGCCAACATACTGTAGCAACTTGGTTAACAATATTTCTAATACAGTGGGGGCTTATATTCTGTAAGCCAAATACATGTTGTGGCTGACTGGGAGCGTAAAATTTGGCTTCTGCTGTTCAGGGAGTGGTACAAAAGAGCAACAGTTATAAATTCTGAGACATAAGAAATGGCTGAAAAAAGTGAACTAATGATGCTGAATACCTCTGCATGAGAAATCCTTTTAATAAGGTTCTGGGGTGGATTTTTAATACCATTCCTTTACTTACCCTCGGTAATTTACTTTGATACACTGGAGTTTATCTGTGTTTTTGAAAAAGCACATGGATTCGTGTCACATTCTGACTACATGTAACCAACCCAGAGCAGTATTATTAAAGCTTCTCCTTATACTGAGGGAAATGGAAGAAAAACATCTTGTTTGTGTATTGGGAAATTCTTATAAACAATCCTGCCAGGCTAAATTGGGAGCTGTTTTTCACATAAAAGCAGCAATTTATTTTAACAAGGTTCACAGAGACACACAAAAATAATCAGCAGAGAGCATGAAATAGCATGAAATTAAAGAAAACTCTGAACATTGTTGACAAGCCTGGAATAATTTTTAAAATATAAAACTCCAATTAAAAAAATTATTTCTGTATACATTTTATTTAGCCTATTTACACTAAGCTCTGCTCTATCATTTCTTCCTCCATTTACCTTTGTCCTAGAGAGATGATCTGCATAAAAGACAGTTATTTATGATCCAGCTAATTATCTCCCAATGTTAATTTTGATCCTGTTAGTGTACTACAGCAACCACAGCACAACATCACAAGACCTACACTCACAAAATGTAACAATGTAAAATCATGTACATTAGCCCACAATGAGAAACTAAAAGCAGTTTTGGGTAAGTGCTTGCAGCTCTAAGTCTTGATCATGTCTTAAATTTTAGGGCTTTCAACACCTTTAGAAACATGGCATTATTTTCAGAGAGAGATTCCAGGTGTATGTGTGTATAATAAATGGACATCAGACTTTAGAAAAAAAAAATTTTAAAAGGGGTTGTTGTGCAATCCTATTAGCCAAATACTTCATGATCAATAATGTCAGAAACATTTCAAAGACAGGATGAGGCAGGTATCTTTTTCTCTAAGAAAAGGGAACAACAGAGCCCCCCAAAACTTGCAGGGAGTTAGTGACAGAGACAGAACTGCAACTTAAATTTTATAACTGGAAGTAACCTGCCCTTCGGTCATGAGAATCTTCATTTTTTAAAATGTAGAGGGCATTTTCCAATCACTTTTATCTGTACTGCAGAAGCACACATAGTTTCAGAATTTGCCACCCCTAACGTGCATCATGTAAGTGCAGCTGGAAGAATCCCTTTCCCTCAAAAAGCTACTTTGTGCTTAATCTAAAGGATTTGTTTAAAACAAAGCCTACCATCTTTGCAGGTCTTTCCATTCTCGAGAAGTTTCACACCAGTGGGACATGCACACTGATAAGAGGGCTTGGTAGGAGACATCAAACACAAGTGGGAGCAGCCACCATTATTAATTCCACATGGGTTTGTAGCTGTTAAACATAAATCACACAGATTAATGCTTCTGATAACGAATGACCTCATATCATGTGTTAAGACACATACGGCATTTGAGTGGTAGAATCAGTGGCAGCAACACAGATTAAAGGAGGAAATGATAAACACAGAACAAGTAAAAATTACTTCCAAGTGTTGAGTAGTGGGGTATTTATGGTACCAAAATGCACGGATGTTGAACGTTTCCCTTCTCGGGGAAGTAGTACTTAGCTCTAAACAAGAACCTTGTTTCAGCTCTGCTCTTCTCCTTTTTACAAACTATTCAGCATACTGGTGCTGAGTGTATATATAAAAACAAAATGCAAACACAGTAAATTAAAAAACGGTTAAGACGGTAGTTACTACACAGAGCTAGTCCTGTTTAATATCATCTGCCAAATTAACACTACTTTCCACTCAGGAACTACCACTCTGAAAAACAAAAACACTGTGTTACCTGACACTATGGCATAGGAAACAGAAAAATACGACAATAGCATAAATATGTTAGGCAGAAAAAAAGTAAGAGATGGGCGGTTTTCTTGCACTTAAAAATCCCTGCAAGAAATGGAGAGAAAATCTGTTTTCCCTTTGGGTCTTTTGCTATTCTCTGTACTGGAAAAATTGCATCATGACATGGGTGAAGCCACCCAGCACCATACAGAAAGACTAATTAAGATTTCTGCAAATCGGTTCCAACTTGCAGTTAAAAAAAGAAAGCAAGACAGCTTACCATTTGGCTGTCTCTTCTGGCTGAAGGCATGGATATCCATGGGAGAGAAGATGTTGGAATGTATTTCACGCAGGTCCTCCCCGGAGTACTTGCTGCAGGCCAAGATCGAATGCGTGTTCCAGTCAGTCCAGTACAACGTGTCCCCGAACAGCGTCAAAGCAAAGGGATGTGGAAGGGAGCCTTTAACCACTGCTTGCCTAATAGAGCACAGGGAAGAAAATGAATGCTCAAACACAATTCATGTGACAGTTCTGCCTGAATACAGCTTCTGTGAAAAGAAGTTTGAGTACTGTTGATCAGAACGTTGTACCTATTTATTTATGGGAAATGAATATACTGCCCTCACTTTGAGGAATGATATGAAGGAACAACACAGGAATACTATTTTCAGGTTGCCTACTGATGCCGAGAAGCCCAAGAGATGCTAACTGAAATGCTTATTTAGATCTGTGGATAGTTCTTATCATCTCTTGAACAGTCCATACCTGTAGGGCTCTCTGCCACCTCATGAAGTGGGGGAAATGCCAGCTGATTTTATGCAAGTCTGACTGCTACCTGCTGATATACCATGTCCACTAATTTCAGCCTCGGCAGATTTCAGGCTGAGACAAACTGGTCAATTAGCTGTCCATCCATCTCTTCCAGTTTTGCTCTTTTAAATCATCAAAAAAATACTCTAAAGTAAAGTAGTTTTTCACTGTAAAGAAATCCTTAAAGTTACTTTCATTATTATGATAAGTATTAAGCTATTGTTTTTGTTATAAGCAGTGCCATTAAACAGAGTTCTAGTGATTTTCTGACATGTAATGATATTGAGTATGATATGGTTTTGACCCAGCAAACTGGGTCACTGCCTCTCTCCAGGTTCACAAACAAAATTAAAGAGTATACCCATATATTTTATGTATAAATACAAAGACATGCTCATCAGCCATCACAAAAATGCAACACAAACATTAGTGGACAGTTTTTCCAGGTTCTTGTGATGTAGAAACTAATTATCTGTACCTAAGATCCTCAGAACTGGAATTAAGTAGCTCAATTCTTATTTTTATTTTATTCAGAATCACAGAAAAATTTAAGATGGAGAGGGACTACAGAGGTCATCTGGATCAACCCCCTGCTCAAAGCAGGGCCACACAAGTACCATTTACAGGAGTGCTTCTTCCTTTCTTCTTAATTGCCTAAGTGGAAGTGTGTTCCCACCTAGGCAAGCTCCTGCTGGACAGTGGGGATCACCATCACTTTCCTGAACTGGAAGCATAAGGGATTGACACATAGCCCTGCTACTCCCTCAGAATAAGCTACACTACAAACAGCAGCTTCCCAATTGTCTTCTTGCAGAGAAGACAGTAATTATCCATACATTTACTGAGAAAACACCCCCACACCATAGGCATCACTTTTGGAAATAAGTCTAACTGAAATGGTTTAACAGACAACAAAAATACACTTATTTTCCAAGTATTTGCTGTTAAAACATAACAGAAGAGTATATTAAAGCAAGAAGCTTGAAGGTGTCTTCTGCCAAGGACTCTGAGCACAAAGAGACTTTAGTTATTACTGTTCTTTCACCTTAAATTCTGGAAAAAGATGCATTATCTTTAAAGCTTCTGGTTTTTTTCTACTTATGAGAAAAAGATATAGATTCCCTTGCTTGTCACTCTAGTGTTCCAATTCTACACCAAACGAAATCTTCTATTTCTTGGCATTTTGCACTCAAAAGTAGGACATATTATCTTTTCTTTCTTATCTCTGTCTGGAGTCAGGTATATATTTGCTTCTAATTAAATGCACCAACTAAGCACCTTACAAAAGACTATTGTAATATAATTTAAAGCTGAAACCTGCCAGCCAAACAGTGAAGCCAGAATGACACAACACATTCCAGTACCATACCAAGAATAAAGGCATTCTAAACCTGCAAACATTTTAACCAACCCTACCCCCAAACCCTAAACGTCTTCAGATTTGAATTATAGTTTAGAGCAGGCTTGGAGACTAAGTCTTTATGTAAGATACATTGTATGACATTTGACAAATGACACATATGACATTTTGTCATATGAAACAAAGGAATAAAAGTCCGAAACTCTTACTATAATCAAACCTGCACCACAGACAGCATTCCCATAACAAGAGAAGCCACATTTTTATGAAGCATTCTGACTATCTTACTTTAAAACAAAACCAACCAAAAAAAAACCACACAGAGGAATTTTACATGCGATTCGTATCCACCACTAGTGGGAATAAATCTTTGAGTACAATAGCTGCTGTTAGACACGTCTATCTTTCAGACAACCATCTATTCATATGACAATGCATCAGGTGAACTGTGACCCTTATTTAAACCAGCCCTTTTCTGGAGAGATTCAGGAGCCCTTCATTTGACTGTGCTGTCAGTCACAGCCTTGAAGCAATTACTCCTCAACTAGTATTACTCTTCTCAGCAGATATAAGGTTGCACTGCATGAAGATGGCTTTGGGCCCAAACACAAGGATGTATTTCCTGCATTTCATTAAGAACAGTAGTACCAGTAACATGTACTCTGTAATCTCTGTTTCCACCAGCAAAACCAGCAGGGCTTTTTCCCCCTCGGAACAACCTCCACAGGCCACACCTGCAGCCTTGCTGAACAGTGGCCACATGGTATGCGCCAGCATGGAAGCAGTGGCTTGAGTTGAGCTCAGTGAGTCTCCACACCCTAATGAGGAGCAGGAGGAAAGCGCTGGAGAGCCCAGCTATTAAAAAAATAGGAAAAGAAAGAAGAGAGGGAGCAGGAAATGACCTTTTGATGGCTGCTGGGAGCAGCTATGCTCCATCATGACCTACACTAGCAACCGCAAAGCTCTGCTTTTGGTGAGCGAGATGAGGGGTCCCAACTTCTGCCTTGACTGATTATTTATGAAATACACTCAGGTGGATGAAGGGGACCAGAGTGTCACCTGTAGTACTCAGCTGCTGCACAGAGTTGGTGGGAGCAGGTGCCTTGCACCTCCAGGGTGGTTCACAAGCACCCATACAGGGTCAGGGAGCAGACAGGTCTCCAAGTTTCTGGCCCTGATCTGGGTTCCAGGTACAGCGCTGCAGGTGCAGTTGGGCTGATGGAACCTGACAGCTCCTTGGTGGCAACTACACTGTCAGGCCAGGCTTGGCTGGAACAAGTGATATGACAGCAAAAGGCACTCCATCCTACTATCCTTCAGCAAGCTCCCTGGTTCCTTCAGACTGCTGCACTTTTATCATTAGTCTGGTTTAGAAAGACACCAGAGACGATGGGAAAGTGAGAGCTGGGGATAAGGAGTAATGTTATTCATTCAGGAGACATCTCCAGGGCTTCAGCAAGATGCAAATCGCCTCTATATTAGATGGTACTAAGCACACCCGAACTTTAATAATCTTCCCTGTGCAAGGCATATAATCACGTAAATTTGCCTTAAAAATCTGGGTGGTGATTGACATTTAAAATGCCACCATCTCTGTTGAGTTGTCTGGGAAGGAAATGCACTAAGGGATAGCAGAGAAGGAAGGTGAGAAAAGAAAGAGAGAGAGAAAACCAACAGTTTCCACAGGAATTAAACTCTGTGTTGAATATCATTATTTCCCAAATACAACTATTTATCATCACAGTAATCAGAGATGCCATTACAATAAATACTTGCTATGGCAGAGTTTTCTACTCTCTGGAGAAAATATAGATCCAATTTAAATACATTCACCTTTGTTCTATTCTTATTCTGTTAAAGAGTCCTGTGAAACACTTCGCGAAGATAAAGGAAACAAACAATAAACAAGTTAAAGCAGGAATTACAAAAGGGACTACCAAACCCTGAAATAGAATATATACATGAAACTTCATAGATAGTCTATCCAGTTTTATATTAACAATGACAAAAAAGCTCTTGCTTCAGGAGAATATGTATTTCAGACAAAGACTAAACACACTTGAAATAAAAAGTAACAGCAAAATGACCAAAAAACCATTAAATTCATATCCTTTGTTACAACCAGGATTCCCTCAGTCTGCCTTATTTCTTTTTCAACTAATACTAGCATTCAAAGCTATGTTATAGCTATGAAATTTATTAATTCAGATCACCAAAAGAAAGCCACTGACAATCAAGATAATTTAAATTTAAAATATCATAAGAACTACTATTTTCCCTCCGAGAATTTTAACAGATGTTTTATATCCAAGCATAACAGCATTTCTACATAAAAGTAAACAAGTAAACACTTTCCATTAACCAAATGCCTTTTACTCTTGCTGCATTACAGTTTTCTAGTCTCAAGAACTGATCAGAACACCTGCAGAAAACCTGGGGTACTTCAGATGTTCTGGCCTGTATGTCTCCGAACCATTAACATTCCAGCTTCACAGTAGCAAAACTCCTTTCAGGTGACCCCTGAGGCTGCCTGTGTTCAGTCTCCAGGGCAGGGTGCAAGCATTTCTGACATTTATGTTTGACTCCATTTCTGCACTGTCCCTATGGGGGACCCCATACCTATTACCATCTCCCAGGCTATCAGAAAGGGGGAAAAAAAGTCTGCTTCTAGTGCTCATCATATTAAAGAAAGCATGTAAGAGGCTTGCACGAAGCAAATTAAAATATTTTAAGCAAAACCTTTTTTGCCATCTACAGAGTGCCTTGAGTATTTACAAAATCGCAGGAATTGCACATCTTCGACTTGCAACAACTGGAAATGTTAGCAAGTGGCCAAAGCACTCAGAGCATGAATCAGATGAAGCAGGATCAAAGACTAAGATACACACATAAAATACCACACAAAGGATGCCACAAGGAGGGCAGGGAGCTCTGGTTCCCTCAGCTCACAGGATTTCCTCTCCTGCCAACCTAACAAAAACATTTGCAAAGCAAACTCAGAAAACTAAGCTGGATTTTTACAATGGATTTTTACCTATCAGAAGACAAGCCTGCTTTTAATTATCTGAGAAAGTAAGCAGGAAACACAACTTGTGGGATATAATGCTCTCTTTTCTGACCAAAGTGTTTTTGTCTTTTGACACTTCTTTAAGCCACAATTGCCATGTGTTTCCAGAAAGAATATATAACAAACAGGTCTAGCAATGACATTTCAAATCCCACCTGCAATGAAAGTCTGAAAAAGTCAATCAGAAATCAAATAATAGTTGAGAAATGAAGTCATTCTGTGGGTCATTTTTCAGGCAAACAGATGTTTTGAAGCTCCACTTTTCCAGCATTTTTTTTCAGAAGCACCTTGGGGAAAAACCAAGAAATTCACCCTAACTCTATGTCCAAATCATCCAATTAATTCTGTTTATGCAGGATTCTCTAGCAGTTTTAATTAGGGTTTAATTTAGCTTCTGCACTGACCTGTCTTGGTGAGGTATTGAAACAGGCTTCTCACCACTGACTGGTTCCTCTTCATTGCTCAAAGGTGTTAAGCAATTTTATCTCACAAAAATATACAGAAAGATATAAACAGAACATGAGATTTTATACCTTGTACATAATGTCATGTACTGTACATATTATAGGCAAATAAGGAAAAAAGCCCTCCTCTAAATGCAGGGATACAGTATTTTTAGTGTTTCAACAAATCTGCAACTAATCATCTGGCAGACAGACATGAGCTGATGCTCAAAAAGAGGAACAAGAAAAATCAATGCTCAAGTGCAAACTTAAGACATTCACCTCTTGCAAGAGCTTCCCAGCTTTCTGACAGTAGCTAAAAGTATGTTTTCTTACAGTGGCCTCAGAAACCATCTCATTAGCACAAACACTTCCTGGGGGACCTTGTAAGTGCATTTCCCTTCAGCCAGTAACGTGTTAACTTATTAATTAGAACTGCTGCTGCAGGGTAAAGGAAGAGGAAATTAATTCAAGAGCTGCCTTAGCAGGCCAACCTATCTCAGGGACTCTACCCACAGGAGAGCTGTCTGCAATTCAGTTTTGTTTAATTAGTCCCACAAAAAGCAACTGTTCCCTCTGATAAGAGCAGGGCGAGGGCCGCAAAAAAAACAAAACCATCTCTTCTATGCATCAATTTAGTTCTTTAATTATTGCATTCTGACATGAAAAACTGTTCGTTCCTTTCTCTCACTGGCAAATCAAGGGCATTAGTCATCAATTTCTGTGCTCTTCGCCTTTATTCTAATGAGCCCAGCACTGCAGCAGCCAGGGCTAGTAAATCCCAGGGCTAGCAGGTAATGAACCATAATCGCCTCTGTAAAATTTGCTAGAGAGGTTTTCTCACGAATTTATGACTCTACCACATACTTAACTGAGTACTACTGCCAGAACTGTCATGCTGCACACTGGTTTTAATGGCTCACTGTGACTCCAGTCCTATCGGAAGAGGTGACAAAAACTCCACCAAACCCCAGTAATCAAGGCTTATACTTTGTTTCTCTCTCTGCATATTCCTCCCACCTGCCTACTCTTTCACTTTCCAGACCCCTGCAAGCAACAAGTAAAGGATTCATGTCCGTCATGCACCTGGGATGGGGCACCCCAGGATGCACGGACAGACTGGGAATGAGAGGCTGGAAAGCAGTGCCAGGGAAAGGGACCTGGGGGTCCTGGGTCAGTGGCCAGTTGGACATGAGGCAGCAGTGCCCTGGAGCCAGGAGGGACAACCCTGTCCTGGGGGCACCAGGCCCAGCATCCCCAGCCGGGCCAGGGAGGGACTGTCCCGCTCTGCTCTGGGCTGGGGCAGCCTCACCTCAAATATTGTGTGAAGTTCTGGGTGCCACAGTATCAGAGAGACATAAAGCCATTAGACAGTGCCCAAAGGAGGGCACAGGGATGGTGAAGGGCCTTGAGGGGAAGCCGTGTGAGGAGCGGCTGAGGACACTTGGTCTGTTCAGCTGGAGGAGACTGAGGGGAGACATCGCAGGTACAGCTTCTCCTGAGGGGAAGAGGAGGGGCAGGCACTGAGCTCTGCTCTCTGGGACCAGGGACAGGACCCGAGGGAACGGCTGGAGCTGTGCCGGGGAGGTTTAGGCTGGATATCAGGGAAAGGTTCTTCCCCCAGAGGGTGGTGGGGCACTGAACAGGCTCCCCAAGGAATGGTCACGGCCCCAAGGCTGCCAGAGCTCCAGGAGCGTTTGGACAACGCTCTCAGGCACAGGGTGGGATTGTTGGGGTGTCAGCGCAGGGCTGGAGTTGGACTCAATGACCCTGCTGGGTCCCTCCCAACTCAGCATATTCTATGATTCAGATCACAGTCCTTCTCTGAGATACGAATCTTAAAAGTTTTAATTCTTGTGTACTGTCAGACATAATATTCCAACTATAGGAATAAAAGAACAAAAAAGTTTTGGGTTTCTTACAGATTTAGAAATACATTGCGAATTTCTAGAGAGAACTCCTTCCAAATTTTAGATCTGTGAGGTCTGAACTTCAATACTTTAATACTGTCAGTGACAGCAATTAAATTTTTTTCCTATTTACACTGTATTTTTGCACCTTCCAAACCACAAAATCAGCTTTCTCTGAACCGTTAAAATTTTTTTTTTTGACAGAAAGATGTTAGTTCCTACCAAATATTTCTCCCAAAGCAATTAAAACTTATGCCATCCGACTTTCCATGAAGCTTTTACAATCGCTTGCCTGCTACAGACTCCCACCTCCTGTCATGCAACGCTAAAAAACTTGACAGATCAAATCTTTACTCATCTGCTTCCTTTTCCAAGTTGCCAAAACTATCCAGATCTAGAAGATCCAGTTTTTATGAAGATATGTGTCTTTCAGTAACTCATTTGGCTTTTTCATTTCAATAGCTCCAACTTCCAGAAGCATGTATTTTCCCAGACATGCTGGCATTAGGTAAAGCATCAGGAAAACTAGTAACACTCCACAAGGATAAAACAAAAGAATCTGTTCTAATCAAGAGAAATTTAGCAACAAAAACCCTCAAAACAATTAAGTATAAATATAAAGCAGCAATTTAGAAGAATGGTCTAAAGACCAAGAAAAAAAAAATCACCAGAACTAGCAGTTTCTAAATACACCAAAGAGTCTGGTTTAAGTTAGATTACACACTTGATAATGATCTTGTTCTCCCCCACACTTAACTCTTAAGGAAAAAAACTCTAAGAGATACCCCTCTTAAGAGGTGGTGGTGGAAACCTGTAGGTGGGGGTTTTTGGTGGTTGCTTTTTTTTTGAGGGGGCTGGAGATGGCAAGGCTAAAGGCTTTGTGGGTTTTGGATGGTTTGGTGGGGTGATTTTTTCCACCAAAAAGGAAAATCTAAAAGGTTTTTGCTTCGGCTGCAGAGCTAGAAACTGTCTTTTCTTTTTTTGTATTAGTGAATCAGCCACTGAAAAAGATGAACAAAATAATTAAGACACAAAATACAGAATTACAGCTGTAAAACAACACATTGAGAAAGCTAAATTTGTTGGATAACCAAAAGACAGTATCTAACACCAAAAAAAAAAAAAAAAAAAACAAACACTTTGGATAGCCCCAAAAGATCTTTTTTCATTATACAGGCAGAGGCTAAGAGGTCACAGCAGAAAAAAACCACCCCATAAAATCCCACCGTAGAACAGCCTAACTTCTGTAGTTCTTTTTTTCTCCTCCTAATGATGTAATTGGAAAGAATAAAAAATGAAACAAAAATGCCTGGATACAGATGTTGACTATTTTTTGAATCTTCAGAACTTTTCTCACATGCCTAGGGAAAAACAGGTGCTGTTAGAATTTGTTTGTGCCTCTGAGGGCTTAAGGGAAGTCATATGTACTTTCCTTTCTAGGGATGACTTCCCTTTCTGCCTCTCAAATAGTAATATATTAGCATACTGCCACGACATATTCCTGATACTGAAATATATAAATTTGAAAAATAAACCAAACCTAAGGCATTAGACTGCTTTGGTTTTTATGGCTGTGTAAGAAAGAATTAGTAGATCTAAAAATCTAATTACTTGTCTGTACAGGTCTTTATTACAGGCTTAGTTAATTCCAGAGAATTTACTCTGGAATGAGGTAAGTACTGGGACTCAGGTGACTTCACTTCTGTGCCATGAGGCAGCTGTTGGACACAGCTGTGTGCACACAGACAAGGCTGGTCAGCCCCTTGCACCAAGACAGATCAGCACCTCCACAGCCTCATCCCCGAGGTTAACCAACAACAGACCAGGGAACAAACACCACGAAAATAAAACCTGAATACCAAACCCAAGTATATTTACATCACTGCAACAGATCACCAGCAAGAGATAAACTGCAAAGAAGTCACTAGCAAAACAAGACTGAAAAAGCAAAAGTGCCAGCAAGAAACACTGAAGTAGCTCTGGAACGAGAAAGGCTGGAGACACCAGATAAATAAAAAATACTCAAGTTGCTACTGTATACGACAATTTTTATCCTTTTCTCTCCATTACTTGAAAACTTATGTGACAGTCTTCATTTTTGAAAGAAAGTGAATGAAAATTCGCTATGAAATATTCTCTTTTTGGTACTAAGTTTTCTTTCTTGTGAAACAAACAGCAAATGAAGTACTACTTCAAAATAGATATCCACAGTCCACATTTTGAATTAACCAAGCTAGTCATAATACTTATATCTAAAGACACAAATTTAAAACTGCATCCAACTCCTAGCACTTTCCATGAACAAACACCATTACAAACATACTGCATGAGCATGTGATCGCTTAAAAGGCAGAATTTAGGAGGAAAGCGATGTAACGTTTCAAAACAGCATTACAAAGAAATTGTGGAATTCAAAATAAATATCACAGGAAGACAGTGGACATGTTTCATGCATGTTGCCTGTATTCCTACTCACCAGTCCACACAAAACAATGATCTTATCAATAGAATTCATTTCTTTATGTCAAATTAACATTTGTGGTGAAAGGTGGGACAGTCCCTAAGAGGTCAGAACAAAGAGCATAAGAAAGGATATTTCATGCCCAGCTAAACTAGCTGAAGCATCACAAAAATTTGCAAAGAACAACCCCACAAAAAATCGCCTCTCCATATGACACCTTGGGCACAAGCTAACTGTGATTTATTTGTGTGTGCAAACAGTACTTGTCAAAGCTCATCTAATGAAGAGGGTCATCGTTTAAATCAGAGATAAATGAATATATACAAAGTACCAGTTATACCCTTAATTAAGAAGTAGCCATGACTGGATCAAAAAGAATTACATCATTGCTATAAAACTGTTCAAGGAAAACAGTCATTTTAACACAGCTCTCCTGTAAGGACTGTTTTCCACTAATTTCCCATCCCCCAAGATTAATGAAATGAAATACTAATACATGATGATCCATTTTCTCATACTATCTTCTGCATTTCTGAATGCCACAGCAACACTGCCCAGAAGACCTACTGAAAAGAGACGATTTTGCTATATCGTCTTACACAATTAAGAACAGGATTTGAGGATTTTTTTATGGAGCTGGTTCTGAGAAAAGTCTTTGGGAGAGTTACAGGGTACCCTGAAGAGAAGCACACATTCCACTTCACAGTGCTGGAAAGGTGAAGATGGTGAAGGATAAAAGTTTCTGACAGCACTGCTTTGCTTAAAATTTTGCAAGTGCTAATGTGACAATTTGCTGCAACACAGATCACAATATTGCTTAAGCAGCCTCTTCTAAGAAAATCCCCACATTACACACATAAACCAAAAACTTCTTACCTATGACTTCCATCCAGATTTGATTTGTGGATGAAATTCAGTTTAGCATCTGCCCAATAGAGTTTCTGTTCCTCATAATCCAACGTCAGTCCATTCGGCCAATATATGTCCGTGTTAACGATAATGGAGCGGCTTGAACCATCCATCCCAGCTCGTTCTATCTTTGGCACTTCTCCCCAGTCTGTCCAGTACATGAACCTACAATTATTCGAAAAGAGAAAAGACAAAAAAAGAAAGCAGTCATGTATAAATCTACAACCAGAACACTGACTACAACTTTCAGTAAAGACAAAGGCACTCTGTTCTCATTGGCAGAGACAATGTCTGTAGAGCTCTGCTCTACTGGGTAAGGGGTACATGCCCTGGGAAACAAAGCAAAGTTACTTTACAAAAAGCTGAAGAAAAACAACTTAAGACAAACTCACAGTACTGTGTCAGGTTATACTTCCGTAAGTTTCTTTCTTTCCTTGGGTCAAGTGAGAAAGTTGGAGATACCCAACAGATCTTGACAACCATCTCAAAATTCAACATTAAACAGCAAAGACAGATATTAGAAATCGTCATTAAAGTACAACAGCTTCCTTAATAAGCAGAATTTAGAGGGGAACAGAAGAAGGTGTGTAGACTTACAGCAGACACAGCTGCATGTGACGCAGTGAAGAGGATTTGATGGAAGACCAATTCATGTCCTTTTATTTCCAGAGAAATTCTGAGACAAGCAGCTAAGTCAATACGTTTAGAAGCATAGCTTGCATCCAGTAACTGAGAAAAACACTCCGTAAAATCTTCTAAGACTGGACAAGCAAGTTTTAAAACATGTAATGTAACTGAATTTTTAAACATTAATTACCAAGTAGTGGGGAGAGGGAAGCTACTCAGTTGCATTTAAGACTGAGGCAAAGCAAGGGAAATCACTTTATTTTGGCTGGAGACTAGCAGGGGGTGAGAATATTTGTCCTTTTTCTGCAGGTGGTAGAAAATGGATTGACTTTTGTGGGTTGTTGACAGAGGCATAACTAAACTGAAGTAACATAGAATATAAACAGATCAGCCAAAGGGTGTCCATGGTGCTTGCTCTGTTTTGTTGTTGCAGCTGGAACAGACTACTGTCCTAGATTGCTTCTCATAACCTCATGACATCTGCCAGCATTACCTGCTTGTATCTGTGCTCCTTAGCCTGGCTCAGTCAAAACAATCCAGATTAGGAAAGACCTGAAGCCTTTAAACTAACTCAGATCATCGCACAACCACAACAGGTCAGTATATGGTGCCCACATGTGAGGAGGCCTAGCCACCCATCCTCTAAAGGAAAACAAATGTGCAATACATTTAAGAAACACTTGCAGATGAAGTTATTCTTGGCAAAGACTTTTTTTTATTATTATTATTATTATTTTAAAGAGTCAGGAAATTCCATGTCATATCTTCCCCCTTAATTCATGTCTACAGCATGCTTGTTTTAATGTGCAGCAATATCTGAGGACAGAAATGTAGCTGATTAACAAAATATTGTCCTATTTGATCCCAAGTGAGTCATTCTTCATGGAGCAACATGTTTATCTTAACACAGAGCACAAAACTATCTGAAGAGAACATGTGAGATTTCTCTAGGCATAAACAAGTGCTTCAGATAAAGTGGTTTTTCATCAGGAAGAAGGATAAACCCCAAATAATTTCCAGATATGTAGCACAGTAGCAAGGCACCTGGCCAAGCTATGCAATAAGAAAGTACACTTGAAAAAAGAAACGTTAAAAAAAAGTCAGGCAGCATTTCACCAGTGAGCATGTGAGAAAGAAGAGAGAAAAAAAGAGATTTACTTGTAACTTCTTTAAGACAGCCATTCTTTGCCTCAGTTGTCAAGTCTTAGACTTCCAAATCAAGGTTAATAAGTTCCAAGGCTCTGACCAGCCTGCTGGACTGATTTTTTTGGACTGAAACAGCTCATTAATCACTGTACAGTCCCATATTCTTTTCTGTCTCACTCTCACCTCTCATGCACGCTGCAATTACTCAAGCAAAAACAGGTAAGGATAGTTTGGTAAGAAAGAAAAGACTTCCCAGACTTCACAAAACCAGCCCTATTTCTTTTGTCAGAGGAACACACACACAGAGAACTGGCTTTAAGATTCAGTAATACTTCCAATCAGCTCCAGTGACCTCTGTGCACTTTCTTCAACAGGTTCAGTTTTTTTCACTATCACATGTTTGTTTTCCTCCACCTTGCTTGAAAGCCTGTGAATTTTAATGTCTCCATTAGAAATCTTTGGAACCAGCCATGCTCCATCTGGTGACAGCCATGCAGACAAGGTAAGGGCCATTATCCCTCTTCCCCATCTTCTTCAAACACATTTACTTATTTCATTTGGGGAAAAAAAAAAAACAAAAAACCACCACCAAAGCCCATGGGATAGAGCAAAATATTAAGAGAAAAGTAATGTCTTGTGCTAAATCATCTAGTTATACCTTGCTATACAATTAAAATCCAGGAATCTAGATTTTAATTTTACCAGCAGACTGTGGAAATTGTTGTGAGCTGGTATAAAAATCTAACAGAAAAACCAAACCAACAACAATAAAGTGTATTTCTTTTTATCTGTGCTTGTAATTTTTAATATTACAGAGTTATGCCCCCCTCCAAAGAGTTAAGAAACATCAAGTATTTGACATACACTTATAGAAGAGAGGAAGGTTCTTAGACTTGAATAAAAAAAAATTAGTTGGTATTTTGTTTGGCTGTGGCCCAGAATGTTGATTTATCTTAAATGTTATCCCATCATTAAAAATTACAAACAAACAGAGAAAGAGTTTTGATAGTTTTTTCCTACAAACATTTTTCTATGCCTCTTTAAATCTAGCATTTTTTGGGGTTTGCATCCTGGTGCATAAGGTGAATCCAGGCAATAAAACTTCCTCTTAAAAAGCCTCAGAAATCACTATGCACTGTACAGTTGTAACTTCACAGTTTTGATTTGCCTCAAATAGAAGGTTTTGCTGTAGCAAAACAAAAACCCAACCAAACAAAAAGGATGAAACAGTGTGTCACAGTTCATTCTATGCGATGAACAAATATAATAAGTAACCGAGCTTCCTTTCCAAAAAGCCCATAAATTCTAGGCACTCTGATAGCAGAATATCCCACATCCAGAGAAAAAAGCTCACAGACTACAAATGCCAAGATTACATGCTGTAATTTAGCAGTGATTTCCGACAGTATGCAGAGAAGGAGAGAAATTTATTGCCAGCACCCATCAGCTTTGCAACTTTCTGATCCGTAAACATTCACCTTCCTGAATGTTATTCAGTGGCAAGAGCAGCTGCTTAATTGGGACAGCTAATTATTTGGTGGGGTCCTTCACAGGGAATGCCCTAACTTCCCAATTATGCTTGGTTCAGGCCCTAAGAACTTCTGAGCTCTACAGGGAGCTGCCAAACTTCAGAGTCTGCAGCAGCCCCTGTGGAGCTCATCAGCTCTGCAGTGGACCCTGTGAAACACAGCCAGCTCCAGCTCCAGCACTAACAGGACTGGCACTCCTCTGACCGAAAAATACAGAGTTAAACAAGCGGCACTGGAGTAGTTCAGGAAAACTACGCACAATAAATATGTTTGGTTATTGAAAATAGCTCTTGACTTGAGAAGAAATGTTCAGGAGTTTATGAAAAGACATTTGAATCAACTGACCCTTCAGGTACCTGAACGGAGACTCTTTCTGAGGCAAGTTCAGAAAGGGAAGAAAACTGCAATCCAGAAGCACACAGCAGTATTGAAAGACACAGAAAATGGATTTTCAAATATGGGGACTAAAAGTATGACAGGAAGGTTTTAGTACAAAGTTTCTCAACCAACTGCAAAAGTCAGAAAATATTTTTGGTCCTCCAGGAAAAGCAAAAAATGTACATATAAATTAAATATGGAAATAATCCTTCATAAAAGAGAGGAAGAAATATCCTTTGGGGATACAATCAAGATAAACATGAGAGAAAAGATGTTCTTAGCTAGCTGAGAACTGTACTCTTTTACAATAGCTTGTCTCTGTAAATAAGTGTATTAGTTGATTGAGTGGATTAGTTGAATGTAATTTTCAGAGCTGCTTTACAATAATATCTTATGTTAATATTCAGTGCAGTCAATATCATTTTCTGTGCAAATTACCCTATCTGCAGCTTTTCGGTTGCCTCTACACCACTCTTGCACATACTAAGAACAGCTATGTGAGGAATGGGTGTGAATTAAGCACGGAATTGTTAACATCCTAACACACTGAATCTTTTACTTTTTACCCTTATTTTGGGTTCAGAAGCCCACAGGTTCCCAACAGAGCTGCAGTTTCCCATTTCAGGTAGGCACAGTTGGCTCTGAACCACCTGCCTTAAGCATTGCTATGTACACTGGACAAAACCAAACCAAGACTTCTTACACTGAAAATCAAGCCTTTTTTATTTCTCTCTTCTGCAAGGCATCAGTGTGTCTAGTAAATGACTGAACGACCCAGATGTGCTGAAAATGCTTGACAAGCAAGCACCAGTGGGCCCAGCTGTGCCTCTTTAACTGTCCCCATCCTGACCCTCCATCCCTACCCCTTGCACCTAGGGGAGGGTGGAGGACAAGCACAACTCCACAGGTGCTTGGATCTCAGCTATTGAATTTCACAGCCCAGACCATCAGCATCAAGCTAGACGGGGTCTCCGTCCAGTGACTGGAACACAATGATCTGTGACAGGCACACCTCAATATGGCATCACTGCTCACACAGCAGGAACCTGTGCAGGAACAGGGGTCATTGTGGATAAATTACTGCAGCCTCCATAGCTCACTTGTCAGGGATGCTGAAAGACTCGAAAGACAGGTGAGAGAAATCCATGTGTAAAATTCCACGTGTAAGTCTACTATACGCACCAGGCAAAGCTCTACTGGGACAGATATTTTATAAGGCATACAAATATTTTGCCCGGTATACTCTATACTGGTTCCCTCAAGATGAAGATGCTGTCCTGGTGACTGCACTTTCATGCAAATGACTGCATTTATCCTAGGACATCAGGCAGGATATTAACCAAGCAAAACCCATCTGTAACCAGGATGGCAATGTGAGGATTTCCACTTTAGAGCTGGCTTTAGTCTCCTACTCAGACCTTATCTAGCAGGAGAAATAAAATTATCACCAGACCTTCCCTTTTCTTGAAATCGATTTCTAAAATAAGGGATAAATGCAAACATTCCACTTTTGGAATGAAGAAAAGCTGTGATAAAGAGATCAAAACTCGATGCTTTGTCTCTAGCTCAGTATCAAGAACAAAGTATAAAACTAGAACGAGATTTTGTAGATGGCATTCATAAACCCTGAAAATAATGCCTTAGAAAAGCCACTGAAAGTCTTTCATAAGAAATCAACATGGAAGCACAAACCTACATGACATTCTCATTTCATAACCAAAAAGAAAAAACTCAGTATTCAAGCTAGTCACCATGGCCTCTGTTTTCAGGTATTCCAGTTTAAAGAAAATGCTGGGCAATCTGACAAAACAGATGAGGGACTGTTGTTCATTTTCACCCAGATATTTCTGAGGGTCTGTAGGAAGTAAGGTTTGACTTAGCTGTCACATCAAACATACAGTGATGCACTGCAGAGTCTTGTGCATATGGCTGTCCTTTTGGCCACAGATCCCCAGGAAAAACAGAAAGATGTTCATTAAAAAAACAAGAAGCAGCTATTTTTTTGCTGAATGCTCACAAAGGCAGAATTTTCATTGTTTGAGCAGGTGGAAAGGTCTCTTGCTCCTTGAACTTGTAAATTAACCTTTCCTATCTCCAGACACAAAAGGTCTAATGACATGCCTCTAATGACATGCCTTTCACAGTTAGGAAACAAAAGCCATTTTTTGGTTTCTCTTAGAGCAAGCAGGAAATAAAGCTTGTCAAAACTTAGCAGCATTTGAAACAACAATTTTCCCAGTTTAAGCAAAAAAAAATAGAGAGGGATACAATTTCCTCTCTCTGTTACAGATTAACACCATCCCTTGCTGACTGCAAGATGCAAATGTGCTTTGGAAGATTCCGGCCAGCCCTTTGCACAGGAACCACTCCAGATATGATACACCAGACCCTGCCAAGTTCAGACAGAAGGCAAGCCAACAGAAAACTAAAACATAATTAATGTAACAGGAGATAGACAAAATAAAAGAAGAAAACTCCTTGCCTTCCAACCTACCTTGGTTCTTCAAAAATAACATGAAAATAGAGGAAAGAAAACCAGCTGGCAGTTTTGACAGACTTTCAAAAAAACAAACACACAAACAAAAATGCCACAAACCAACAACTGTGACAGAGTCTCTCAAGAGGCCAGGAAAGAAGCTGAGCCAGGAACATGTGCTGGGTAACTCTGCAGGGCTGAGGAGTCTGACAGAGGTCTGCTCTGGCAATGCCTCCAGCACCGCCCAGGAGGAAGCCATGTACACAGAAACACACCTTCCAAATAGTTCTTTAAGAACCTGCTGAAAGGTGCAGATCTCTACACACCTGTGAACTGAAAAGAATAATGAAAGCTAGCACAAAGGAATATTTAGCTGCATTAAAACTACAAGTGGGGGAAATCAGTGAGAAAATGGTGAGATCACAGTTCTTCATCTTTCTTGGATAAAATTGACCTTCTTTGTACAATGAAAAAAAAATCTGTTTCTTGACAGGGACTTGCACTAAAAACATAAACATTTGTACTGCACATAATTAGTTTGTAAATGAGGGTTTAGAATTCTGTAATTTCAAAGAGCCTTGGGTTGAAACTATACAAGTCAGCTGCTACAATAATTTTTCACTCTCTGCTTTTTCAGCTCAGTCATAACCAAACTTGTATCTTATATGTGAATAAAAAACTGGAATTATTCTCCATATCTCCCTATGCATACTGAATGCAGGAAGGGCAGAAAGATTATACCCTATACTTGTATCTTAAACTGAAGCCCTAGACACACACACACACACACACTTCTCCATGGCAAGAGAGCACAGTCATATATGCCAGTTGTGTTGCTTGGTGAATGAGGGCAAGAGAGACAAATCTGCCATTTGGCATTCTGGGCTGTTTCTCAGAAACAAAAATCTTGGCATCTCCCATTGCTGTGCAAGGTTTGGAGTTATGAACTCCTCCATTCCACGTACTCCACAGATACATCACCTACACCCAGCAACCAGAATGTACCGATACAATCATCCTAGCAAGCCTTAATGCAGATGCAGCTTATAATGCAAACAGTTTTTAACCAAGACCCACTCATTCAACTTTATTCTCTGATTTAATGGAAGTTTACTCTAAGCTGTGGTCCATCAATCCCCTGATGCAGTTCACTGTAACATCAAATGGGTACCTGTGCTAAAACATGGAAGGGCAGGATGGCACAGCCAGGAACAAGAGAAGAGAGGAGAAGATTAGGTCAAAAAAACTATCAGAGAGATGACCTGTCTTCCATCAACTGAAATTGGGAACAACATGTTCAGTACCATGAGATCCTTTTGCAACTTTTCCTCTGTGAGATTTCTTTTTTATCATTCCAAGTCTTTCATCAGTAAAATATCCCCTTGCTATTCAGCTCCTCTCTCAGTAAACAGCTACCAACTGGATGATTTTTATGTTCTTCATTCCTGACTCCTCCAAGAAGCCCTACAGAACTTTAATGGTCTGCCAAGCCATGCTGAATCTTACCCTCCATATCATATTTCAGCACTCTGCTAATTCTTTTTTCCTAGTTTTCATCCTATTGTTTGGTATGTAAATCAGGCTTACTTACACGCAACCATCATTCCCTAGGCTTTTTTTAAAATTCAATTAATTCATGTCATCTAGGGGTTCAGCACATTTTCAGTGCAGCTCCTGTCCTTGTGATTTATCAGTTTGTTGATACGGAAACCAACCTGATGCCACTTTGATCATCCACTAGAATCACTAAATCACTTATTCTCCTGTAAGAAAGTGGCACACACCAATTAATCTTTTCACATCACAGAATTACGTAAAATACGGCCTTGTTTTTAACCAAAAGCTACATGACATTCATTACCAAACAAACCACAAAAAAAAGGGGGTGGGAGGAAGAGGAGAGATTTCTCCATAAAGGATAAGAAGAGTAGAAATAAAGGGACACATTGTAATTAATGCATAATGAGACAGGTTACATTACACGAGATTTGGTTAGAGATCTAATTCTGGAGATACAAACCTAGGTAGACTTGGCTTTTATTGAAAAGAAACTACATTTTCCCAGAGCATTTAGAAAGGTCCATGAAATGTGGTCTGAATACTGGCCAAAGGCTTTGTATTCAGATGGAACAAACACCACTTCATTGTTATACTGAAAACATTATTGTCAAATAACTGAAATGTCTGAGACTTTACTCAAGCTTTTTCTAGGTGAGATTTTGCTGTAAAGGAAGTTAAGAATGCTTCTACTTCTCCATTCCTACTGTAAACAGCTAAATATTGAGTACTTGGATTCAATTTTTATGGAAAAAGTTGCATTCTACAGTAACTATTATGCACATGGAATTCTGAAGTTAAAAATCAATTAAAACAGCTTTAAACCCAGGTCATAACATTTCTCCCTACAAGCTTCTTTTGCAGGTAACTCACTTGCCCTTCAAGTAAGAGCCACCATTAGCTTGCATACAAATTGCTTCCAGCACAGAGATACATCAAAAGTGGGAAAAATTTCCAAATCCTTGCCCTAGTACAGGCCTCTATCACAAGACATCTTCTAACAAGGGACAAAGAAAATGCCCACCAAATATGACACTAAGGGAAAAATCCCAAGTATGTTTCCAATCACTCAAGTATAAAACTCACTCTAGTTTAAACCTTTAATCTCAAGCCTGAATTGCTCAACAGAAAAAAAGTGCTGATAATTTGCCATCAGTTCATAGAATTTAAAAAAATTATACTAAATGCTGTTAAGAGGTTTTTACAAAATACAGGCTGCTTACAAACAGAGAAGTCTTCTTCCCTGTTTTCCTTACAGCATCTGCAAGGGGAAAAAAAAGGATCACCTTTTGAGCAATTTAATTAGATAAAACACCAAGTTTTGAAACTCAGCTGCTGCTTGGGAGGGCAAGTAAGAAACAGATACTACAGAAATGATATCACGATATACTAAAAATCCTAGGAAGGGGAAGCCTACATTTATTTATCAACAATGTGGGGAACTTTTGCGCACATAAGTGGCCTCTAGAAATTGCCCATCTTATGTAAAATCAGAGATTGTCAACATCAGCAAAACCCCCAGTTTTCTTTGTGTGCAACTTTGACATTGGCAGAAGCACAAAGTAAGATTCCAGCAGTATTTTGCATATATAAATGATGCTTCTTTCTTGCCCAATAAATACTTTACTTATAAAAGTGATCCTTCTGCTTGCAGTTACTTTTGCCACTCAAGGCTGCCACTTTTCCACCTCTCTCCTGCATCAATGAAGAAGGTGGAGAGTTGATGCAGAAGGGCCCAAAAGCTTCTCTCCTTACACCTACTGCTGGCTACCTTCCTCTGCTCTTACCCCACTCTGAAACCCTCCAAAGAGGTAAAAAAGATGTGTTGGTGACAATACAACAGGAAGAAAAAAAATGTAGAGATGTGTAGAAGACCCAAAACCAGTGCTGGTACCAAAGAAGCCCACCTAGGTCAAATCAATTATCTTATTTTCAAACCATGCAAACTTAACAAAATCTGTCTAGTTCGAAGCTTTTCCTGCAAAAGACAGTAACTTGAGTAGTTTTATAGAAAAACTCATTCAACTGTTTTAACAAAACAGTGTAATTGTTCTTTGCATTTAACTTGCAAAGCTGTCACATTAAACAAAACACTAACTACGTATAAAGTAAATTATATGCTAATACATGTATAATAAGCATAAGAATATGATAAAAGTGAATGGACATCTCAAAAACAAATAAACAACTTTTCTATATCTAAATATATTGTGAGTTTAAAGTTCAGTACTTTAAAGATTCACTGTTAGGTATGAAAGACCTTTCTAGTGTACAACTGTGTTATATTAGAAAGCTAGCAGTCCCTCTTATTCAGCTATAAAATGCTCCCAAGTTTAACATGGAGGAAGAGAAAATGGCAACTTTAAACATGTGACTTAAACTCATGTAACATCTGTTCCTGTGTTTTCACTCACTACAGTTCATCTGTTAAAAAAATGCAGAACAAAAGGCACAGAGAAAATAAAGAGTTGGGAAAATTAAAGTTAAGCACAGCAAAATCCAATATGCACAGGTGGGGAAAATTTCTTACTGCCCTGAATCAGTGGGAGAAATCTGCTTGCAGAAATTGAGGAGCACAGAAGGAGATCAGGCACTAACCGGGTTTGAATAGCTTGCAAGAGGGAAGTTCTAACAGTGCCTCTTTTACTTTAAAAGTCTGAAGAGTCTGGACTCTTCAGCCTTTTAAAGGAAAAAAAAAAAAAAGAAAAAGACACCCACCAAGTTACAGCTCGCTCAAAAGAAAAAATAGTGCTTGGTACATTTGTGGTTTTAGTAATTTTGTGGGTACACAGCACCATGATGGGTAAATAATTTTATAAGCATATTATATATTCATCGTAATTTACCCTTTGGAACAGCACATTGGAAACACCACCACTACTGGTCACTATCAAAGGGGAAGAGGAACAGCCACCTCTCCACAGTCTGCAGGATTTAAGCCAGCAGAATCCATGAAATGGCATGTCTGCTTGTATGTGGATATTCCTTGTTGCAAATTCATTTTTCAGTTTTCATTTTGCTCTGCAGCCAAACTTACTGCTTTGTTTAATGGGAATCTGAAACATTCAGGAAGGCCCTGCAGAGAGACTTGGACAGATTAGAGGGCTGGGCAGTCACCATGCATGGACAGACTGGGAATGAGAGGCGGGAAAGCAGTGCCAGGGAAAGGGACCTGGGGGTCCTGGGTCAGTGGCCAGTTGGACATGAGGCAGCAGTGCCCTGGAGCCAGGAGGGACAACCCTGTCCTGGGGGCACCAGGCCCAGCATCCCCAGCCGGGCCAGGGAGGGACTGTCCCGCTCTGCTCTGGGCTGGGGCAGCCTCACCTCAAATACTGTGTGAAGTTCTGGGTGCCACAATATCAGAAAGACATTAAACTATTGGAGTGTGTCCAGAGGAGGGCACAAGGATGCTGAAGGGCCTTGAGGGGAAGCCGTGTGAGGAGCGGCTGAGGACACTTGGTCTCTTCAGCTGGAGGAGACTGAGGGGAGACATCGCAGGTACAGCTTCTCCTGAGGGGAAGAGTGGGGCAGGCACTGAGCTCTGCTCTCTGGGACCAGGGACAGGACCCGAGGGAATGGCTGGAGCTGTGCCGGGGAGGTTTAGGTTGGATATCAGGGAAAGGTTCTTCCCCCAGAGGGTGGTGGGGCACTGAACAGGCACTCCAGGGAATGGTCATGGCCCCAAGGTTGCCAGAGCTCCAGGAGCGTTTGGACAATGCTCTCAGGCACAGGGTGGGATTGTTGGGGTGCCTGTGCAGGGCCAGGAGTTGGACTCAAAGATCATTGTGGGTCTGTCCAACTAGGTATCTTCTATGCTTCTGTGAAAAGCCAGTGCTACTGATGATCTTGTGTTAAAAACATCTTGATACAACCCCCCAGAACAACTGCACTTCAACAGCAAGCGAGAGATAAGCAGAAGAAATGCCAACTTAATGATTAGTAATTAAATTCACAGAGAAATTGCATTTCCCAATATGTAAACGTGTGTCACATTCTGACCTGTAATCTCTATGCTAGGCAAGATCAACTATTCTCCAAAGTGCAACTGTACCCACCCAGGGGTGGGAACGCAACAGGAGAGGTGTTGGTGTCAGCTGCCACACTACTCCTTCCTGACCCCTGACATACAACGGTGGGGTTCAGCCCTTTTTCCACTACAGAATTGCTTTAGTGGGATGACTGACCGGAAGGATACATATTGTCAAATTTCTCATCCCTCAAACCACGCTTTATTTATTATTGCTCTCCCACTATCCCCACTATATCCCTATTACATCCAAAAGCAGATGTTTTAGCACTTGGTGTAACACTGTTCCTCTACCCTAAAATCAGTTGTTTCTCAAGCTGACTGAACACTGCGTCTATTTTCCATCAATCCAAGTTCACCAAGCAACCATGATTCACTCTCTTGGAAGCAGGACAGCATTAGTATCGTTTTATTGAAGAGGACAAAGCACTTGTACTCCAAAACTCTCACAGTCTTCAGGGTGAAAAAGACTGGGGCCAAAGGACAGCTTCATTAATAGTGGTGGCACTGAGCACGACTGCAGAAAGCTTGTGTCCAAGCCGTGTATAATTTACAGGTTTTGCTGTATATTATTTCTGTCCCAATGTAAAGTATGGTTAATACAGCTGTGTTCTGGGTTTTCCTTTAAGCTTACATTTTTCATGGGATGTGTAACATGCTCATACAACCCGACACCTCAAAGTTTTGCATCAGCCAGTGCTTGTAGAAAAACCTAAGTAAAATCCAATATGATGTGTGCATATGTATGGATGTTCTTTTCCTTGGGAGCTCAGTTTATGTCCACCAGTGATGCAATCAAATCTCAAGTACAACAATTTCTGAAAACTGACTGCATACACTTCCAAAAAAATTGTCTTTTGCTCTACATTTAATTTACTCCTTTCATATCAGGTCCCCTTTTAGTCTGTCCATTCAGTGGTCTGCTTCAGATAATACTTTCCTTTGTTATAAGTCATGAACAGTAATCCCTTCATGGTTGTTATCCAATTTTACCAAAGGCTTTAATCTGCTTTATTGACACTTACTTTTTAACTACTCTTCTCTGAACTGAATAGTAATAAAATGGATCCCCAGTTCTGCAACTGAACAAAAAACAAATCAACAAACAATCCAGAGTTTGGAATTACCACTGAGGACAAAAATATATTTGGAAAATTATTTCTATGAAGCAATTCAAATAGAGTAATTCTAATAATATACAGAAGTGGTGGCAACAGTAAGAATTTGCCCGAAGTGTGTAAGAAACATTGATAGTGAATTTATTCTAGGGAGTCCTAACTCTTTATAACCTTGCTCCTCTTCTATTCCGTGGACTGCTGTGAGCTGCAAGGATAGGATTTTGCAGCATTAACAGTGAGGAGGCAGAGGACCAACCCTTTGGATAACAAAGGGCACAAGGACCTGTGGCACAGCCAGGTAACCAAACACTCAGAGACAGAGTGACAGTCCCCAGACTTTCCTGCTCTTAGACTGTGAGGGTATAAAAGGCCAAGGTTTTCTTTGTTCAGCGCCTCAGAAGCACCCAGCTCTAGCTGTTATTTTGTTATTTAGCTATTGCACCAAGACAAAATTATTTTAAGGATAGACACATCTGACACTCTGCTATGGGAAACCTGGTCTGCCTGGGTGAGTGTGGGGAGTGCAGATGGAAGGAGCTTCAGTCCCAGCTCAGGTGGTGCAAGAGTGACTGCCAGAGCGGTTCTGGATGGTCCAACAGGGAACTTCCCTCAACACCTGCCACTAAGAGCTTGATAGAACCACACCGATTGCAAAAAGGGATAGCTAGACCAGAAAGATACACTCTGTTACTTGACAGGGGAAATAAATGCATATTTAGCTTAACTTTACTAATTAAACCTCCACAAAAATAGGCACTGCAGCTTTTCCACAGCATGAGGAAAGAAAATGGACTTATCGACAGCAGTAGATACCTCCTAAAAGCTTTTTCTAATCAACTCCCTTCTCACACCAGTAACAATTCCAATCCCTAAGCCACAATTCAGAAATCTGAAAAAAGGGGGTGGGGGTATCAAGGTACTTTTTCCACCTCAAGTCTAATTGTCTCATTTCTACAGGATCAACTGAGCGAGTTGACACAACTACTTGCTTGAGAAAGGGCTTTTCCAGTGCAGCAAGAAATCATTCTGTAAACAAGCCCTTTTCTAGGATAGTATTCAATACCATGCTCTGTACTCAGGGAAGCTAAGAAGCTGAAATTCCAAGTAATACATTACAGGGTTGTACATACTGATGACTTTATTATCCCCTTAAGATTTTTGGTATAAAGGGCTCTACTCAGAGCCCTTCAGTGCTCCTCTACACTGGGCTGCAATGCCTAAAAGATTTTCCAAAGCAAATTCAGATATCAATGCATAACAGCCATGAGGACTCCTATTAAAAGGGGGAAAGGGGAGACTCCACACCCTCTCTGGACAATCTGTTCAGTGCTCGGGCACTGCCCAGGAAAGAAGTTCTGCCTCCTGTCCAGGTGGCACTTCCTGGGCTCAGTCCCTGCCCGTTCCTCTGGTGCCATTGCTGGGCCCCCCGGAGCAGAGCCTGGGCCCTGCTCTGAGCCCTCCCTGCAGACAGGGACACCCAGGGCTGAGGGCCCCTCTCAGCTGGGGCTCCTCTCGAGGCTGAACAGCCCCAGCTCCCTCAGCCTTTCCTCATCTCTGCGGCCTTCGCTGGACCCACTCCAGGAGCTCCATGGCCCTCCTGTCCTGGTGATCCCAGACCTGGCCACAGCTCTCCAGATGTGCCTCCCAGGGCTGAGCAAAGAGGCAGGATCACTCCCTGACCTGCTGGCACTGCAGCAGGTGTCCCGTCCTGTTGCACCCCAGGATCCCATCAGCCCTCTTGTCCCCCAGGGCACTGCTGGCTCATGGACAGCTCACTGTCCACCAGGACCCCCAGGTCCCTCTCCACAGAGCTGCTCTCCAGCAGATCAGCCCCCAGCCTGTACAAGTGCCCAGGGTTGTTCCTGCCTAGGTGAAGGACCTGCATTCGCTCTTGTTGAATGTCAGATGGTTCCTCTCTGCCCATCTCTCCAAACTGTCTCCCTGAAGGGCTGCACAGCCCTCAGGGCTATCAGCCGCTCCTCCCAGCTGTGTACTATCAGTGAACTGCTGAGGAAGCATCAACCCCTCTGGTTGATACAATCACTGATGAACAAGTCAAACAACACTGAGCCCAGAACAGAGCCCTGGGGGACACCACTAGTGATAGGCCTCCAACTAGACCCTATGCCACTGATCACAACCCTCTGGGATCTGCCTCTCAGCCCGTTCTCAGTCCACCTCACTGTCCACTCATCCAGCCCACATTTCTTGAGTTTGCCAGTGCGAATGTCATGAGAGGCAGTGTCAAAAGTCTTGCTGAAGTCAAGGCAGACTATATACATTGCTCTACAACTACCATCCAAGTAGTTGTTTCATCGTAGAAGGCAATCAGGTTGGTTAAACATTACTTACTTTTAGTGAACCTATGCTGACTGCTCCTGATCCCCTTATCTTCCATGTGGACAGAGGATGAGGCACTCCATCACTTTTCCAGGGATTGAGGTGAGGCTGACTGGTCAATAGTTCCCAGGGCCCTTCTTGCCCATTTTGAAGACAGGAGTGACATTTGCTGTCTTCCAGTCCTCAGGCACTTCTCCTGATCTCCATGACCTCTCCAAGGTGATCCCAAGTGGCCTCACTATGGCGTCCCACCAGCTCTCTCAGCACTCATGGACGCATCCCGTCAGGGCCCATGGAGTTGCGCATTCAAGTTTAAGTGTGCTCTGACCCAATCCTTAACCAAGGGAAAGTCTTCCTGACATTCCTCTGCCCTGGTCTCCTGGGTCAGGGATCCTGGAGGGCTGGTCTTATCAGTGAGGACTGATGCAAAGGCAGTATTCAATAACTGCCTCTTCTGCGTCCTCTGTTACCAGGGCCCGCCCTCCATCTACTAATGGGCTCACATTATCCTTCATTTTCCTTTTGTTATTGGTGTATTTGAAAAAGTCCTTCTAGTTATCCTTGACATCCTTGGCCAGATTTAATCCTAGATAGGTCTTAGCCTTTCTAGTCTCATTCCTACTTATCCTGACCACCACTCTATATATTCACTCCAAGTGGCCTGACCTTGCTTTCATCTCCTGTGAACTTTTTGCTTATACTTGAGCAATGACAGGAGCTCGTTATTCATCCATGGAGGTTCTCATGCCCTCAGCCTGACTTCTTTCTTTCTCATCAGGATGCATCATTCTTGAGCCTGAAGGAAGTGAGCCTTGAACATCGACCAACTTTCCTGGACTCCTCTTCACTGCAGGGCCTGCTCCCATGGGATTCTTCCAAGATTATCCTGAAAGAGGCTTAAGTTAGGTCACCTCATAATCTTGCTTACTGTCCTGCTACTTCTTCATTCAACGCTGAACTCTACAATCTCATGGTCACTACAGCCAAGGCTGCCCTCAGCCTTCACATCTCCAGCAAGGCCTTCCAGGTTGGTTAGTGTGAGGTCGAGGAGCACATATTCCTTGTGGGATCCTCTCACTTACAGGAAGTTATCATCAAGGCTTCCCAAGAATCTCCTGGACTGTTTGTGCTTTGCTGTGTAGCTTCTCCAGTAGATGCCAGGGTAGTTAAAGTCCCCAGGAAGAACCAGAGACTGACTTTCAGACTGCTTCTAGTCGCCTCATCCACTTCCCTCCCCCTGACTGGGCAGCCTGTGGCACACAGCCACAACAGTGTCACCCTTATTAGTTTATCCTTTTGTCCCAAGCCACAAGCTCTCGACTCACTCATCCTCCTCACCAGAACACAGCTCGACACATTCCAAGTGCTGCCTCACATAGAGGGCAACTCCACCACTGCTCCTTCCTGGTCTGTCTCTCCCAAACAGTGTGTAGCCCTTCATGCCAACGTTCCAGTCACAGGAGCTATCCCACCACACCCCTGTAATCTCCATGAGACCAAAGCCTTGGGGCTGCACATAGATCTCTGGTTCCTCCTGTTTGTCTAGGAAGTTCCAGTATCTTGAACAGGAATAGGAAAGCAAGATGACCCTTTTTCTCAGTCTTTTACATCATGTTAAGAAGTTGTCTAATAAACTCACATTTATGGTGTTTGCTTTATTGTAGAGGCATTTTAGTGTTTCAATTCAATTGTTAAACTATAGTCATTTTTCAAAACAAGAACGTACATTTTTTCCTCCATTATTTTTACAATCCGTAGAAGCAACTGTGCTCAGCAAATCTGGCACTGAAACAAATAGTTACTAATTCTAAATAATCAGAGAGTCCTTTGAGGGTAAGTGGCATTAATCACAAGGTCCAATTTTGAAACCCAATTTCAAAGGGTGAGCTTACCAGCTAGGTTCCTCAAACAAAAGGGGGAAAGAAGTAGCTTTTTGCAGAGGTTACAGTACTGCTCTGACTCAGCCTAAGGAGAAAGCCACCCTTCTCCAGTGACTGTAAAGGCAGTTGAGGTGGCTGTAAAGGGAGCTGAGGTGGCCAGCTCAACTCAGGCAGTTGAGTACCTAAGTACAGCAAAGGAATATCTCCCCTCAAAGATCACTTTCTGGCTAACTGTCAAACAGAAAGAAATAGGATTTGCGCCTTTCTTGAGGTCCTAGATAACAGTGAAAGAAATAAGACTCACTCCGTTTAGCAAGAACTGAATTTTCATTTAAATCCTAACCGAGAGGTTACCATTTTTTTGTTCTTTTCAAAGGCAAAGAGTCACCAATCCAAACTAATGTCACCGAGGCAGTTATATCTGGGACTAAGTGAACTCACCAACTTCTGTACTTAAGCAAGGCCATCATCTCCTCCTCTGTAGTTACCCCTTTCTAGAGAGATATGCCACTTCTGTCAAAGCAGAGACTAGGGGATTTTTTCAACACAAAACCCAAGCAAACTTTTCCTAGATCATTTAAATAAAGTTCACACACAGACTGTTGCAAGAAAACATAGTACCAGGGATCTATGTGTTGCTTTTTCTGTTGTGCATCCCCTGCAATGAACTGGATGTTGACTTGTGCTGACTAATAGGCAAAACCTCTGAAAACAAACAAAAAAAGCCCATAGCAACTGTGAACAATAGACTGAAGAAAACTCATCTAGAAAGAGGCACATCAAGTTAGATTCCTTGGAGTTTAATGAAAACAAAGGCACTGAATGAAGCATGTCCAGTAGGTACAGCACTTGGAGCACGGTCTGTCCCATGTGGGTGCCCTGTTACACACATGCACGATGCCACTGGGCTGGGAGGCCAATGGGAGATGAAGCTGGGGCCCAGTTTGACCAAAACTGAGCAACAAATTGCAAAGGTCAAATTGGGAGTGACTCAGACACCTGCAGTATTCACACATGCATCATATATTAGCTACTAATGGTGCTTTTTCGCCTGTTTTTAGGCTACTGTCAGCTGCTAGATCCATCCGTTTTTTGTATGCATGTGCTCAGTGTTAGTTTAACATAACCCAATCTCATACATTCAGTGTAAAAAGCTGTGAACACTGCTCTTCTCAGCTACACAAACCTCAGATGAATAAATCTGTAACCTCAGAGGAGCTAATTAAGAGTACAACAAAGTCGTGCAGTAACCGTTTCCTTTGCACTCTTACATGTGACCCAAGGTCAGGAGTGAAAACTGCCATCTATCACCAGCTAAAAACTTTTGGCTTTTAATCACATTGGCAGAGGTAGCAAGAGGCTCTAGATATCCATGCATGAAATATGTGGAAAGCTAGACAGCCAGCAGAGTTCCTGATGAAACTTCTTGGACAGAGCAACATTAGCTCTCGTAGTACCTCTCATGGGAATGGCTTGCTGCTCTTTGGTTCTACCCTCCATGGGAAGCACTAATCTGTGCCCAGACTGTTTTTGAGCTGTGCATATTTAAGACAAAAGTATCAGAGAAAACAGGTATTAGTTTGCAGAATAACCTGTCACTAACTATGCCACCCTACCACAGTAGTATCCAATCCCCACACCACTAAGCAGCTCAAACATTTAGGTAACAGCTGTCTTGACAAGATTGGAATGGTGCATGAGGCCCATAAGCTATTTATTTTTGCAGTACAATGGTGCTACTTCTTTTCTGTTCTCCCAATCCCACCTGCAGAAGCAAGAACGCATCCTGTGCTAGAGGCTGATGGAGCAAGAACATCCACCAAATGATAAAAAGGGTCTGTTAATAACTGTGTATATTTCCTCTTTTGCATCTGCTCATATATTTAAAGACAGTAGAACTTTCATGAAGTAAGCTGCTTAGCGTTGAGACAAAAGATGAACAAATCACAGGGTGAATTAGAAGGCTGCTGTTGCAATTTAATGCCACTGTTTTTGACAAATAATAAAGATGTTTCTGCATTTCATAGTGTGGACTTCGGTAAGTTACCAAGAAAATCAGACCTTTAAATAGGGATGACTTGTAACTTGAAAACTGTCCTAAAGTCTGCAATAACCTTAGAGAAAAAAACACCAGTGAGCAAAAATTAGAAAACTAGTATGACAGCTTAGTAACTATTAAAAAACAAGATTGTCTCCGAGAACAGCTAAGAGATAAACAGCATGCCTATATGTCAACCAGAATATACAGTGGAAGTATACAAGTCAATAAGCACAGGAAGCTAAAACTTCTGTCAAGGGGAAGAGGCTCCATCTCTTCAACTGCTCTGTTTCTCTCTCATGAAAAAAGACCCCAAACCTATATTTTTATCACCCTCTTGCCTTCTAGGGTCTGCAAGACAAGTATTAAAATTCTGGTGAGCCTGACAAGCCTTGATCCTGCCTTCCATCTAGGCAATGGAAGTGTAGGACAAATCACAGAGCCAGAATGAGGAAGAGCTGACAAAGGGATGAGAACTGGGGATGTGGAAAGGGCAGTATGTTTTTTCAGAAGCAGGCGTTTCACTGTCATCTAAGCCTTGCTTAGTTATCACTGCAGTGGAACAGCATGTGGCAGTAACATTTAGAACTGAAAGATCTGTGTGGACAGAAACACCTAAGAACAGTAAGATCACAATGCTGCCACAGCTGGAAATCCTCAGCCACCTTACCAGCTACAGCTACCTACTGTGGAATGACCGGAACAGAACAGGAAGCTCAAGGCTCCAACCATGTGCCCCAGGACGTCAGCCTTATGGTAAGCTGTCAAAACAAATGTTTCCACCAAAAATGTCAATTTTGATGAATCAGCTTTTCAACTAAAATAAATGGTCAGATAATTCCACACCAACTTCAACTAACTGGAAATCCTTTAATGAAAGTGTTAGCTCTTACTTCACCATTTAATGTAGTTTATGCGATTTATCTCCTCAAATTAAGAAGTTAGGTCAGCATCTCTGTTTCTTTGTTGACAGTTCAGCAGCACATTAGCACCATGTTTTTTAAAGTTGGAAGGATGCAGCAATGGCAAAGAATGCTTTTATCATAAACATTCCTAGAGTCCGTCTCAATCTCCCAAAGTGTTCCCAAAAGTTTTTACACTAATTCTAGGTTTTGAAATAAATTTTTACTTTTGCCCTTCTAATTCATCTAAATTGTTTGATAAGCAGTGCTGTTAGAATGAATGTATAAAAGCACAGCTGCTGCTGTGCATCACCTTTTAAAACAATCACAAAAGGCTGGCATAGCTTTGGCCTAGGCCATTCAGGCAGAGAGAATCTCAGTACCTCTTCCAGCAGGAATCTGCAGGAGTGGGAGAAGGGAAAAAGAAAAGCAGAGTCTGCATTGTGCTCACAAACCAGCTAAATAACATCAGATGTCTTGAAAAAGAAAGTTAAGTCAGAAACAGTGATTTGCTCAGGATTTCTCATCAAAACAAACACCAAAACCACAATACACCACACAAAGAAGAACCAGAAACAAAATCCTCAGTTATCTGCCCCTTGAAAAATGTTGTAGTACATGGAGTATCTACTCAGTGATACATAAATCACTCATTCCACTCAACTACAGTGATAAAGCAGACCACACCACTACTAAAACTTTTGTCTTTTTGGACATACTACGCCACTAAACATGTGATGCTTTTGTAAAGTTACATGCTTATAAATGTTGCCATTTCATGGCATAAAGTCTTCAACTTAATCTGTACCTAAACATTCCTTATCTAAAGAATTAAGTTCTGGAGCTCAAATGATGCAATGCTACCATATACAGTCACTATTTTCTACACACTGACTTACTTGTGTAAACCAGCTGTTGGCATTTTCAGAATGCTGTCTGGATGCCTGATACTTGATATCATGGCCCACTCTGCTGCTAATCACAGGAGTTGAGCATCCATTATACCAAATGTTATACACAGAAACCTTCCTTTGAGACATCATCTATTTATCTATGCAAGTGGTTTGACAGCTTTTAACTTTAAATTAAATAGCATCTCACCCTCAACTAAAACATTCAGTTGCTAGGTCTCCTGACTTCATTTCCCAGGTTACATTTAGACCTTCACAACACCAAAAACTCACAGCTCATGCCCTTTTGGGTAATAAACCATCAATTAAATGCTCCCTTAAGCAATTGTCTACTTAAGGCTTCGTGCCGTGTTGTGATTTTTAAGCTATCATTGATATAAAACCACTACCCACCAACTCAGAACCAAGTGCATGTGACAGACGCCTCCAAGGGGACCCTGGTTCCAGCCTAGCAGCCACCATTTCCATATGTTGGTGTACACATTACTCACATAAACACTCCATAAATCACACAGTGTTACAGTTAAGTGTTTCTATGCAAAAAAGAACCCACACATTAAAAAAAAAAAAAAGTGCCTAAGTCTCTGTGAACAGCACTCCCAGTGCAGTACGTTCACCCCACTCACATTCTCCTTGGCAATGGTCACGGATTTTATTACTGAAAATACGTACAGTGTTAGCATTAAAATGCCAATTCAATCAAATGGTACTTTTCTCTGGCAGCAATGAAAGTTTGTCTGTGGGATGATTCTGCTTACTTTTGCTGACATGTTTTGCCCATTCTTGTGCTTCTAAAGAGATAAATAAAAGAACTGCTTCTCTAAACAAATTCATCCAACGCACTCTGGAATATGTCAAGAGTGACACAGACAAAACATTACAATGCAGAGTAAAGGCTGAAAGAGCAGAGCAAACTCTTAAAAAGTGACTGGCAAAACAAAAAAAAGGTTTGCTTCCTTTTTATGATATGTGAAACCAACCCTACTTCTCACAAGAGGAAGAGTAGTAAAACACCTTGGTTGCAAAGAAGTGGGAGAAAGGAGAAAAACCAGCTTGGTTCATGTGTATTTGTGAAAAACACTTTATCAGGTCACACTGTCTTCACTACTAGTTATTTTTATTTAAGTTAAAACTTCCTATCTTCCCACTCCACTTTCATATCTTCCCACTTGTTAACACAGTGATAGACACAAACTTAAATTCAGTCAAACTTGTGAAAAAGAGACTAGGACTAAAATAAAACTGAATTCTGAAAGAACCCATTGAACTCATCCACTACTGAACTGCAGTCATACCCTCACTGAAGGGCAACTCTGCCCCAAACCAGAATGCTGTCCATACCCACTACTGTCTCTAAAATCATCAACTGACCACAGAGAATTTCAGTTTTTGAAAACAACTTCAAGCACCTTGAATCCTAAAGACAGTAACAAATCTATCCACAAAAAAAGTCAAGGAAAAGTAAGACACTGAAATAAAACTGGGCATGGCCATTCCTGTCAACAGTTCCTATTGCTGAACCACTGAATAAGGTGTTGTAATCAAATTAACTATATAACAGCGCATGTGAATTGCATAATTCAGTCCACAAATGTCTAGGTGGAGACTGTACCAGGCCCCAAATTACCACTTTCTTAACTTACATGATTTCTCATCAGGCTTGGAAACACAACTACATTAAAATGGTGTCATCTTCAGTTACGCAAAACAGGGTAATTCTAGGTGAAATAAAGAGATTTAAGGTCAAAAGGTTTGTGTACACGGTTTGCCTAGGAATTTTTGTTGACTCTCTGGATATATCAATTGTTCATATCCCATTATGATTTTGGAGCAGTAAACTCTGTTTTATTTTTTTACATACTTAAAACTTCACAGTTAACAACACAAAGAAAACACCAAACTATCTCTGTGAAAATTAGTACACAGCTCTCAACAGTATTGAGAAAATAGATGCCAGCGACTTTGTAATTCTAGAGGGACAGGCTGAAATGAAGAAACAAATCGTGTAATATCTTCAAAGCCAGTCATAAAAAGGCTAATTGTTCCCATAGATTTTTCTTATTGTTTCTAAAAAAAGGACCCAGAACTTTTCCATCACAAGAACATTAGTCAAGCATTCGCTCAGCATATGTTTGACAAGCTCTGTCTTAGATTCATGTGAACTTCTCGACCATGCTCACACCACAGGAAACCTACCTAGATGGAACAGAACATCATGAAAATGGCAAGTTTCATGGTTCACAAGAACCACACATTTGCCAGGAAGATACATGTGCAAAAAGTAGTCATTCCTTTTGCTAAAATGAATTTTAAAAAATATCAACCATAAAATTAACTACATACTTCTTTCTCACTACATAGCTTGGGCATTTCCCAAATTCTCAGCTAAACTCTTTCATTAACCAATTTTAGCATATAGTTACGTAAGAGAGAGGAGTTATCACACTGTTTTAAATGTGATTTTGGTCTGTCTTTATTCAATAGCAAAAATTCATAGATTAAGCTTAATTATATCCTTTACCATCTCAAGGGGAAAAACCTTGAAGTTCATACTCAGCAGTTCCTGAGAAGAAGTTTTATATGGTATCTATGTCCTGCACTAAGAAAACAATCATTTAAAGCTGGACACTGGAATGCCACAAACTCTTTGTGCAAAACCACAGCTCTCTACCTAAGCAGCATGGTCAACGCTGCTATGGCAAAATAACAATTAATACAGTGATTTTATCTGTCCAAGCTGCACGGTCTACCACAATGAGCCAGCCTGAAAAACCAGGCAGTTCACAGGACAGATTCTAAGGGGCATCTTAAAGATACTTTGGAAAACCGAACTTGAGAAAGAAAAGCACTTAAAAGCCACAATACCAGAGGATGTACCTAGTGCTTACATTACACACATTCCCTCCCAAAGTTGATGGTAAAGCATACTTTGAAAGTTGGAAAAGCGGATGGTGTATGTGGTGGGGGAAAACGGAGTGGAGAGAAAGAAAGAAGAATGGCACAATTAGATGATCTTGATAAATATGCTTTCTAAAAAAGTCTCATCTTCCTCCACCTCAAAACCCACATTTGCTTCTAAGCAGTTTTTTTTTAATGCAGAAGCTTCACTGAGTACACCTTTTTTCAAAATACTACTGACTTTTCCATTAGCACAACTTTTTTTTTTTTAGTATATTTACTTCATAAATTTAATTTATAGCTAACTGGCTCCACAGATTCTTTCACTGGTACAAAACACTTTTTTTCTCCTACTTGAGCAGGTAGTTGTAAATTTAGGAATGTCATTCCCCAATCAAATTCAGTCCTGGAAATCAGCAACAGAAGAATCATGCCAAGTCATTCATGAGTTTAAGATTACACAGGCAGCACTCAAGCCAAGGTTTAAGCATAAAGTAACTCCCATAGATGACTTTCCACTTGATTTCAGGAGTGCTCTCATCAAGCCTGTTTAATTGTTCAGGGTCACTGTCTTTTGTTTTGTCTTTTCTTTCCTTAAATATAGGACTCCTGCTAGTCTATAAAGAGCTGCCAAGGCAGCATTTTCCAATATGACAAATTTTACTTCCGATCTTCATAAACTTACTTCTAGAGTATCTTAAGGAATTTCACTCTACTCCATCTTTTCCAAACAGACTGATAACTGTTCCAATCCCTTAGCTCCAGGACCACAAAGTGCTAGGTAAAACAAGCAGCAAGAAACATGCTTGTGAAGGTCTTCAGATAAAAGTCCAAAGGCTTTGTAGACTCTGAAAGACCTACACCCAAACCAAGTTGTTCTGTAACTCCATTCACATTTTAATGGGTTCTGCAATACATTTCAAGCACTTCTTATTCATAGATCATTTGGTGTATGTACTGCTAACATTGTACTGGTGAACTCTACAGAAAAAATATTCAGCAGTCGTTCACAGGGGGTCAGGCTTTGAAAGCAGAAGAGTAACAAAAAACTTAAATACGAGCCAGACCTCAACAATCTAAAACCTCCCACCCTGTTGCACAGGTGGCTGTCTGGCATCTGTAATCCTATTCATACTGGAGAAAATGGGAAGATTCTACCTCTTTATGGATGACCATAAAGCCTACCAAAACTCAAAAATTACCAAGCCTTTGTTCCAGCCACTGCTTGGCTCTACTTCAGGTATGTCCTGCTGGACATTTAAACCTGCTGATGCATAGAAGCCCTCTATATGCTGATCTGGACTTTCCTTTCTCAATTTTCATAAGCTAATTATCTGTGTGTGACCAGTTGATAGCAGCCATTTTATTATGAAGGGGGATACAGAGAAGACTGGACTTGCAACAATAGGGCCACAGTTTACTGAGAATCTGCCCCAGACAGGGAAACTTGTGACTGGAAGCAAGGAGAACCTGTTTATATTTCATGGCTATAAATAAGACTGCCCTTTGCCTACTTAAAAATGGGCAAAATGCTCTGGTTATATAAGCTGATGAAAGATCACCATTTTTAATTACATTAAAACAAATACATTTATATTAAGGACTGAGTTTTTCAAGTCTCATTTGCCTCTGTTTAGAACTCAGTTTTCCAAGTCTCATTTCTGCCTTGAAATAGAACTTTTTTTTATGTGAGGACACGATTCTTCTCTAGTTAAGTAACAAATTTCTGTCAAACCTCAAGAACACATTGTACTTTCATGCTTTCATAGTATCCATCATTTAAATCCAAATTTGGTTTGTAGTTATAAAATGTTGATTAGGAATATATAATTTATTTAATGCTAAAGCTTTTAGTGGTTACAAGCAGCAATCAGACCTTTACTAAAACAAATCTCTGGTTACAGTACTGACTGGTTGGCCAAGCCATCCTACGCCTGCCAGCTCAGCACTGAGGGCTGGCTCGGACACCATATCCAGCGATCCTTCTCCTCATTCAAGAGGCTGCTTTTACACATGTGGAGAGAGAGGGCAACAGAAATGCTCAGTCAGAACCTCCAGCTACCACTGCTGGCCACAGTAAGCACATTATAAAATGCTGATTAAAACAGCATGTCATCCGTCATCCTATTGCAATAAAACAACAAATTGTTTAACCAGGAAAGCACAGTAAAATTACTGCACAACCTGTACTTTTTATACAGCTAACAGAACATTTGTGTGACATCTCATGATCAGGTGAAGCACCAGTTTACCAACATAAGCAGGGACAATAAAACCGCACAGCTCTGGACTGTTAACTGCTCAAGCTCCATCACATTTCAAGTGTTTACAGTAAGAAATAGGCAGGTTTTGTTTTATGTATCTGGAAGTTCTTCCAGGATGTTCTTACATTTCAAGACCTGCCAGAGCCCACTACTTTATAAACCATATGTGCCTCTTGAGTAATATCCCTCCTCCACTGAATTTTTACCCCAGCCTAAGCAGGCTTATACCCAGATCTAAACACGTACTCCACAGAAAAAATTTTTTTAGCATATATAAGAAAAATCCATGCTGAAAAATCATAGAAATATCAAAACAGTATCTTTTAGTACAAGAGTAGGTTTCCCAGAATTTAACCTGGAGGTTAGATCATGATATAAGGCACACTTTTATTCTATGACAAACATATTGTTTACAGTAAAAGAATCTTCTACTTGAGAATTAAAGACATTTATACGCTTTGCTACAATACACAGCAAAAGAATCACACAAGCTTAATTTGCAAGACAGTTTTCTTGAACTTTAAGGGAATTTTTAAACAATGTGCTAGAGCAGAGATCTTATTTATCCTTTGAATAAGAAAAATAAATTTCACACTTAACATAGATTTATTCAGAAAAAAGCTCTTTGACTTAACAGTGCTCTTAGCTGCATAATTTCCTATCTTTACTGCTTCTTGCTGGAAGTGACAGAGAAAACTTAATACAACTAATACTTTATGCTGAAACATGGAATTAAGATGTAAAAGTGAGAAACGACACGGTTCCCATGAGAAATGAAAATGAGAAATGAAAATGTAAAGTATGTGTTAAACAACCCTGGGGAAAGAAAGGAGGCGGGGGAGGAGGGTGGAAGAGAGAGGCCCAGAGTGCTGACTTTCTCTTTATTTTTTTTTTTAGGAGAGCGGTATTAGAAAGATTCTAATTAAACCATTAAGGTCCTGAAAATGTGTTATTCTTCCTTATATTTCTACTCATCAGTTCAAGGGGAAAAAAGGTTTCCATACTGATGGGCACTTGGGGTTTGCTATTTGTGTTTGGAGGGGTGGGGGGAGGAGGTGTTTTGTCAGTTTGTTTGGATTTTAGGTTTTAAGGTACAACACAATTAGCCTGTTTCAAGTATGAGATACAATTAACTAGACACAGACACCACAAACACATACTACATATACATTCTCACCCACACATATGCATTTAAAGTACATAGCTTAAAATCTAGAGCAATATTGTGGAACAGCATCGCTGGCCCATCTGAAGTGACTCTGCTCTCACTGGCAAGGCTCTGGTTTTTCCTATTGCTTTCCTTCATTACAGAACACCTACAACTGGGCCAGATGTTTTAAAAACAACCTGGAAGGTGGAATCCACCATGAAAGAAACAGACTGACCAGAAACTCACAACTTAGGCTACAGTTACACAACAAAGAGCTAAAAGGAGCAATTTCTTTCTCCAAGTGTCAAGCAGAAAGCCAAAGCAGTAACTTTTGCTTTGCTCAGCCGATTTTCAGGACATATATACACAGATCCTGAAATGGTAAAATAGTACTGGTTCAGATAAGGGCTCAACTAACAACTCTGGCACTCTCTAATGTGAACCAACTCTAATCTGCTCCTGTCCCGGGGTCACTGCACAAGTTCTCAAAATGCTTATTTAGGTATTTTATTAGGCCACTTCAACATTTGTCCCTGGTATGTCCTCCATTCTCACTGGCTGTGAAAGCTGCATTTGCTCAATGTCCTCCATACATTATACTATCCTGTGACATTTTATCTGACCATTCTACAGAGAAGGCAGTACTGAAACACAGTCATTCTCCACAGGGATAGTCTTATTTTTTCCAGGAATGCAGCCAAATAAAGATGGTTCTTCTACAGACTTTTCTTTGTTAATCATGCTGAAATTTCATACAGTTGAGTGCTCTGATTTTCATTTTTTAAACAAACTTAATCCATAGTTTACTTAAAGAATATTATCAGTCTGTTTCAAATCATGCTAGCAAAGGAATTCATCAGCTTTCTTTAAGAAATAAGCCATAAATCAATGGTTTTTTTGTCAAAAACATAAATCCAATTATCAACGTCCTCCAGAGGAACAAAGGCAACTTTCTGCTCCATTTTCTACAACACAGACCAAAACCTTTGTTCTTAAGTTTGGACCAAACTTTACACTCTAAAATGGATACATTTTGGTAACTCCCCAAAACATGGAGGACACAGCCAAACCACAACCAACCAACCCTACCTTGATTTTAAATGAAGAAAATGTAACATTTCTTCCATCGGTGCACTCCATAATGAGTGCCAGACACCACCACCACGCTCCTCGGACCCACTGTGCCTCAGGCTGGGTCTGCCTGGCTAGAAATGCCCTTGTCAGCTGTACAGGTGTGTCAGCTGATGTATCACAGCAAGAACCATGAGTGTAATTTCATCTTATGGCAGAAAGTGTGTTTATGGCACTGAAGCTCATTGAGAAAGGCAAGAAGATGGTTGCAGGATGCACAAAGAAAGTTTAAACCACACTGCAATGAGCTGTAATCAGTAAAGACTAATTTTGTTTGCTGGTGCAGATCTGCCTTAACACACACTGTCTGCAAGGCTCATCATCATTTCTGAAAAAATTCCCTCTGTAACAGCCTGCCTTGAGATAGGGTTTGTTTGTGGTCTCTTTACTTTCTCCAAGATGAATTATAAAAATAATTCCTTGCAATTATTAAGCTCAGTCAGCTGCAATGGTTTTAGTGAGCAAACACAAGCTCCCTGATACAGGTCTTAATAGCTGTCATGGATTCTGAAGTAATGATTTCCTGACAAACACTGCCAAGTTATGTAAGTTATGTTTGGAGGAGAGGATTATTTGTAGGTTTGGGGTTTTTTTATACTCTGGCCTCTTCCTCAGAAACTGCATGGACATTCCTTTACAGCCTCTCTGCTTCCCTAACAAGCAATGGTACTTTGGACTTCTCAAGCAAGAACATGGAATGAACAACTTATCAGATTATAACTCTACACTGTAAATTAATATGGTCCCTTTGAGTTCCTGTTAAGTTATTAAAAGTTGTCTTAGGACTGTTTTCATTAAAAGTGTGTGAAAAAATATTTTTTAATTAACATCATGCATAATGGAAGTCTAAAATCATGATTTTTCTTTTTTTAAATACAACAGGTCTTCACAGTCTAGACTCGGATGCTAAGTTATAATTGTAGAGACTGAAAATGCAGATACAGAAGCCTGCCCAAAGACTCATCACCAGACATTATTCATGCAGACCAGAAATGACTACCTCACTTTAAATATTTAGTTCTAACTTATTAAATAAATACTGCATGCAAATATCTGAAGTATACTTTGATACATGGATACTTTACAGCAAGTTGCATAAAGTTAACTAATTCCTGTCACCCTTATCACTGCAACACTGACCTGTTAAAGGACAGGACAGATCATACTCTTGAAAGTTACCTTAAATTATCAATAGAGCATCATTTTGCATACCATATTTACATGTCTTACCAGAACAAGTCTGACAGTGAAGACAGAGTGAAAAAAAAAGCCAAAGAACTTAAGTGCTCTGACAAACTCTACAGTGCTGCAAGATGCTACTGATGGATTCACAGGAATGTTGGCAGGAGGGAAAGCACAGCTCTCAACTGATCCTCTCCACAGTCTTGTTTTCTAGCCCAAGAACTGAAAGAAGGAGGTGGGGATGTAAGACTGTTTTCAAACTTGCCTACAGCTAAAAGCATCTACAACTTTTCTACACGAGTCTATAAGAAAAACGTTTGTCTTGCACTAATCAATTCTGTTCACTCTAGTTTGATTTCTAGCAAGCCAAATCTCTCCCATCGCCTCCCACAAAGGGAGGACTAGGTAAAACACCTACAAAATAAAGAAAATATATTAGCAAGCATGTTCCTCCGAGTTCCTGGCAACCTCTGGCAGTAGGGTGAGGACAGGCAGACAGTGGCAGTAACATCTAAAACCAGCGCAGCAAGATTTACAAGAGCGGTCACCTCTCCAAGTCCTCACTCTGTTTTAAATACATGGGTTTCTGGTTACCTTCCTTCACCTTCTTCTTCACATGAGGAGAAAAGAGATGATGAGGAAGAAACTAACATTTTGAGCTGTGCAATAAAATAAGACCTTTACAATTTCTGGATCTATCCAACACGGAAATATCCTAGTATAGGACCGGAAACCAGCATCATACGGACCATACATGACCAATCTCAAACAAGCTTTGCAAAGTTTTGCGAGAGAAACTTCGTAAATTAACAGCCTGTCAATGAGATTAAAACGAAACCAAAAAAACCTAAAGAAAAACAAACAAACAACCCCCTAGAGTTAAAATTCAAGGCTATTACAGTAAATGAAGAGTGTCTGATCTTGTTCCCAGTAGCCACAAAGACCTTCATAGGACCAAGAGCCAAATTCCAAACAGCTTATACTTGAGAAGCAAAGGGAGTCATAGTAGTTCTGGGGCAGGAGATGGCAAAGACATTCCAGATGCTGCACTAGGCTCTTGCAGAATGAAATGTTGCACTCTGTTGGGTTTTGAATCACGCAGTATAATCCTGGCCTAGGCAACCTTCTGTGTTTTGAAAGGCCATGCCTGGAGATTCAGGTCACCCAGCAGTGCCCGTGCAAGGATCACCCAGCTACAAGTGACAGCAGAGCTGCATTTTAGATCTTCCCATAGTTAGTTACATGCAGCCCCAAGAGGCAAGGTAGGCCACTCCTGATGCAGATTCATCAGGACAACCTCTGCGATACTGTTGCAATCTTTAAGTAACGAAAAAACATCTTGTGGTTTGTTTAATATCCTAGCTATTACCCGAATTCAGTGATGTATTTGCAACCATCAACATCATCTGATCAACAGAGCCTCCTCAGGTGAAGAAAGATGAAACACACCTTATAAATCTGTGCCATAATCACAGGAGTCTGCAGATTTCCTATCACTTGCCTACATGTCACCCGTAAAACCTCAAAATTACCTCCTTAGTACACAGACCAGGCTATACAGCAAACAATCAGCTGAGTGCACTCATCTGTCACCTGTGAAACATTACTGTCAACAGAAGAGCAGCAGAAAGACTTACAGTCAGAAACAATCTGCTCAAGGGAGAGGTGGCACCAAACAAGAGAGGGTATAAAGCAAAGCCTTCATTTATTTGCATTATTTTGGGAATTTACATCCAAAGTGCCATTTTATGCAATGTTAACTTGCCTGCAAACAAAAATATACTGTAGAAGTGAATTTACAGAGGAATTCTGAATTTTTTTCATTTTTAAAATGTTTTTTCCCCAAATCAAAGGTACTGTAACTGTTATTAGAACTGTCCATTTCCCTTTCCTTATTCTGTTGTATAACACCTACCACTCAGCAAAAGTACCACCACTTCCCACAAATCTTTCGTTACAATGTGCAGATGTAAGGCATGTTCTGCAGTTGCTTTTGTGCTTGACATGCTCAGACACCAGTTTCCAACTTTCAAAAAACCAAAAGAAGCAGGTCTATAAAAAGTATGTGCTCTCTGCAAAATTTTGTACCAAAAAAAATCAAAGTCTGCTGGGGGAGGGGTACCCATTAAACCTGAAGATCTTCCCCAACATTCAAAGTACTTCATCCAGAAATCAACTTCAGCTGCCATAAAAAGTGTTGTAGCTCTTTGTACTCTAATTCCATTCATTAACCAAAACCCTTTACAACCCGAAAGTTTTACAAGACCTTAACAATTAAGGTAACTCTATATAGTCACTTGATTTAAAACATGTCCTGAAAAGCGAGCAATTAGTCACCACTCCTAGCAGGCACTTAAAATTCCCTTTGTGGTGAACAATACATATAGAAGTGAGAAAAGCCAGTTCATTCTGATAGTGCTCCTTATGAGGAAAGCTGATCAAGTTGTCTAATTTTTGGGGAACTGTAACTATGATGAAGTCTCCACCATAAGGACAAAAGGGCTGTACAAATTAAAACCCAAAAATAAACAAACATACCAACCTCCCAACAACAAAAAAATCCCAACACCACAAGAAAACAGCAGTACAAATATACAATACTGCACTTTAAAGCAGTACTTGGTCAAGAGTCTGCATATACCTTTTTTTTTTTCCATCCTCAGTGCTGAAGCAGAAAAATCTTTTTTCCACTTGCACAACTTTCATGTGAGCTGTTCTTAAATACAGTGCTCTCCTGCACTTGGTGATCTAACACCTGGTCTTCTCCTGGCAAAAAGTCACCATTAAACTGACAGTGTTATCCCCAGCTGCAGATCTTTTAAAGAAGGGCCTCGTGTCTAACACCAGTCAGTTGTTTATCAGAACATAAACAGTTCCAGAAAGGATGGATAGGACCAAGGAGCCTTCCTGAAACCTGCCAGCTCACTTCTGTGGAAGGCTGAACAAACACCCCTCACCTTCATCTGGGGCCATTCTCTCTCCTGCTACACACAGAGTATTTTACTGAGTATCAAGACAATTGAAACAAGTAAGTCATAGTGTACGAACATGAGCAATGAGAAGCTCAAACCCCAGAATGTACATACATGGCCAGAAAGAAGAATATAGATGTATCAGATTTTAATGCCTTCCTACAGTAAGTAAAAAAAAACAAAAAAAACCAAAAAAAACCAAAAAAACCAGACTTGGCTGCTGTGCCTCAGTTACGAAATATTTTCCATTAGTAAATCTACTGCATTTCTTATTACTGATAACAGACATGGGAACCAAGTCTAACTTCTACTCCAGTATCTCAGTTACACATAGAACCTCATATACAATCACCTGATGGTTTTGGCAGTGAAGTAAAGGCTACCCAAAGCACTTACTCTTTAACACCTCAACTGTTTCTGTACCATGCTCTAAAAGAGCCCAATCACATTCCTTTAAAGCATCACAGCAGCACCGAGCAGTGACTAGCACAACCCTGGAGTATCCTACAGCAGCAGCTTGTGAGAAAGATCAGAGCACTGGTGAAACATTTAACTTTTACTAAATTTCACTAGGTGGGATACTTCCAAGAAAATGCATTATTCATCACTATATATCTCTGCTAGTTTATACTGTTAGCATTTCATTTCCAAGTAGGCATTCTCATGTTTTCAGCAAGACAGATACATTTCATAAATATACATCCAATCCCAGAAAAGACTAGTAGCTGGGGACTTAAAAAAGCTTTTTCATTAAATACTTGATGCATGCTACTTTAGATCAAGTATTTTTCACAATTTAAATCTGAACTCATTGTTAAAGACGACCTTAGTGTAAGTTTTGCTGCTAAATCATTTCTTTTCATGAATTGCAAATTTATAAAATTTTATCTGAAATAAACATCGTCTGAGCATAATAGGAGGTGGATTAGACTGGAGGAAAATGAGAGGGTTTGCTTTTCCAGGTTTCAGATTGTATTAACTGCTGTTAGAATTTTTTATGGCTTACTCCTACCACTATTTGCCAGGCAACATCTTGAAACCAAAAGACAATTACAGGGCTAAAAAAATGTAAATACTAGTGAAAGAAACATGCATACAAGAACACTTTGGGGAATTATTTATCTTTTTTAATTTACATCTCTGTGCTCATGCCACCCTTCCACCTATATTTCAAGCTTCGGACGCTGTTCTGAAACATAACCACATTTATTAAAAGCTGAAAACTTTTCTGTTATAAAGCTGCATATGAGAACTGCAATATGGTAAAACCAGAAAGTGAATATACTGTTGCATTACCTTCCTAAAACATACTCTTTACACAACAACTTAGAAAGTGACCTATTCAAAAATTAAGAAGAAAGAAAATATTTTGTCCTTAAATTACAGTTGTTGGAGTGTTTTTTTTTTTTTGTTTTGGTTAGAGGGGTTCTGTTTGGGTTGGGGAAGGGGGCTTGGTATTTGCTTTTTTCTGCTTGAGTTGTTTTAAATTTCAGCATCTTGAAGTGTTTACCCCTACTGCTTTAACAGGTCATCAGTATGGAAAAAGTTACAGGTTTGCTTTACTTTTGATTGATTTCATTTTTCTGCTTGTATTTTCCTCTTGGTGTAAAGTATTAAGAAAGAGTAAAGAGTATGCAAACATCGAGGTGGGATTGCTGAGCATATTACTGTGCACATCCAGAAAATACAAATACTGTTCTAAAAAAAGACCAACTGGCTTCACAACAGAGCTTTACTCCTAACCAACAAGAATCTCAGTCTCTGGTTACAAGCCAAATCAAAGCCACTTTGACTGTGTTTTTCCTTCCTTTTTCTCACACTTTTGGGATGGTGGGTAGAAAAGGCATGAACATTACTCTTTCCTTATACTCTTAAATGACTTTAGAATCTAATAAAATAAAACTGACACTATCATTGGCTCCAGTTTTCAAGTTGCAAATACACAGGAAAAGCATACATCCATCCTTTTGTTATTGCCAAAGCTCAAAATAGATGTACTGGAAAATAAACATATTTTCTGTTCATAAATTGTCAAAGGACTACTGAAATTGTAGAAGAAAATATTCAAGATATGATATTTCTATGAAGTTCAGGAAAGAAGCCATGTTTTGCAGAGATTTTCTTCTTTTGGAGGAAAAAGGCCAAACAAAAATTATAATGCAAAGAAGCGGCAAGCAGCAAAACACAACCCTCATCTTTTCAAAGAAACAAGGCATTGATTTCTCCCTCCCAAAAAAAGAGTTAGCTGAAAAACATATGGGAAATGGCAGTACAATAGATGAACTTTCTTGCTTGTTCAAGGAAAAAAAAAAGATAGCAAAAATAAATTCTATACTACAGATATAAAATATTTTCAAAAGGTTACACAGAATCAAGGACATTCCATTAGTATTCCACTTTGGCTCTCCCAAACACTTTGTCACAGATGACTGCCCATGCAGTAACCTCAAGCCAGCCATTTACAGAACATCACCAAAACTCCACCGAATTTTCCATTGCTGGCAAACACTGCTTTGTCCCAAGAACAGAGCAAAAAGAGCCACATCCAGGGACTCAAATGAGAGCTGAGAAAATAACATCAGTTCTAGAAGGAGCTCAGACAAAAACACAGGATTTTTTAAAACAGGAGCTCACCCAAGAGTGGGGATAGGAGCCTCTCTTGTAAATTTTCTGATTAAGCTTCAAAATATATCTCGAGTTGTCATTAATACAGTATGTTGACTTCTCCCATTTCTTCAGATACTTCAATAAAGCATGAACATCAACAATGAATAAAGCTCCAAAAAATTTCATTTCTTGACACTTGAGAGAGGCACAAGTCTGTCTGTCCACAGGCAGCTGACAGCCTTTTGAGCAAAGCAGATTGTATTAGGTTTTAGGTTAGAACTTCTGTTTCTGCTAATCTTCTGCACTACAGCCAAACTAAGTTTCTAGTACTGTTTCTTTAAAGTCGGATGATTCCTGATTGTTCACAAACCACTATGAATGGAATTCCAGAAGCTTGCAAATCATACCAATAGAGAAACAAAGATGCAAAATGGCTTAGGATAACTTCGACAACAGCATTTGAAATCATTCAACAAATGAGAAATAATACAAGTTTTGGTATTTGTAACTATTTTAAAAAAGCCTTACCCTCTTGCAGGATCTAAGGCGATTGCTCTGGGTTGATCCAATTCTTGCCAAAACAAAACTTTCCTCAGTGATCCATCTAAGTTAGAAACCTCAATCCGATTTGTTTCCGAATCTGTCCAGTACAACTTCTCCCCCAGCCAGTCACAGGCCAGCCCGTCGGGCGACAGAAGTCCAGAAACGACCACATTTTGTACACTCCCGGATTTATTGAACTCTGTCCGTTTGATGGCTTCCTCGCTGACATCACTCCAGTAAATCAAGCCCTTGAGGAACACGAAGTCCACGGCGGCCGCGTCCTCCAGGCCCCCCACGATCACCGTGGCGTTCTCCTTGCCGTGGGCAGCATCCACCAGCCGCAGATCCCGGCGGTTCGCGTACAGCAGCAGCGGGGCAGCTGCGCACAGGACAGAAACAGGGGGGACACACAGACAGGTGCGTTAACATCACTCATATCAAGCATAACTTGTACTGATGGTGCATCAGGCCATCAGTAGCTACTGATTTAAGAGTATCTTTATAAAAATAAGAAATACTGGGAAGACATTTTGAAGTTTGACTAAAAAGCACCGACTCAAAGCTTTTCAACTTGGTTACAAGTCTTCGTAATGGGCAGCTTGCTATTCTGGGTTGTGCATTATTAAAATAACATTAAAGAAGAAGGGAGAGAACAAAGAAAATGGAGGTTTGAAGTGCTCAAATGACACTGCTCTGTAGAAAAGAATCAGAAAGACAAGGGTAAAACAGTTTTCTAAGCACTCAGTGCTGGCTCACCTGAGCAAGGATTATTTTTCTTTACAGAATTTAGTAATATACACCCCACTTCTATAAAAGCATAATTCACGTCAAGCTACCAAAGCCACTTGCATGTCAATACTCCCTGAAATTATATATCTCAGACATTTTACACGTAGTACATAAAAATACAAAACTCATTGCACAGCATGAGGCAAATGTTGGTTTAGTGTTGAAGGTGGTATGAAGAGGTTGGGAGAAAAATAAATCTACAGGAACGGATAACACAGTTCTTTCAACCTCAGCTGTACCATTCTTGCTTAGCTCTCTAACACAAAGCCTTTATTTTATATGCTTTATTTGCTTACTGTCAGACAGTTTGCACAGTCTGTATATTTTTCATAACAACACCTAAGATGACTAAAGTAAAGTAGTAACCATGAAAAAAGACAGCTTCTTAAATGTAATATGACTGCTTAATTGTCCTTAAGCACAAGCTATATATAGCATTATGAAAATTCCAGCCTCATTCCTACTTCAACAAAAGGTTTAGAAAAATACTACATTTGTGCAAGACAGACAATGTCTGTCCTTTTAAATCCACTATCAGAAAACATCATTTTAAATCCACTATCAGAAAACATTTCTGCCTTTCCCTGCATTTATTCAGAAATTGTAGCACCAGAGCTGCACAGAGGCATTTAGATTCATAAATGTTCCTCTACCTGTCACCACACAAATTTCACAGGGATCTTGCAGATTTCTTCCTCAGCATAAGTGGGCAATTCAAATTTGCAGCAGGATGGATGTCCTAACCAAAAGGTCAAAATTTACAGAGCCAAGGACGTGCATGGCTCAGTAATATCAAGGGCCACACTGCCAGAAGAGGTACAGTTCCCTGTATGACAAACTCACACTGAACTTAGAAATACTAACAGACTTCAGTAAATTCAAAAGCTGGTTTCCAAGATCAGACTACTCCCCTCATTATCTTAGCACAAAACAATTTCTCAAAACCAGTCGCATGTGAATCAGGAGAAGCTGAAAGAACTAAGAAAGTTCCTTCATCTACCTGCAATTAAATGAGTTCTGCTATGTATATTTTGGGGTGGTGGGAGTTTTGTTGGTTTTTAAGAAAACTAAATTGCTTAGACTGTCATCTAAGAATTTAGAAACACTGAATATAACTTGATTTATAATGAACTTTAGGTAGAACAAGGGAGGGGTGAAACTCTGTTGGTTTTAATAATACCAAATTTGTATTTGTATTCCCCTCTTCAGAAAGCAATTTTTTATTGTGGAAAAAAACATTCAAGTTTAGAGATTATCTTCCCATGGAGAAGGAGTAAACTTTTTAAAATTAGATGGAGAATCTTTATATTAAGAATTTATTATTACCTTACTTTGCTATCTCCTTCCCTTCCTTGCATAATTTCCCACCCCTTACGATTTAAAATTAATTACAATACGTTTTCTTGAAGGGCAGATTGCTTATGATGACCACATGTTTCAGAAAAAAAATATTCAATAAACCGCAAGGTGTACAAAATTGAACTATAATAAAACCCTCTACTTTTTAAAGCCTGCCTACAACTGTAACCTGAAAAATCTAGTTAACAGCCAGCTCAGTGTCATCTAATGCACACAGGAGAGTGTGCAAACAACTGACACAGCCTTCTCTAATAAGACAGCATGCCCAGCGTTTGGAAAAAAGTAAATCCACACACCAGTGAGTACAAGCTCCATTATTATGTGCAACACGGAGCACCCATGCACACAGCATGCACTGAACTGGAACACCAGGTAATCAGCCAGGCCTGAAGGCACTGCTGAGCCTAACGCAGCCAGGCTGCAGAGGTTACTCACTCCCTGCTGGAGCTCAGACTGGCTGGGCAGGGACTACAGACAAACACCTTTGCATCAACGAGACAGCTTAGCTGAATGACAACTCAGGAGAAACACAGCTACACTTAGGATGCGTAGCTTCATGCAGATTGATTCAAAGTCACAGCTTGTAACACATTCCAAAGGGCTGGCAGATGAGGATGTTAAGCCTTCTCATTTGTTGCAACATTCAGGAATGAAGCCTGCATCACCAAAATAATAAAAACCAGGTTTGTTCCCCCACCGCCTCCAGCTCTTCCCAGAAAACACGAAGGCTTCAATGTGCTATAAAACCCAGTTACTGAAGTTGGCAGCATTAGTACCTAGTATCATCTCTGCATTTACTTCACTCAGGCAGCAGTGCCAAGAGCAAAATTGTGCCAGAAGACCCCACCCTGTCCCAACTCCAAAAGCACAGGACACTGAAAAGATGGCTTTCTTGAACAATGAAGTTATGAACTGTACTAATAACCTGGGAAGAAGTCCTAGAGCATCTCCTTTCAAAGCTGGGCAACTATTTGGCAGTTTAAGTTATAATGGGGCAAAAAGATACAATTCAGATTTTTTTTTAAAGCAGCTGAACTCTTTACATGTTTTTATTTCTCTTTCTATACAGATCATAATAAAATACATTGCAACTGCAACAAACTACAATACATCAAAGAGAAACACATATTTTTGAAAGAAAAAAACACCTATCCTGGAAATCAAAAACGGAAACAGTAGTGAATATTCCCAAGTCCTCTATCACCTGAGAGGTATACATGCAGGCAATTCTTCTAATTAAAGTACCCAATGCAGAGTAAAAACTACGCTCAGTTACAAAATAAGGGATTTTTTTTGTACCCACCAGCAGGAACAAATGTTTCCAAAGAACACAAAAGTTACAAAAACTCAAGTTTAACACATTTCAACAGCAACAGAAATAATTTACATCGTAAGAAACTCCTGCCAGTAGTGGTCACTCAGCATATAACTGTTCCTTAACCCCAATGTTCACGTAAGACCTTTCCTAAGTTTACCACATGCAGTATTAAAGTCCAGAAATTGTCTTTTTTGCCTTACTTTTACAACTAGAATTCTACCAGCATCCTTCTTCCCACCGCCAAACTCCAGCTCTTACACCACGTATTTCTCTTGGCTGCAACTCCTGTCTCTCTTACTGAAAGCTGTTAATCCTCAAGACACTGAAGTCTGGTTTCCCTTACACTTGTTTACCGAAGTCTTGCTTTGTACATGTGACTTGTGAGCATCTGTTACAGGCATAAAAATGCTGCTGTCCACAGGATGCAAATTGATGAACCAACATAAAATGAGCACTTTGCCAGCTAAAAAGGTTTTTTAATCTTTTTAGTGTTTAAGTGGCAACTTTAAGCTGTCAGAATTTTTCATGCTTTTCTTTAACTAGTCCAGTGGCCTTTTCCACAAATTCCTACTTTCTCCTTTCTACCTTCAGTGATCCAAGACAGCTCTGGGTACTATGAGGTGAAAAAAACAAAAAAAACCACATGGTCATTCTCTTTCACTGACATGGAGTTTAGCCTGGCTAAAGCAATTAGCACAGTCTCATTTCCCCCAAATCCTTTTTTCTCATTCCCAAGCCCCAGTGATGCTGTTCTACACCCCCC
>VZTE01003710.1:1256419-1267046 GCA_013397775.1 Eulacestoma nigropectus | reverse complement strand
CCCCCGCCCTTAATTAAGGGCCCCTCCCCAAGTTGATTCAAATCACTACAGCAAAAGGTTTGACTAGGGTAGCAAGTTGAATCAACTCAAGAAGTGGTACAGCAAACTCCAAAGCTGACATACGGCAAGCAGCAGGGAGCTGGAAGGGGGAGCAGCTCTTCCCCCTTCACTGGCAGCCTGCTGGATCTGCTCAAGATGCGACTGCAGCCACCTCCTTTCTCCCCAGCTTCACTTCCAGCTGTCAGTTCCTGACTTCTCTTTCGTGTTGGCTCGAGCACTCGTCCCGTGCCACGGCGAGACAATGCAGAGAGCTAAACCAGCAGAAGGCTACCGAGCTCTCCCCACCACCTGCCAAAAACAAATTTTTAGCCAGCCATCGTCCAGAATCAGTTCAGACCAAAAATCAAATCAATATAAGCACTAGCACACCAGGGAAAGGAGGGACTGCATCAGCTTTGACTAATTAGTTGAACCAGTTCCTCATGAACCTCCAGTTAAGGAACAAGACTCGGAGCAGAGGTGGCCACTGACAAGTTGTGGCAATCTGCCACAGAATCGCAGTGTGGAAACTACTGAGCAACTGCTGACATTGTGGAAAGAAATATCCATGTAGAAGTCACTGGTAAGAAATCCCATGGATTGTCATATTGGAAGATGATGCCATTGAGTTGGGATGGGAATACTCCCCATCTTTTAAAAGTCTTGCTGAAGAACTCTGAGCATCTAAAGTGAACTGGTACTGCCAAGCACACTGCTACAAGGACAGCAAACATGAGGACTGAAGAAAAGAGGAGACACAGTGATGAGATGTACCAAACAAACACATGCTGACCTGGATGCGGCCCAGTAAGCAAGGATTCTAAATGCCTTGACAGAATGACATGCACTTACATTTGGCTCACAAGAGAAGAAAAGGCACAGAAATGGACATAGATAACCAGCAAAGAACATTAATTGCAACCTCCCTAAAACCATTCAATACACAAAACTCCTTGTATGTAATACAATAATCATCCCCAAGGTGTCCCCCAGAGAACCAACATAAGAATGTAAGGAAAAGTTTCTGGACTGGCATAAGGATTCTGGAGCAGTCAATTATGAGGACTGGTCCTTCACTCCCTGGGTTTCAAATTTCTTCATCACTGCTCATGCTTATAAGAAATTCTGTCTATTTTCTGCAAATGTTTGAGTTTTACTGCTCAGTTTGGAGAAGCAAGAATGAAAAGGTTGAGGTAGCATTGGGAATAAAGCCTGGGAGACTTGTATCAAGTAAGAAGAGAGACAACTTGAAAATTAACATAAACTTTTCCAAATAGCAGGGAGCTAGCCTCAAGAAACTGATACAGAGATGGTTTATCTTTTCAAGCAAACAACAAAGTCACCAGGAAATATGTAAGAGTTTTAAGCACAGCAAGCAACAGGATTTTGCACCAAGTTCTCCGTCACAGCACTTTCCCAATTTTTTCCATGCAATACACAACTCCATACATTTTTTAAAATACAAATAATGAACTGACTTACTAGTGCCCACCATATGTCTTTCACTGTGAACAGAGAGCACTCTTCTCTCTGAACCTCCTTATTCTCACGAACATACCTGCAGGACACAGCAGGCAACCAGGAATTTAGTAAATGAGCATGAGGCAGTCCAAACTTGGCAAAAAGGACCTTTTCTCCTCTTTTCAGCTAACCTAAAGTATACTCCTCAGGCTGAAGCCATGCAAGGGCTGTTCAGATGGTAACTCAAAAAGTCACAGGAGCAGCAGGCCAGTGAAGGAGATGTGTAGCCATATCAGTGCAACAGCAATGACACCAAGCTAGGCAACAACAGCATTTGGATTCCGCACTAAGCTTTACTGTTTCCAGGTCTTTGGACAGATACTAACTGTAGAGACCAAGATATCCTGCAGGACTAGCTGGTATAAAGGCAGAAAGTCATCCTTTTGCCTGCTAAATACAGGGGGAAAAATTACCTTACTAAAGAGATAGAAGGATGGAGACATGAGAATGAGAGGAGTGGAAGAAAAAAAAAAAAGGACTGAGGGACTACAGGAGAGGGAAGAAATACCAGGTCCAGGCATAAAAAGCCAACAGACCTGCCAGATTATAGCAAAAGCACACATGACTGAAGCATACCATGAAGTCCCAGCATATGACAGGCAAAAAAACTTTCTGAATAGCAGGCATCACCTGCCAAATCATCCCACTGGCAACAGAGCCTTACAGCAGGATTACCAGGGCATGGCTCTTCTCAGTGCGAGGTAGCACACTCGCACAGATCTTTGGTCCACTTTTCTGTAATATGGACTCCCCTGTTCTGAAGTTCTTTCGATTGTACTCTCATGGGGATAAAACACAGCACTTTAGCTCTGACATTTTTCTAACTTTGTATTTTGAATCTACCTGGCTGGCAACAGGATGAGCAGAGAGCCGATGCTCCCTGGTCAGGCATCTGCTTGCAGCCGCATGGCCATAAAACGCCACCATCTTCTTCCATTACCCTTCTGCTTACAGAGCAGCAGCAAAATAAAGGTGACCTGGCACTTCCCAGGGCCAACTGCAGGCTCTGGAAAGCAGGAAGGCTTCTTAGGGATGTGGAATAAAGTACTTCTGTGATCCATAATAACATCTGCAGAACTTCAACATTACAAATCTCATTTTCTCAGGTGTCCTCATAATCTTTCTTCAACACTCTTCAACAGCTTCTCAAACACTTGTCAGAATAACACACAGTGCTGCAGATAAAGTCATACCAGTTCCACATATATTGGCAATACTTCCCCAGTTCTGCCAGCAACACCCGTGTTTACATCGACACGATCTGTTTAATGAAAAAGTTAGTTAGCAAGCACCTCTGCTCCTGCAGAAAAGAAGTCTTGTTTGGCTCTACCAATTAGAGTCCCACATCTGAATAGGGATGGTATTTTGCAATCTAAACTGAGTGCTGCGACAACAGGGAAGACAACCGGATGACACAAACAAAACGCTGCCCTTCACACCTTCTGGCATCACCTTTTCCTACAGCACTTCTAACAATGAGAAAACAAACCAAAAGCCTCGATCTTATTCCTCAGGAAGCTGTTGAAGCTGTGTCTCTCCACTGAAGGAGAGCACTGAGACACAACACTGTGGTGCTGTGACAGAGGGGGCCCGTTTCCCAAAGCCCAGGAGGGCTAAAGGCCACAAGGTACACATTGTACACCCCGGCAAGCCGAGGTGGGAATGCCCGAAGGTTTGTTGCTGCTCTGGAGCAATTGCAGTTCATGATGTGTTCCAGCCCAAACACCCCACGTTTGAGGATGCACATCCAGTTGGGAGTGGCCTGGGAGTACTACTCTCAGTCACCCCTACCAGCTCACTCACCTCCTTCACTGGAGTGTAACCCAAGCACATGGGAAGAGCCCCAGCCACGGGGTCTTACCCCAACTGCTGTGGATGGATCAAAAAATTCACACCCTCGATAGCAGCACACTTCCAACAAACAAGGCCTTTCTCCACACTGACAAGAAGTTCATAGGCACTGAACTACTCTCAGATGACTTTTCCAATAATTTATCCAAGGTTGCACGCCAGTCTAAAAGATACTCAAAAATATTTCTTGAAGTGTGTCAGTTTGTCTCACCAGATAAAAACCAAATCAAACAAAACAGTTTATTTGTTCTGAGGCTGGGGGTTTTTGTTAGTTTAGATTTTTTCAGCAATATCAGGAAATTGCTGTAACGCAGGAACACAGAATTTAGCACAAAAGACCCCAGTTCAAATGAACAGTCAGGGACTGTTTTTAATGGGTAAGGAAAGAAGTGCACATACTTCAATAATTTTGAGAATTATTGGACATTTAATTTTTATTTTGTGAAAAAACTGTTGTAGCATACTTTTAACTCTCATACTTTTAATATCCCAACACTATCAATATCAAACATTCAACAGGCTTACAGTAGATGTAATGACACGTGGGGGGAAAAAAAACCCCACCCAAATCACCCCAGAAAACAATACACACACACACAGACATATGCAGGATCCCTTGGAAAAGGTGAATGATCTTGTCTTTTTCATACTGAATAGGACTCATTTCTGGAAATCCAAAAGAAAAACATAAAAACCCATAAACACAAAACTACCCAACTTGGAATTATCATACTTATTCATTTAACCATTACCTACAGGGTAAAGGGTAACTGTCGAGCTTCAGTTAACTTTCTGAGTTGCTATAAGAACATCACTGCACTTTCTAAATGGACATAATGAGAGTCACCACAAGGTCTACAAATTCCTACTCCTCTATTATTCTTAATATTCTTTTCAATTAATCTGTGTGTGGACAAGAGGATTCTTGAATTTCCAAAGTGTTAATACTTTAATTAATACTAATACTATGAGTATAAGTTTTACTCCCTGCTTTGACAGAACAACTATGGGAACAAAGTTTGAAATTCTATGACACCTTAAATTTCTCTTGCTTTCCACATACCCTTAACTTCCAGAATTCCAGCAAACATATCAGCTACTTTCTAGAAGCCTGAACTCTCTGACAATGGACAGAGGAGAATCTTTGTTATTAAGGAGTTCTAGAGGCACAAACAATTAAAAAACCCCAGCACACTATATACAAACTATATTTTTCCTCTGGGAACAGACTCTGGGAAGACAGGGGAGGAATAAGGGGAAAAATATAAAGGTATCATAGAGAAGAAAACAAACCATTTTTGATTACGCAAAACTATATAGCTAGTTGATTAAAATTTTCTGTCTCAAAAATGATTACTTTTCAAATCTGACATCAAGAGCTCACACATGGCCCTCATAAACAGAATTAAAACTATAATCCCATTATTGCCACATTGATTATATCACATGGGAGTAATTCTATTTAGGTAATGTGATCCTGTAACAAAATACTAAAAAAATCTGTATGAATGTTGCCATTTTCCATGTCTGTTTATATTAAAAACATTTCCTTATTGTTCTCTCCATATAAATACTGAAGCTCAAAAAGCATTCCATCTTTTAAACTGATATGCTTCTTTCTCCAAGCAGTTTATAACATTTTGCAAAGGAAACAAATTATTACTAACTAAAGCATTGCTTCTTTTAACCTAGACTTTGGGTAATTTCTTAAAAGTATATTAAGGTATTACAGACAAAGGTATTAACAGTATTCCCATTCTATTCATAGACTGGTATGTTTGACTTCATTTCAAAATTGGTGGGGAACTCTGCCAACTACATGGAAATCGAAAGGTCTGTAGCAAGATAATAATGAGACAAAAACCCCACCCTATTTTCATAACCATTTCACCAGAGAACATATCAAAAAGCAGAAATGACAACAAGGTCATTTCTACTTGCAAATGCGAGCACTGTGTTCTGACTGAGTTTGTCCATGTGGAGCAAATAGCAAGCCTTTCACATTGTGAATGTCCTGATATAAATATTTATAAACTACAAGGATATCTAGAGAGTTTAATGAAGGCTCTCTATGTCAGCTTGCCTGGCAAATATATAAATTGGAAAAGGCTGCTTAATATTTAGGGTGTCAATACCTAGCATTTATGTACAATCCATTACAGATCCAAAGCTTTCCCCTTTCAAGCCTTGGACAATTACCACAAAAGAATGACACAGTCTCTTTGTTTAGACCACTGTGTATTCTGTGACTCTGCAAGTGGTACATACTCTGAAGCCACACCTGACACGTAAGCTGAAAAACTAAAGGTTATTAGGAGAGCATATACTTCGTTCACTGAACAGCAATTACACTTTAGAAGAGTCATCACTACCAAGTGCTCGGCACAGAAGAAGTGGGAGCACTGGCTGCCTGCTCATCCCAAACCTCATGTGCACACACCAACAGTCACCCTTGGTGAGCCACAGCATCTAAAACTTGAGGGCTCAGTTTTAAGTGGGGAGCGCCAACTGTGAGCACGAACAGACCATCCCTGAAGTCCGCAGGGCAGCTGCATCCCCCTCCACGTGTCTCTAAGCAGCTTACACCACTTACTGGTACAAGTCCATCTGAGGTAAATTCCTTATCAACCTAAACTCTACCCAAAGCTCTCAGGTGCATGGGCTCAAACACGAGGGCTCCCAGCAGGAGAACCGGAGAAGGAGCTGAGCACGCTCCCAGACACAGCAGAGCCACCAGCTCAGCCAGAAGCAGGAGCATGCAACAAAGCTTCAGTTCCAACTGCATTTCCGGTGCCACACAACAGTAACATGGACCCCTCCCTACAGCACAAGGAACTGGACTCTTTTGAAGATGCCACCAGCGAAGCAACCCAAGTATTTAGCATTTCATAGGAAATTAATGAGGTTAAATATATTGGGGACAAAGAATATAATATTTAAGTCTGCAGACTGGCTGCCAGAGGAGACGAATGGTGACAGATCAGAAACTGAGACCTGTTTCTCCCTGTTTTCCTGCCCTAGCCCACTCCCTCAGAAAGAAGAAAAAATATCTTCACTCAAGTTTGTTTAAACTAAAAAGTAAATCCCATATTACATGCAATGCAGAGGATATTTTTGAAGCTGGCATTTTTGAAATGCAACATCATCATAAAGGTGGATTACAGATGTCCAAAGGAATCTGATTTCTCCAGCTCCCAAAGACAGAGCTTAAAAGGTTCCTATATGCCCAATCCTGACCTATCTTCCTGGGGGGGAAAAAAAAAAAGAAACAAAACAAAAGCCTTCTACATACTCTACAGCTTGCAGCCAAATTCCTTACCTAGAACTCCGGGAACGCAGAGTGAAGCAATTCACTAGGGAAAAAGGAAACACAAATACAGTTCATGGCCCTCCAACCAGTATTGCTGTGAAACAAGAACAAAGCTTTCCACCTGAATATCTTCATATAACTCACGCTGAAGGATACAAGAAGTCCTCTACCTGCATATACCTCTGACCAAAACTTCCCTGTATCTTCAGAATTTCCCTATATCTTCTTGTCAAAAATGCTACTTTACCTTACCGCCAAGACATAGCAAAAATTGCCATCAAACTTTTAAAGTCGATCTTTAAGTCCTAATTTTTCAGTTTAAAATAAAAGCCAAAGCAATCTGATGATAAGTAAACTACATCACAGAGATGCAATTGAAAGAACTATTAAATTAACAGTGGATTTTGGAACACCTTAGATCGCACTAATTTTAGACTATTCTACAAAAAGATGAAAGAGGAAAATGCATTGGAAATCATGGCAGACAAAGGCACACTGATTTCTAAGGAATCATACAACAAAGGAACATGGCTAGAAAACAGTTGATTCGAGCTTGGGTGAAGAAACAGACAATGATTATTAAGAAAAAAAAAAAAATTCCAAATCTTATTGTCATAGTATTGTACGGTCTCTATGTGAAGAGATCCTTCAGCTGAATGCAAAAACATAGCTCTAGCTGGAAATGCCACACTTCATCTCCAACCTGAGTTCTTCAGGAGTGAAAACCTATTCCTTACCTCCTTCTCCGACTTCCAGTAGAAAAACAGGTGCACATACCACCAGTCAGCAAAGCTTAGCAAAGTTTCAAACACACCACAGCTCAGCAAAGTTTCGAACATTAAACTCTTCTAAACAACATGCAAATGGATCTATCTAAAAAAACCACAAAAAAGCAAGGATCTGTTTATGAAAACAGAAACAACAGATTAAAATCAATTAAAACAGTAACAATATTAAAACAATAATAATGGATTAAAACAAACTCTCTTCCGAACTCTAGAGAAGCATAGTTTTAAAACATCCACTACCAAAAAAGGCATTTTCACTTCTTCCCTATCTGACCCTAAAGAGACAGGTCTGAAACATTCAGGAGGTTTGCACAAACATCCTTTATAAGATTTCTATTCAAGCAAGAGCTTTATGCGTTGTCGGCATGATCAGGGTTTAAAACCAAAATAAAACAGCAACTGCATGCTGACTGGAGAGCTATTTCAGGAAGAAATCAAGCCATGAACACTAGTGGAAGAAGAACTCTATCACTCTCCAAAAAGTTAAAACCTCAGTTTCACGGTTATCTGCAGCACCCTGACAGATGTGATGACACTGCTTTTGCCTCTTTGCAGCTGTGAGTTATCTAATAATTATCTCTCTGATTGGTTTCACAGCTATCCTGAAGAACACCTCAAAGCTGCCAAGGAGCAGCTCTAACTCCACTCCTCTGGAAGTACCCTAAGGGAGCAGCTTCAAGAAGCACTGTTGGTCAGAGAGGGGGAAGCCAAATCCCCCAAATCAAACCACGGGCCAAGAGGAGAAAACAGAGACCAGTGACATCTTTCTTCCAGCAGCCATTAACATTAAAAAAAAACCCCAAGCCCAAATCACAGAACCTCCACAGCAAGCTGTCACAATGGTAACCTCCTGTCTCTTAGAAATTCAAATGCCCTGAAAACATCAGTAGGATCTGGTTTATTGCAGTCCTGGGATGATTTTTGAGTCAGGAGCCTTGCCCTGTGCATCCATTTGTAGCCAGTAACAGCCTCATACTTCAAGTCCTTATGCATTTCCAGGGTACTGATTTTATTCCTTTACAGATTGGTAAGCAAGTCTACCATAGATTCTTCAGAGTAATAGTCCAATTGTCGTAAACCTTTGTCCATTTGCCTTTTCCACGAGAACAGGGAGGCTGGTTCTGGAAGCAGAGAAAATGCTGCAATCCACAGACACACACTATTACATTTCTGTAATGCAATAGGAGTTTCTGTCTCCAGCATTGTTGGCTTGGCATCCTCTATGGCACTGAATTCACAAACCAAATAGTGAACTTCCTAACTTCAACTCTACTTTCATGTATAAGCTTATTCATACTCATGCTGGCACTGCCTCTGCCTCATTAAGGAACTGCTGACACCTCTTCTGAACTCAACACATCTTACTCAAACCTACTCTACTGGCATAGATGCTGTTTATTAGGGGGATGTATGCATTAAAATTTGATTTTTGTTTCTTCACAGTTCAGCTGTTCCTGCTGTTTATCTCTATCTAAAGTAACAATTAGCCGGTAGGAAAATTACTATCGTGTCACAAACAGAGGATTACAACTTCAGGTAGGCAATCAAACAGCAGGGCACCATGAACACAGAAGAAACAGAAATGCTGTTCGGATACAAATGTCCTCAGCAATAGACAGAGGTGAGAGATGAGAAAAGAAATGACAGTCATATGATTTATAAACTGAATGTTTCTTCAAAATGCCCCATTAAGCATGAAGTATACAAAATTTTGCAAAAGCACATGCCACTATTTTGAGATTAATTTGAAGAAATTACTGTAACAATACTATGTGACATCACATACAACAGCTATTTCTGTGCTGTCATTTGAACTAGACTGAACATCAAATTAAAGCTAAACACATGGTATATTAAGAATGGGTATGATTGTTACTTATTAAAATAAACTAATCAGGAAATAGTTCCTCCCCATACTCCAGAGCCAACTTCACTTTTGAAAACTGGGGTTTAACTGCCACAACATAAGTATGAAAATTTACACAAGCCATTTAAATAAGTATATTTGTATCTCTGCAAACAGGATACAATATGGCAAACAGATGCACAGGGTAAAAAAAAAAAGGGTATGGATGAGATGAAAATCTTTGTTTTCCAGATTACTGAGCAACAGGAGACTGAGCAGTTACTTCAACCTACACCACCTTTAGTCTAACTTTCATCAAAACACTCTAGTGGGGATGAATTCTCTAAATCAAAATGTGGTTGATTAATTGCTAGCAATTAATCTCTTGCCCATCTAGTATGAAAAAAGTCAAAATCAAGTAAACAGAAAAATTATGTATGCAAACACCACAGGCGATTTCTTCCCAGAAAGACTGAACACAGATAAACAGTTACTGCAGTTAGGCTTACAGCATTAAGAATTAAGAAACAAAAAAAAAAACAAAAAACAAAAAAAAAACCTGTTTTCTTTCAGATTGTGCCCTGCAAGACAAGAAATTTTGTCGGAGCCGGGAAGCAGAATCAAAATTCTCTTCTACTTTAAGTGACATCCCCTCGTAAGGCACTCGACTGCTCATTTAAAACTGTATGAACATCCGTGGTGGTGCACCAGAGAAAACACAAACTTCTCTCAAGTCCCAGCGCAGCGCCAGCCCAGCTGAGAGCCGAGCATTCGTTGCTCCTCTCGCTCTCTTCGCTGCGAGGAGGGGGTCGGTGCAGCCCCGGTTCCCGGGCACTCCCCGCTCCCGCACGCGGGGCTCCGCGCTCCCCCCGCACCCCGCAGGATGGAACCTCGTGGGGAGAACGCGACCAGCCCGGCGATGGGCACAGCGGGACCAGCCCGACACCGGCGGGGCCGAGCTCTGCCCCAGAGCCGCTGGCGCCCACGGCTGCGAGTGCACAGAGACACGGGGGGAGCGTGCGATAGTTTAGGGGGACCCTTTAAAAAAAAAAAAAAGAAGAAAAAGAAAGAAACTTGGAAACAACAATGGGGCGGCTCGGGACGCGGCCGGTGGCCGCTGGCAGGGCGGGCTGCTCCCGCCGCGGTTCGGGAAGTTGCTCAGGAGCCGGGGAGGCGGCGGCGGCCGGGAGCGAGGGAGGGAGCGCTGCCCCCGCGCCGGGCCCCGCGCCCCGCCGGCAGCCAGGCCTCGCCGCTCCCCTCCCGCACGCCCAA
>VZTE01003710.1:1230650-1255763 GCA_013397775.1 Eulacestoma nigropectus | reverse complement strand
GGCGGGATCGCGCACGCCCCCGGCAGCCCCGCAGCCGGCAGAACCCCGACGGGGACCGCGGCCCCGCGGGGCTCCCTGAGGGAGGGAGGGTGAGCGGGGTTACGGCACCCCCCGAGCACAGGGACGGGGCGAGGTGGGGGGCGGCCGCATTCCAGCGGGACTACTTTGCCTCCCCTCGCCCCCTCCGCCGCTTGCGATGCGCTTCGGCCCTGGCCCGTGAGGACGGGACTACTTTCTGCCACAGAGCTGCGGCGGCGTCCGAGCGGCAGCACAAAGGCTCCGATCCCGATCCCGATCCCGATCCCGATCCGATCCGATCCCGCTCCTGGAGCGGGCTGTAACGCCAGAGCATCGCCCGGGGGGCGGGCGGCAGGCAGGCAGTGTAGCAAAATGAAGTTACGGTCCGTCCCCACAGTGTGCAGACTGAAGAGCAATAAATCCCGGCCTTTCCCAGAGCAGAGGGAGCAGGCATCCCTTATCATCAGGAATTGCTGCCCGGCTGATGTAATGATGCGTGATTTATTTCCCAGCGCTTTTGGGGGTGCTGGGCGTTATTGTCCCCCTTGCTAAACTGAATGTGGTGGGCTGGGTTTGTGCTGCTTAGAGCAGCGTTACCAATAATGTGAGTGGCCGATGTGCTGTGTTTAAACATAACTTAGTCTTTTCCCCTCTTGCATTCAAGTAAACATAACCCTTTTCTTTCTGAAGAGGCTAAAAAGTTAAGATTTTGTAATACACCCTCGATTGAAAAAAACTTCCCTCCTTACTTTCTTTGTTCGTTCCTAATAAACAATATAAAATGCAGCTTTCTTGCATTTCCTCTAGATTAGAAAATCTACTTCATGATTTCAACACGTCTAAACGTTTTCATTAAGTCTAAACGTCTACATCACGTTCTCCCTCTCTCACAGAATGTGACAGCTGGTGAGTAGAATAATGATATGAAGCAGAACAACTTAGAGCAACATTTGAGGTACTTACATTCCAAAATCGGTATTATTTTCAGGATTATTAGAAACTTGAAGAAACATTTAACTTTTACCTTCATAACTGTTCAACACATATTTTCATAGCTTTTCTTGTTATTACAGTAGGAGATAACATCTGGGCCAGATTAAAGGCCTGGGAATTGTAGGCTGATTCTAAAGGGCTCCTGGTGTCATGTGATATTATCAGACTCTCAACTTTTACTGTGAAAAAATTAAAAAAGTAGAAGAAAACAGAGGTTTGTTTTTTTTTTTTAATGAAGTATATTTCCAACCTTCAACGTTGCAAAAAAAGATTTTGAAAATGTAAACAATTCAACTCAACAGCAATATCTGCCCGAGGCCAGGTCTACATTACAAAATTTTATCCTTGACTGTCTGCTGGCTGAAATAGCCTTCTCTGTTACTGTGCTGTCAGCTGGGAGAATCAGCAAACTCGAGCAAGATCCACGTGGATAATGGATGGGAAGACTTGCCACACAAAAATGTACCCTGGAGAAGAGAGAAGCTGCGTCCAACCCTTGTTTGTCACACTAGATTTTGCAGGAGCAAGCAAAAGGAGCACACTTTTATATTTATTGTCACTGTTTAATTGGAATCAAAAAGGAAAATGAGGTTGAGGTTGATTTGGGGTTTGGGAGTTTTTTCCCTCGTAGTGTTTCCTTATACTTTTTCCATACTCATAGTGTTGCACAATCTGTCATTAACCTCTTGAGAAGTATGGCAGATCTGTAATGAATTCTTTGTATCTTAATCATACAGTGCACAGCTGAGGAAAACCTCAAGCCTGCACCCCTGCATCACAAAAACACATTTTTCCACATGCTCATTCCCTCTCACATCTTATCTGTTTCTGCTGGAGACACTCTGGTGTCTTGACTATCTCCCTTGGGAGCCTGATCCCCTGCCTGGTTGCTCTGACTCTTAAAGGCATCTTCCCTGCTGTCCAAGCTGACTGATTTTATTTTTAGCTTTTGAACATTTATATGCCGTCACCCCTCACACTGGTGCATTTTGCTGTTTTTCTACAATTCGAACCCTTTCCTGCTTGGGTTTCCTCTGAGCCAGTTAATGATAATTGGCTTCACCTCCCTCAGCCTAGCCCCTTACCCCACAGCCTGCCTAGAATCCTCCTCTGTCTATTCCATCCCAAGTATCGTAAAATCATAGAATCACAGAATGGTCTGGATTGGAAGGGGCCTTAAAGAACATCTCATTCCAACCCCCTCCCATGGGCAGGAATACCTTTCACGAGACCAGGTTGCTCCCAAGTCCAAGTCCAACTTGGGACTTCCAGGGATGGGGCAGCCACAGCTTCTCTGGGTAGCCTGTGCCAGGGCCTCACCATCCTCATACAGAAGATTTTTTTCCTGATATTTGACCTAGATCTGCCCTGTTTCAGTTTGAAGCCATTCCCTCTTGTCCTATCACTACATGTTCTTGTAAATAGTACCTCTCCATCTTTCTTGTAGGCTTCCTGCAGGTACTGGAAGGCCCCAGTTACGTCACTGTCATGGTTTAGGAATGCTGCTCCCCCATTCAGTGCTCCCACCGAGACTCTCCGAACCATGCACCGTCACTCACTCCCCCAACCTCCCTCTCCCCTCTGCAGCAGGATGGAGAGGAGAATTGGAGGCACAAAAGGCAAAGATCATGGGTTGGGATAAGAACAATTCACTAGAAACAGCGATAAGAAAACAAACAGTAACAGCACAATAGTCATGACAGAGAGTACAAAAATGAAACATTATTGCTCACTGCAGGAACCTCGACAACAGACAATAAATTGTTCCCTCTGGTTCAGAACCTGGGCCTCCCCACTTCTCTATTCAACTCGGTTACTCAACTGGAAGGAACCCCTTCTCCTCAGAAGAGACTCCCTTCCCAGGGGTATAGAATAACCTCCATGTCCTTGCCATGACCCCTCCTAGCTACTACAAAAATTAACCCTCCTGGGTGGAAGCAGGACAGTCACCCTGAAGCCTTCTCTTTTCCAGGTGGAACAATCCCAATTCTCCCAGCCCTTCCTCACAGCAGAGGTGCTCCATCCCTTTAATCATCTTGTTGGCCTTCACTGGACTCATTCCACCAGGCTGATGCCTTTGCTGTGCTGGGCCCCCCGGGCTGGAGGCAGCTCTGCAGGGGGGTTGATCTCACCTGAGCGGGGCAGAGGGGCAGGATCCTCCCCCCCCTCCCCTGCTGCCCATGCTGGGGGCTCAGCCCAGCGCAGGGGGGTTCTGGGTCCCAGCACACACGGCCAGGGCATGTCCAGCTCTCACCATCAGCACCCCTGAGTCCCTTTCCCTGGGCTGCTCCATCTGTTCATCCCCAGCCCGGATTGATCCCCAGGGGTTGTCCTGACCCCGGTGCAGGAACAGCACTTGGTCTTGTTCAAGCTCATGGGCCACTTCTGGGGCTTGTCAGGTCCCTCTGGATTGGCCTGTCCTTCAGGTGTGTCACTGCACCCTCAGCTTGGTGTCATCTGCAAACCTGCTGAGGGTGCACTCAATCCCTTCATCTGTGTTATTAATGAAGATATTTGAAGAACGCTGGTCCCATATGGACTCCTGAGGGATACCACTTGTCACTGAGGTACATCAGGACTCTGAGCCATTGATCACTATCCCCTGTAAAAATGGCCTTCTTTGAACCCTCTTTCCCATCAGTGCTTAGGATTCAAGACCAAGTCTATCTCCCAAGTGTTTGTCAGTTTTACTTCTAATTCATACATGTAGAATTAACTCCATAGCAGGGGCTTTTACAAAGTCAAATAGGAGGCAAGATTACCACACACAAAAAAGCCTCCAACAGGCATGATTTCTCTAATATGATTATGTTCATTTATTTGAGCCTAAAGTCAAAGTAAGTGGAGAGAGAATGTCTCTTATTTTAGTAAGAAGCCCCCCTTGTTGGTTGCAGTTATTTTCATTCACCTTAGAAAGAGAAACCTTGGTTTGCTGGCTCAAATCCAGCTGAGGCTGAGAAACCTGGACAGCTTTACCCTTACCTCTGAATTTGGATGGTGGCTCAATGACACAAGAGCTTTCATGGGATTATTTTTATACTTGGGTAAGTTCCCTGGTTTAGTTGGTGGCCCAGCTTCACAAGCATTTGTGCCAGCCCCCAGGATAGCAAGGGACAGCAGCTGGAGCTCATGAAACCAGCAGTGGCTGCCAAAGTCACTCTACTTTTGAACTATGCCCTGAGTTCGAGTGGAGTCAATGGGATCTTCTGTAGAACCAGAACCAAAGTCCCTAATGAGCAAAAGCTGTTAGAAGAAGATGGATGCTCAGCAAATGAATTTGTGGCTGCCCACATCACAGAAGCCACTATCATAACTAGCTTTCTCACTGAATGTTTCAACAAGAATTAATGGGCATAGCGTGCTGAAATGCTGGTCCCTCTGACGGCTGTGGTAAAGTTCTCACTGATTTCAAAAGGGCCAGGTTTTCATACTGAAACTCAAGCTCAAGTCCTCGTGCCCCCAGCAGGAAAGTCTGCAGCACAGGAGCTTGGGAAATGGGATGTAATGTTGCCATCCAATGATGCCTGTTGCAACCATTTCACAGAATAAAATAGGACACCCTAACTTGTGACATCATCATCATCTTGCCACATTGCCTAGGTCATACAGTTTATAAAGAAAAATGTTTCATCCAACTCTTCCTCAAAATGAGGTCAGTTCTAATAGTTGTGATAGAAATGCCTGACACAGTTTATCCTGTTCCATATGATCATCTTTGTGCCTCGCCTCTAGATCCAGCAGGTCCACATCCTTCCTAGGTGGGGGGCCCCAGAGCAGGATGCAGGGCTCCAGGTGAGGTCTCATGAGAGCAGAATCACCTCCCTCAGTGATCATGTTTTCCTTCTTGAAGTTCAATCACAAGCAATGATACTTTTCCCCTCACTTTTCCTCCCATACCACATGAACTGCACCTTTTTCCCAGGATACAGGCATCTTACAAGCAGATTTCCTTGAACAGACAGTCACGTCTCTAGTCCAGCAATTTTCTCCAGGCATCTCCTGACTTGTTTTTTCCATTATTATCACCACAGTCAGACCACAGCAAAAAATTAGCACTTCCACTAATTCTGGGGCAATTTTCCCATCAAATCCCCTTTTATATCACATATGGAGCTGCCTTTTCTCCTTGCGTTTCAGTACTAGTTTATTATTCCCCCAATTCTCCACTTCCACCCCTTCCCCCCCTTAATACCCATTCCTTCTTTCCCATCTTCTCTACCAGAAGAGGCTGCCTGGTGCCTAGGATGAGAACTGCGTTTCTTTGTGGCTAAAAAAAAAATCCTTACAACAAAAACTTCACAGAGGAGAAGGTGCTTGAGTTCAGCAGCCCATACAGGCAAGCTAGTCTAACAGAAATCCAGCAATATCCCCACAGGGAAATATGAAATAAGATGACCTGGAAGGCTTGGGCATTTTCTTTATGCCTTTGGAGGAGCGTTTGGACTCCTGCTGCTGGTGCATTCAAGGTCAGGCTGTCTACCTACTACCTCTTTTCTCCTCTCCCATCTCCCAGGGAGTTGAAAACAGCACTGCCTGAGGATACACTTCTCCAGCGGTCATGTTTTTCAGTGTGAACCATGCAGGATTCTGATTTTAATTTGGCACTGCCCACCAGACCACAGGGCAAGTCCAAGACTTTCCTTACGAATATTTAGCCGTGGCTACATTTCAAAGCCGTATTATAAAAATGTCATTTGAGAAAGTTACTGTTCTAAAATTTGTAAAGTGCTTTAATGCTGTGTTGATACAGCAAAAACATCCTTTTAAAAGAGCTCACATTTCAGGCTGACAGACACCAAAACACTATTTTGTTTTAGCTTGCTCAGCTTTTCAAAACCAGTCAGCATCTGGGCTCTATTAACCATAACGTGCGTGTCTTTTAAGCAACAACAATTTAAGAATATTTCCTTTTCAACCCCCTTTCAAACCCCTTCAGCGTTTTGCAATATGCATAATATTTGACAATTCTGCTTTGCACTGCAGCCTTTGAAGTTTAAAAATTAGTTACTGGTAAAGCCTTGTACATTTTCTTGCACTCTTTTAGTCACAGGGATTAGTGGCTAGAATTTATGCCTGTGGTCAAGAAAGGTAAGTCACTGTGTCACAGTAATTGGCAATCTTTCCTACAACAGTTTTCAGTCTTTGTGTGATGTGCACAGTGTGACACACCTTGTGTGTGTAGAAAAGAGCTCATTTGCCACCTACAGCAGCCACTTCTGGGCTACAGTATTGTACCATAGAGTGCAGTTTATGGCAAGCAAAGAGACTCATCCCTCTTCATTCAGACTTCATGAGGCAGAGTCATATTTATATTTCCTATTTGTATTTCATATTTATAGCCATGTTCATATTATATTTATGTTGATATTTATATATTTATTTTTATGTTCATATACAAGTTAGTCTGCAGTTCAGCAAAGACACTAAGCACCTCAAGAATATGGGTGTGGAGCATCAACCATGGTATCTCTTCAGGGATGTTGTTTTTATGAGCTGTTAGTCAAGTTCTCAAAATAGGCTAGAAAAGCACACTGAGTTCCTCAGAGCAGGAAAGGTTGCCCTCTAATGGTTACTCTTTAGGTTTAATGTCTGTGATGTTTTATGAAGTGCTCCTTTTCTAAGTGATTTGTAAGGTAAGGCCACACAAATGCAAGATGTTGGAACAATTTATTACTTCAAGGAAAATCCAAATCTTTGTTATCCTCTTAACTGATGAATAAATTAATTATTAAAAACAAAGATGAAGGCATAGTCTTGGTAACATGTTCATTAAACTACCATTAGCCAGGGTTTCTCAGAGGAAGAGGGATGCCTCTGACAATTCAGAACTATTACTCATACTGGATTTGACAAATTTTATGTTTCACTGTGGGAAAGGTTTCAAGGTCTGAAAAAATAGCATGAAAGATATCCAGTTTATTTCAGTATCATAAAAGTTACTGTGAATGCCCTAGAGCATGATCTCACTCTTGCATGAGTAAACTTTAAGCAACAAAATTCTTACCTTAAAGAAAAAAATCGTTAAATCAACTAATCAAAAGGCGTTGCCTGTTACAGCACGGATGCATGTGGGTCCTTAAGCTTGCACTGGCTCCATATAGAAAGGCTTCTGTGGCTTATGGCCTGTAACTCATTCTTTATGTGATGAGGGGATGGAAGAGGCAATTATATAGGGCTGAAGTGTCATTCACTGCCTTTCCCTTTTCATTAGTTCTTTAAATAAGTTCCTTACAGTATAGATTTTGATAAAGACTCTTCCAATACAGCTGGCAACTAAATGTAGATAAGTGACAAAGGGAAACACAGAGAAAGTCAGACCCAGTCCCCAAATATATTTATTTAAAAAGTAGTGGCTGCTATAAAGATATTATTGAAAGATGATAGTATTTTATTTTGGAATAATTAGATTATATTTTCTCCTCTCAAGAAGAAACAGTGATTTGAATGAGGTTACCCAATCCATTCCTCATCCTTCCTTTTTCTACCCTCTCCCCAGTCAAGCCCACAAAGACAGTATTTGGTCACATGGATCTTTGCATAAAAGACAGGGAATTGTGTCTGAATAGCCCTGACTCGTAAAGCTCCTTCCAATGCCTTTTTCAGTGTCAGAGCTTTGCAGTTAATGCAACTTCTACTAATTTTTTTTCCTTATTGCAATTGTGAAAAATCTAATACCTTTACAACAATTTGAAAAGGGCTTACACAGAGCAAAATCCCCGTTTAATCTCGGCATATTAAGAAATCTTTTCTTTGAACAATACATTTAAAGTGCTATTTTCCCAAAACACTTTTTTCTTTTAAGATAACCAAAGCTCTAAGTGTTGAAAGGAGCTATGATTTAGAGTCCTATCTGCATTTGTGGTTTAAGAATCCTGGCACTTCAACAGGAGGAAACAGTTAGGATATATGTGGCCTAAGGTACACTGTAGCAGTAAGTCATTCAGTACAGGAAAAGGTGTTCCAGTCACCATAGTAAAAAACCCAAAACAATGGGAACCACAGACCCAAACCACTTAAAGATAGGAGCGAAAAATATTTGCAGAGTATTGTGCATAGCAGTTGTTCAGTTGTCGCTCTCCCTTTGTATACTACCCCTCAGCTGGAGTCATAGAACTATAGAATCATAGAGTGATTTGGGTTAGAAGGGACCTTTAAAGGTCATCCAGCCCAACCCCCTGCACCTTCCACTATCCCAGGTTGCTCAGAGCCCCATCCAGCCTGGCCTTGGACACTTCCAGGCATGGGGCAGCCACAGCTTCCCTGGGCACCCTGTGCCAGTGCCTCTCCACCCTCATCATACAAAATTTCTTCCTTATGCCCAGTCTAAATCTTAACCTCTCTCAGTTTGAAGCTGCTGGTCTTTGTCCTGTCACTACAGGCTCTGATAAAAAGCCTCTGTCCATCTCTCTCCTAAGCCGCCTTTAAGGCCACAGTAAGGTCACGCAGGAACTTTTCCCTTCTCCAGGCTGAACAACCTCCGCTCTCTCACTCTGTTCTCACAGATCATTTCTGTGGCTCACCTCTGGAGTGGCTCCGGCAGGTCCATGTCTTTCTTGTGCTGAGGACACCAGAACTGGATGCAGTACTGCAGGCAGTGTAGAGGGGAACAACCACCTCTCTTGACCTGCTGGTCGTGCTTCTTTTGGTTCAGCCCAGGATATGAGTGGCCTTCTGGGCTGCCAATGCACATTGTCCAGTTTTTCATCTACCAGTATCCTCAAGCCCTTCTCAGCAGAGCTACTCTCAATCCATTCATCTCCCAGTCTGTACTGACATTGGGGCTTGACCCAATCCAGGTGCAGGACCTTGCACTTGGCCTTGTCAAACTTCTGACCCTGACATTTCTGGTTTAGGCACCCGTTGCTTTCACCCTGTGCACCCCAGAGACTACAGCAGACTCCTTGGCATTACATGGGAAAACTGAAAAGCGTTTCCAAGAAAAGAAGGTAAAATGAGTCAGCTTTGGCTAAACCAAGAGCTGATTCCAACTGATGCTGGCTTTAGCTGTCTAAGCCCACTGTTGGGTGGAAAGGTTTGCAGGCTCCTCGCAGGAAGATGAAAAGCAAAAAAGTAAGAGAAGAGAGGCCTGAGCAGAGAAGAGGGAATGCCAACCAGAGGGAAAAAAAACCAAACCCAAACCAAAACCCAAAATCAAAAAACCAAACAAAAAAAAAAAAAAATAGAAAAAAAGAAAAAAAGAAGAAACAAAAAGGAGGTGACTAAAAAAAAGCAGGACCATAGCCCTCACAGATGTCACACCCCTCACAAACTCCATAGCCCTCACAGCCCCCATAGCCCTCACTGCCCTCAGAGCACCCATAGCCCTCAAAGACCCCAAAGCCCTCCAAGCCCCCATAGCCCTCACAGACCTCACAGCCCTCATAACCCTCCAAGCCCCCATAGCCACCACAGCCTACAGACTCCATAGCCCTTACAGTACTCAAAACCCCCAGAGTCCTCATAGACCTCACAGCCCTCATAGCACTCAAACACTCCATAGCCCTCACTGCCCCTCACAGACCCTTTAGTTCTCAGAGACCCTATAGCCCTAACAGAACTGACACCCTTCACAGCCACCATAGCCCTCACTAATCTCACAGCCCTAAGAGTAGGCACTGGTGGCATTGAAAAGCTAGATTTGGAAGTTTTAAACATGTAACTTTTTTATTATTATGTTTTTTCTGAAACTGAAATTTACCATGCATTGATAAACTCCGATTAATGTCTCACTATCACTTGAAGAGAGGCAAAATTAAATTAATTTACATTATATTGGAAAGCTAGAGTCTCCCACAAATAACATGCATCTCTTTTGTACAGTGACTTGCTGTATCTTCCCACTTTTACTCTGTTTTCTGCCCAGGATAACCTTCTACATTCCAAATGCCTGATGGGTTAGAAAGTCAGGAGATGCTCCAGGCATGAGGAAGTGAGCTGTACTGTACCTGCTTGCAGCACACAGACACTTCTTTGACTGCTGTTTTTGCTATTGTCAATGCTCCTGAAATCATTTTCATTACCATCACCAAGGATACCCATTTTTGGTGGCTGCAGAAACATCCCAGCACTTAACTATGCTTAAACTCACCCTTGAGATGGAGTGTCAGGCATACTTCTGGAAAAGTGGCCAGATGTAGCAACTCTGCTAGATGTAGCATGTGGATAGACTTCAGCATTCAGGCTTTCACTTTTCAAACCCTACCATCCTTTATAATGTTCACTTGAATGGGGTGTACCCTTGCTTTATGCTTTGTCAGTGTAAGAAAGCCACATGTGTATCTTGTTTAGCAGTGAGAAGCATAGAGTGAGCTGTTCTCATGGGTTTAAAACTGCATCTCACAAGCAAATTATTTTTTGCTTTTCTAAACCAGAGCACTCCATAAAGGCAACATACAGAGTGTGCCAAATCTGGAGTCTTTCCAGGAGTACTGCCTGAGTTATCACATGGTGGAAAAACATTTGAACTCCTTATTTCATGCCCTGGAACAAAAGAAGGACAACACTGTCATAGTTAAATAATCAGAGGCAGCCGAAATAATGTTCTACAGATTCTTTCAGAAATTTTACCTCTGGGCAGAGAAGTTGTCTCATCCTGTAAGGCAATTGTTTTGAACAGTTAATGAGCCTCTAAGTGGGAGGACTTGACTTACAGTCATAAACATGCGCTGGAGGACCTCCCACTGACCCCAATGGGAGCTGCACTGACAAAGACACGTAACACATGACCACTGAAGTAAAGGGATCATCTCATTCACAGCTTACTCGGGGGACCCAAACTAACCTGGATCCTTACTTGGAGGATCAGAAAAACCTTGCTTGTAGGATCCAAATCCTTATACACAAGGATTTCAGTAATGTCAGTGGAACTTGGGTTTTAGGGTAGGGAAAAAAGGTTCTTTCATAAAAGCAAACAGAAAAATTTACTCAGAAATTCCTATAGGAGGTCTGTGTCATAGTGAGGGGGTTTTCACCATCTTTGCAGCACAAGAATGCATGGTTAAACTTTGTGCAAATTTTCCATCTAGGTGTTGCTGAGAATTGTTGCAAAAGTCACTGTGTCAAAGTCTAAGCTCCACTGATCACATCCTTTCTTCAGGGTAAAGCACAGAGAAACCCAGGTAATGTTCACACTTTCAGCCACACTTTCAGCGGCTACTCTGAGGTAGCTGGTACCAAAGCATCTTACAAGGAGTTATTTTACCTCATATAACCATCCTTACCATTGTAGCATTATGATGAAACACCTTTGTGGTCTTCAGAGTGACTGTTCAAATCAGCAAATATTCCAAAACATTCCTTATGGTTTAGCCAGTTGTTCTGGACGTTAAACGCTTGTTAAATTTGTTTGAGAAAATACAGAGTGCACAAATTATCTGATTACTACTCCTGGGTGTTATCAGTATGACAGAATTTTCAATTTTCTTTGTCAATTTTCTATTAAAGCAAAGTGAACCAAAAAGAAAATGGATCAGAACAGCTTGAATATGGCATATCTAAACTCTTGCCACTTCAGAAAATGACATTTTATAGGATGGAAGGAGAGGAGTAAGAGAAAAACAGAAGAGAAGTTAATGCATGACTATCAGGCCTTTTTTTTTTTTCATTAAGTGGGCCAATATACAGGAAACAGTGATTCAGCATACTTGTACTGAACCTTAAAAATACTTTTAAACATTGTTTATAATACCAAACACGAAGGAGACAAAGAGCAGCACTTCTATGCTTTGCACTTTGACATCCTCAAGAAGTGTAGAGACCTAAAGGAAAAAAAAGCAAATTTAGACTGTGAGATTAAGAGTGAGTGTAGGCTTTCTGAAAATGGAAGAGAAATGTTCAATATATCCTGGCCCTTCAGGGAACCTACCCATCAAGATGCTGGGAAAGCATCTGGGAACAGCATGTACACTCCTGAAGGGATGTGCAAGACTTTTCAAGGATGAGGGGATGCAGCTATCCCACAACTATCAATAAACAGGAATGTAGGGAAGTATATTACCTGTATGAGAGGATGAGTAATGCACAGGAAGAGCGCAGCTGTCTAGGCCCATTTCAGGAGGATGACAGAAAAAAAAAGTCTACAAAAGTATAGCTCTCTGTATGATGGGATACTGCTGACTGTGGTACTGGCACTTTAAACTCCACGTTTTTATCAGCACGGAGTGTGGGATGGTAGGAACAAAGCATGTCATCAGATTCAAATCCACTAAGATGGTTTTGCAGGAGGAGGGAAAACAAGATCCAGTTTTGAAACTGCCTTCTCATGTAATTTTTTTTTTGGTGGTTTTATTTCCTTGTTTGTTTGTTGGGTTTTGTTAGTTGGTTAGTAACTTACTCGAAATACTCCCGAGTATAAGCATTTCCTACTCCTACAGGAGGTAAAATGGACTGAAGCACTATTTGCAGAGAACACACCATGCTGAGTTTGCAGCCTTTTGAGGTAGGGACTTTGCACCCTTCTCATCCATCTCAAATAGATCTACAGTTTATTTCTTCATGATTGTTTGCAGTGGTTATAAAATTTGGGCTATTTGCCTTACTGTACAATACCACAAAACAGTTTTGTTCATGACAGTCTACATTTACACACCTTATGTTTGCTCAGCACTATAAAGCAACAACATGAAACAAGCAGCTACAGAATTTATTACAATCTCCAGGTGACAAAAGGCAATCAGCTTTTGGCCTCCTGCCATAACATAACTGGTTACCTTCAGAAAGAGCCACCCCAAGTGCGAGGGTTGTCATCATAGTGTGGTGATTGATGATCCTGTTCCATGTGTGGTGCACAGTGAAGACAACAGGAGATGTCAGTGGAAAAGTAGAAGAGTGCACAGAAGTTTTAATGTTGGAAAGCATAACAAGCTGGACGGATCTTTTCGTTACTTTGTCTCGCTCCTTTTTGATTCATAATACAAGAGCATTATCCAGGCAAACAAATAAGCTCCAAAAATGCATATAATAAAGCATCATAGTCAAAAGAATGATGATGGGAAATCTCTCCTTCTCTGTTAACTGGAAATGCCAATACATGACTAATAATGCAACCCGATTCAATGTCATTAAAATAGAGAATATGCTTAGTTTTGTCTTCTACATTATATGATACAGTAAAAAGTTTTAAAAATGTGTGTATATAATCCTCCACCCAGAACCTATCAATGAACAAAAGGCTTTCCTATAAAACCTTTTTGCAATGAAATAGCCATAGTTCATAAAGTTAAAAAACCAAACTAATTAAAACTTTTTAAAATCATCAAAAATCCTCAAAACTTGTCAATTCTATTCAATAAACTGTTGTTGCCCTCTAGTGTTCAAACGCAGCTTGTAAAGGCCTCTCCAGAAAGATCCAAACTGGCCAGCTATCAATTAATTTCCCGTTAATTCTTAATCCAACATGACAAATGGATGGGAAAAAATTATGAAAAGGAGGTATTTCAGTACACCTGCCTAGTACCTTATTTTCTTTGCTCAAGCATAAAAGAAGAGTTTTCATGTAACAACGTTTAAAGCTGTTTGTTTTACTCAAATGTTGTGAAAGGCCACTGAGGTCAGCATCCTCACCAAATGAGTGATGGTGTTTGTGCACATCTCAGCTTTGCCTCTGCCACTCACCATGCTGGGCATGCTCTGCTGACTGGGCTGGAGAGCAGTTCCTAATGACACGGGCCACACTGCAGAATCAGAGAGCTTTGGGCTGGAAGGGATCTTAAAGATCAGCTCATTCCAACCCTTGGCCATGGGCAAGGACACCTTCCACTAGACCAGGTTGCTCCAAGCCCTGTCTAGCCTAGCCTTGAACACTTCCAGGGATGGGGCAGCCACAGCTTCTCTGGGCAACCTGTGTCAGGACCTCACCAGCCTCACTGGGAAGAATTTCTTCTCAATATCTAACCTAAACTTTCTCTCTTTTAGTTTAAAGCTATTCCCCCTTGTCCCGTCACTACACGCCCCTGTAAAATGCCCCTCTCTAGCTGAATACATGGCCTGTGCTCTGACCAACCCTGAGATACATCTGCTGGTTTCTCTTGAGTATTTTGCTACTGTACTGTAACCATACCAATTAATACCAACCACCTTTCCCTCCAACAATTATTTATTGCAGCAGAAATGCACAGTGAGGATTCAGGAGTTGTTCTCAGCACCTCTCTTGCATTAAGCTGCTGTGATGGCACCAGCAACATAGAAAACTTCTCATGAAGGTTGCAGTTCTTATGAGAGAAAATTATGGTCAACCACAGATCTGCATCTGCATTTTTACAGCTAGGCCTAGTACTTATTATTCTGTGAACTCACTTCCCAGAAATGTGCCTCCTTGTCATGTTCTTGACCAGAAACCTCTGAAAATAGCTATTAAAAAAAAAAAAAAGAAAAGAAAAAGAGGTTAAACAAAGTGCAGTCAACAAACAAGCTGATAAATTTGAGGTACTTTTCTTCTGTAATTTTGCTCACTTTTAAGAGGTTATCCAGAATGCTTTTCTTTTAACCGTTGTAAGACTAAAACAATATAGCAGACCAGCTGGTTTTGTATATATAAAGCAATTTGCAGCCTCCATATAGTAAGAATTCAAGTTCTTGACAGAAGGAACACTGACTTTTCTTTGATCTCTGAATAATGGAATTTTCAGAGATTTTTCTGCATTTAGTTATTTAGAGCTTTCAGAAAACTTGCCTTGAGGCCATTTTTTGGATCACGCCTGCTTCCCACCACACTAAGCTTGACAGATCTAAGAATCTCTTGGATGTGAGTCAAATTTTATATTTTGTAATAGAATTGTTTCCTTGCATTCATGAGGCACCCTTCCTTCTCTGCCGTGACGTTTGTTGTTCATTATGCCACCTGACATGAATACTTTGAAATCTAGTCTTTCATTCTAAAACCAGGTTTAGACTGAGTGTATGCAAATCAAAATTTAAATAACATGAACTGGAAGTTGTGTCGCAGTAGATGCTCCCACTTACTCTCCCTGTTGAAGAGTCAGGGAAATTTAAAATCAAAGAAGTGTTTCGGTTGGAAAATAACTCGAATATCATCAAGACCAACTGTTAATTAGAAGCTATGCTTATTACCAGTCACATGAAGGGGACACTAGAAGTGAAGAGAGTGTGCTTTGAGAGCACTCACATTTGCAGCATGTGGTTTTAAGGAGACCTGTGATGTATGCAGAAAAAGAACTTTAAAGATATGTTTATAACCATACACTATATTTCGATAAGGAAAATTAAATTATGTCATATGTCATGTATTTTTTTCCTGTTTGTACCTAAAACCATTTAGATGCAAAGCTCTATTACTAAGTATTCCTTTAAAGCACAAATAAGGTAAATAGGATTGCCAGGGAATCGTGTAACACTCTGGCATTTGGTGCAAAATAGCACTGAAAATGCCCACGTGCTGCACAGGTACTCAATTTATTAGGTGTACTTCTATTTCGCTAATCTTGTCACAGTACAGATTAAGCTCATGAAATGCTTTTTCTCCTTAAATATAAGACCTTCTTAGCTTAGCTTGGATTTAAGTGTTTACTCTCAGGATTTAGAAATAAATCAAAAATGACAGACATTATAGTTCAGCATAGACAGAGCATTACTTCTCCCCACCAAACCCATCTCCTGTCTCCTGCCCATCTCCTCCTCCATTAGAGCCCAAAAAAGGAATCCATCCTCTTCTGAGATTTCAATATCTACTGTTCATTTCAGAGTTCTCTCAAAACTGAGAGATGCTCCTCAAAATTTTATTCCCTCTCCCAATCAGACATCAGCATACATTCCATTGATCAGGTAATCCAGCCTGGTGTAATGCCTCTTCTGAAGAGATTCGTGTATTTTCTTCCCTGTCAGCACAATAACTAGCAACAAGAATATCACCCCAAAAAGCAAAGCTGCTACAAGGCTGCTTTTCTCCCCCAGCTGAAAAACACCTTTCCCTCTCAGAACACCTTCTGACAGGGAGCTTTCTGAGTCAGATGGGTTATAACCCCGAAGGTGATTTTGGGAAGACACAGGGGAATAACTGGACAGAGTGAAACCTGGAAAAGAGAGGAGGGGCACAAGGCTGGTATCGCTGGAAGAGACAACTGTTGGCTCAAGAGCCCTGGCTGGAGTCCTTAGCCCTGATGGGGCAGTAGCAGAACCGGAATTCGTGGTCACCTGCTTGTTTGTAGAAGTAGAAGCAAAAGTTGTGGGCCTGGAAAGAGGAACATGAGTAACAGCGACGCTGGTGACAGGGACACCAGGTTTATCTCCAGTGGCTGCAGCAGGCAGAGAGGCAGCTGTGGTGGGGGGGGTTGTAGTTGGTTTAGCAGCACCAGGATGCAGAGAGGTTGTACGAGACCCCAGCTGGGCAGCACCTGTAGGCAGAGGAGTAAGAGAAGCACTCCTGGTTTCAGGAGCGCCTGCCTGAGCAGTGGTGGGGAATGAAGCGGTGGGGTTTCCAACTGGAACAGCAGAAGGCATATTTGGTGGCAGATTAATTCCCTTCTGGCTTGAGATGGGGTCTAAGCTCTCAGACTCTTCTGCTGTTGGAGATTCAGGAAAAACTGTATGAAATTCCATGTTGTCTAAATGCTTGCCTATGTGGTTCAGGAGTTCAGATGCCTGATGAAAGACAGACTGTTGCGAACTGGCGGTGTGATTCTGATGGATATCCTCTCTGTGAGAAATAATGGCTCCAGCATCCAAAGGCAAAGAATACTCATTTGAAGAAAAGTTCTCAGTTTTGATAGATTTATCCTCTGGGGCATGGATGTCTGGAAACAGAAATACTGATATTTAATTATTAAATCTATTTTTGACTAATGTAGGCATACTCTATTTGTATTTCTTAGAAACATTTATATAAGGGGGCTCTGAGATAATGACTAATGAAACTTGCTTTCTTTAAAATATGCACAGTGACATTGAAATTCTATGTCATAAAAGCTGTCAGCCTCAAGCCCCGCCACAAAACAGTGTTCTGTGGCAGAAATACCATACAAATGATAATCCTAAAAGCTACCTGATTTTACAGTATTTCTTCTACAGTATTTACCTGATTTACAGGTATTATAGAAAGTATTTGGCTGAGCATGAGCTCTTGGAAAGACTGGCTAATTGTTAATTCATATAATATATATATATATAAAATTTTATAATTATATTTATAAAAATATAGAAATATATATATAATATATACATAATAACCATTCAGCTGCTGCACAGAACATTTAAAAGAGAACATGCTCTCAAGTAGTTCTGACTCTCAATCATCTCTTTTTATTATTGAAACAAAAAGTTTTAACTGCACTGGAATTGAAATAAATAATTTTAAAAGTATCTTTCCCCCTTTTAGCTTGGTTTTCAGTGTAACCACATACAGATTCTCACAAGAAAGAACAAAGTTTGAAACATTTGTTGGTACTGACACTGCTCAGGTGCTACCTTTGAAAACTTATTAGGAACATTGAACAAGCTAGCATAATCTTCCCACAATTAAATGTTCACAGAATCTAAAATGTGCAAAATTAAAAAGAAGTGGTATATGCAATTGAGTTGTTCACTCAGCATTGCACTACATGCCAAACAAAAGCACAAGCATGACTGCATTTCTTGCTTCTTTGTTTGAAACCCCAATGTTCTTCCAGGTGAGAAAGAGCTGGAGGAAAGTGTAATTATAGCAATAATTTTACAGAAATGCAGTTCATTTGTTGCACATTGCTTTTGCACAAAAATACTTGGTAACATTATATGAGTAATCTTTCTATATATCATACTGTTGCTCCTTGCATAGTTCCTCTTGGAAAAGTTCTCTTTTTCAGCAAAAGTTCTGTCTCTCAAGCAGCCATACAGAGACCACCTCGTAAACTCTTGGCAGGACAGTCTAATTATCAGTTTCTTATCTGAGCTGTTCAAACAGGTCTGGTGCAAGTCAATGTCAATCAACGAGTAGGCCTTGCTGTTAAAAATCCCACAGCATAGGCCAGAGAGCAAGAAATTCCTGAGTGTGCAGCCCACATGCCACAAAGCTCTGAGTTTAGAAAGTTTGATTCTGCACTTCAGGTTCCCTAACTGAAAGCAGAAAATAATGATTACCACTACCAATTATTCATTAGTGTGGCATGGGTCCTTTAAATACACAGCTAGCTACAAGGGCATGGTATTTCCATTGGTTTTGGTGATACTTTGCAGCGTTATGTACAGGAAATTTTCCTTCTTGAATATGTCTAGATGGAAGCAAGCAGCTTCTTTTTGTTTTAAGCAAGGACAAATTACAAGGAATTCTGAACCTAATGTGAAGGAATTTTATAAGGGTTGGGGCATTATTCCAAGCAGGAAGCTGGGCCCACGAAGGAGCTCACCACACACCTGCCCATCCATCTTCCACACAGAAAAAGAGCAATATTTTCAAATTATAATGCTTGCCTTAGAATACTTTACTAAAAATACGACCCCCAAACAGTTCCTGGTCACCACTGAAAGTTCATAGGTGCAAAAATCATCTGGTGTGGGGGCTGGTGGCTCTCACTATTATTTACCTCTAGTTATCTTGTAGCTCACAAGTCCTGTTGCAGGTTTCATTGGACAAGCCTCAGTGTTAGGACAGTAAAACAAGTAGCAGTTTGGATGTGTACTTGTTCTTGCAGCATAAAAAATAATCAAATTACACTTCTTGTCTCCTGCAAAACAAAATAAATGCCTGTTTCACCAATAAGAACTTTTACAGCAGTATGGTAATGAGATCTAGTTCGTTAACTTTTCCTCATGTGAGTAAGAGGAAAACTACTAACACATAGCATTCCTACAGGAAAAACAGCCAAGGACTGCAGAAGAATGGCCCAGGGCCAAAGCATGAAAGGTCACACCTTCCTTTTCCTGTACAAATAAAGTTGGGGAAATTATGAGTCTAATCTCTCATCCTCCCCTCACCCATACCACACTGGCACCACTTTATACAACAATTTCTTGCTTACAAATCCTGATAAATCTGAAAACCTCCCCGATATAAGGAAGAAAATTATTTAGACATTTTTCATTATTACATCCCAGGAATCGCTTGGCTAGTTGCTACTTCGAGGGGTGTCCTTCACCACTGTCATTTCTTCTTGCTGCTCTACCTCCTACTGCTCCAAGAGCTTGACTCAAACCAGCTGTCTCACGGGAGGGTGAGCATTCTCATTCTTGGCTAAAATTAAGTACAGTGCAAAATGTCAGTTATTTTCAGTGCATCTACTAAATACAGCTTACGCACCTTCGGGGTTCAGGATTTGTGAGGTTTTAACACTTAAAACTAACGCTTAAAACGAACGTTTCTGTGATGCAACTATTTTCCTGAACACCACGGGGTCTTGCGTTAAGATCTAACATCTACTGGCCAAACAGGGTAGCAGCGGCAAGCTGGAACCAAACGCAGCCTGAATGAGAGGGTAAATTCTGTGCTGAATACGGAGAACACCAGCAGCTGAACACCCCGCGAGCCCAAACTCCAGAACGATTCTCCCAGGCAGTGGCGGAGGAGGCCGAGGTTACCTGCGAGCCGGTGCCCCGAGCAGCAGGCGCGGGCACACGCACCCGCGCTGGGGACGCGCAGCGGCTCCGCGCCCCGGACGCCGCGGGGCAGGGACAGGTCTATATCGATGATGGAATTCTCCATCTTCTCCGCGGAACACTCCTGGCTCAGGGCCGGCCCGGCCATCGCGCAGGTGATCACCAGCAGGCGAACCGGCCAGCGGCTGCCCCCGCGGGACATGGTGACCCGGGCCGGTCCCCGCGGGGTTCCTTCGGCACGACCGGGGTTCGCGGCCAGCGGCAGCCGGGGGTCTCCGCTGCTCCCGGGGCGGGCACGCGTTCCTGGGGCACCTTCGGGCTGCCCCCGCCCGCAGCGCGGGGTCGGGAAGGCAGCGGCGGAGCCTGGCCGGATCCCGAACGGCGGCTCGGGGAAACCGCGGGTGTCCCGGCACGTCCGGGAGGAGGGGCCGCGGGAGGCGGACCCGGGCCGCCTGCTGCCCTCCTCCTCCTTCTCCTGCTTGCCTGCGTGCCTACTTGCCCTTCTCCTCCTCCTGGGCTTCCTGCTTACCTACCTACCTGCCGTCCTCCTGCCTTCGTGCTTACCTATCTACCTGCCCTCCTCCTGCCTGCCCTCTTCCTCTCTTCCTTCCTTCTCACTGCCTGCCATTCTCCTGTCCCCCTCCTGCCTTTTCTCCTGCCTGCCCTCCTTCTCCCTTGCTTCCCCCTTGCTTCCTCCTGCCTGCCCTTCTCCTGCCTTCCTCCCGCCCTCCTCCTTCTGCCTGCCCAGCGGGGCTGCGAGGGTATTTTCGCTCCTCCAGCCATTCACCGACCCCAAGGCCTCTTCCTGAGCATCAGACACAAAGGCAAAAACACCTGGTGAAGCTTTTGGTCAGGCTGATAGGGTTTTACCCACAATCAGGCTTTTCCTCCATTGAGATCTGCTTTTGGAAGCTGTAATGAAAGCGATTAATATGCATATCCTGGACTAAACGGACACAGACATATTTTTTTCATGTGTGTGTAAAAGACTCCTTGCTACGAGTAATCCTGTTCAAATCACAGCCAAGCACAAGATGTTTGTGGAATGGGAGTTGTACAGAAAAGCCTGTCTACTGGGACCCCGACTGGTGTCTGGCTATTCTTCCCTCAGCTGTCTCAGAGCAATTGCTTGCTTAAGTAATGTTTTTGCTTGGAAATTTTTCATTTCCTCTTTTTAATTATGTTTTTTCTTACTATTTTTGGGGTAGTGTTTAGGAGTAAAAGTAGACCAAAGGAGTGCAAAGAATAAAAGGATTATAAGATATATTCCTTCTTTTTCAGGAAAGAGACCTTTTATTTAGTTCCCTGTAAATAAAATCCATTTCCTTTTTAGAGATGTACATTACCTGAAGAGATTCCAACGGGCAGGTTAGTTTTTATATTGTAATGGTTAGATGCCAAGGCATGGGTGGCTGTCTTGTTCTTCATGCCCAGTCAGTCCCCTTTGTCAATACTGCTGGGTGTTGGCTTTTATTTGGACATTAGTGTTGTAAGAGACTGAGCCACCCATCTCATTTTGCATCACAGGGCCATCTTGGGGCAATTCATAATGTTTCGTTGTGATTCTCGCAGTCTTGGTGGGATGCTTTCTTCTAAAATTTTCAGCTGCACTTGTTTAAGAAAATGTTCCTTTCTAGCCCAGCTTCTCTCTCTTGGTAAACTGGTGAGATTATTTTCACTGTTAAAAGACAAAGTCCTAAGAGAATGTGAACATTAAGGTGTCGCCTACTAACTGCATCACACAGTGAATGAACAGGGGGAATGAATACTAAAAGCAAGCACAGATATTACCCCTGCTATGTATTAGACAAAGTTGCAGCTGCCACCTGCCTTTGCTTACATAGAGATGGTGGAAGAAGCTGAGCAGAAAGAAGCTGAAAAATAAGGCTGGAGGGTGAGGAAACTGGTTCTTCACATGAACTGTTGGGACGGTGTACTGTAGCGATGGTGAATGTGAGAATATGCACAGAGACTGCTGTGGTCAGACAGGCACAGATGACCATGGGAAAATGAGAAGGGCTGATGTGATCTGTAATATAAGCAGGGCAGAAGAGATCCCGGGGATAACATGACTGCCCCACTCCAGCCACCATGGCAAATTTCTGCTCTTCCTGTCTCTTCCTGCTGGGGCAGGCATTCAGTCTCCCTGGGGAGACCAGAAGCAAATCCATGAGGCTGCTGAGGTGCAGGGAAGCCAAGGTCCATCAAAACCTATGCAGAAACCACATCCACTGGGTTAGGAGAGAGCCAGCCTTACCCAGCAGCTTCTGTGTTCTCTCACCACTGCAATGGGAAGAAAGGGAGGCTGAGAGGGAGAATGGTGGGACACCATCAGCCCTTAGACACGGTGCTAGGTCACTAAAGGTGTTTTCTGTAGAGCATCTCTCTGCTTTGGAGCCAGTGCCCTACATGATGAAATGCTCAGGCACAGACAAGATGAACTTCTATTGTAACCTATTCTATTAGGTTACAAAAGCACATAGTGCAGCCTACAGCCTACAGCTAGCAGCAGGTGCTGTTGGATTGGGGTTGTCTTCCCACAGCCTGGATCTCAGTAACAGTGCTGAGGTGCAGTTCTCACGAGATAGGAGCCTCATTCTTGTGTTAGATTAAATCTTGGTGGCAATTAGCAAAGGCAGCCAAGAGAAATGGTGCCGAGTTCGGTGCAGAGCTTTGGATGACATTGGGCTTTGTGTGTGAGCACAGAAGAGGCTTGTTCAGAAACCAGCACAGACCAGTGCTGTTCTTATTTATAGACAATTCTTCTGTCATAGACAACTGCGTGATGTCTTTGCTGATTTGACTGTCAAATATGAAAACAGTATGTCTCAAATCTTAAAGTATGTTTCCTCCTCATTTACACTTGTGGTTTTTTGAGTTTTTTTAATCTTGCTTTTTCCTAAACCTGAGCTGCTTGTGGACCTTTAATCTGGGCTTTTCCCTCACTCCTGACACACATGTATATAAGGGCTGCTGAAAATGGGTGTTGCCCGCTCTGCTCTGCTCTGTGGCCAGCACTCTGGGGTTCGGCAGGTTTGCCTTGGCACAGAAGAATTAATACCCTTAATTAAAAAAATTACAGAATCACAGAATTGTTAGGGTTGGAAGGGACCTCTAGACATCATCTACTCCTGCCCCCCTGCCAAGGCAGGGTCACTCTGAGCAGGTGACACAGCAACCCACATTCCAGGTGGATTTGGAATGTCTCCAGAGGGGAAGACTCCACAAACTCCCTGGGCAGCCGTTCCAGTGCTCTGCCATCCTCAGTGTGAAGAAGTTCTTCTTCATGTTGAAATGAAACTTCTCGTGTTTTAGTTTATGGCCATTGCTCCTCGTCCTGTCACTGGGCACCACTGAAAAGAGTCTGGTCCCTCCTCTTGGCATCCCCTTTTAAGATATTCATCTGCATTAAAGAGATCCTCCCTCAGTCGTCTCTTCTCCAGACTAAACAGGCCCAGGTCCGTCAGTCTCTTTTTAGCAGGGCATCCCACCCCTCACAAGAGCTTATTTGTTATTTGTTAACTGGTCAGACAACTCAAACAGGACAAGCTGTCTTGTAGTGAGTCATTTTGGGGCCATGGGGTTAACACTGGTCTGGCATCTCCCAACTGCCAGTAAACATCTCACTGTCCCAGTGAGATCTGGAAAGATAAGCTGGATTTCTCACTGACAGACACCTGATTTTCCAACTATAAAAGCCACACCAAACTTCCACAAAGCAGAAATCTTCTACACATTTCCCTGGGAATGTGTGGAGTTTCTCCCCTGAGCAGGGGCACTGCTTTGTGGTTAATCCCCTGGAGGCTGAGTGGAGCAATCTGTGAATATTATTGTCATTTCAGTGGGAAGTTACATTTGACTCCTTTTATTTCTTTTGCTACCTTTAGTAGAGGTACCTTGGTATCATGTTTTATGTTACGCTGTAATCTACTGCTAGTTGTTTTTAGTTTTATACTGTGTAGTTAGTAATTCTGATTAAGATCTTTTGTCTGTTTAATAAATTATTAATTTTTATAAATAGACCTGATCTGCCATCACTAGAACTTGTAGGCCAGAGTGAGTCCTTACATTTAAACTGTTGCCAAAATCTGAGGCTAAGGCAGAGCTTGTTTGAAGCTCCCACTCCTTTCAGGGCACTCTTTTTATATGAGAGATGCTCCAGACCCTCATCATCTTTGTGGCCTCCATGAGACCCTCTCCTCACCAAAAGCTGGGAAATGAGCTCTCTAACCCAGTTTGTTAGGTTAGAAAGCTGACATTACTTTATTTAACACAGAGGTACGTGGGTATTGCCTCACCAAGCATGTAAATCAGTTATCAAAACTTTTGACTATTTATACATTTTGGTAAACAAAGAAATTGGTGTTCATTGGTTACAAGTTACATAGTTCTCTTATTAATTAATATTCTATCCTCTATTGGTTAATGATTCTTTTGCTTTTCATGCTAATTAGTACACATGCTCAGTTTCTCTCTTCTTTGGGGTCAAGGAGTTTCTTGGGTTGGTGGCCTGTGGATCAGTGGTTGCAGATCCCCCTACCAGAATTACCTTTTAACCACTTGGAGCTGATTTCAGCACAATTACTGAGCATCCCCGCCTGGGCCCGGGAGGGGATTGTCCTGCTCTGCTCTGGGCTGGGGCAGCCTCACCTCAAACATTGTGTGAAGTTTTGGTTGCCACAATATCAGAGAGACATTAAACTATTAGAGAGCGTCCAAAGGAGAGCACGAGGATGGTGAAAGGCCTTGAGGGGAAGCCGTGTGAGGAGCGGCTGAGGACACTTGGTCTGTTCAGCTGGAGGAGACTGAGGGGAGACATCGCAGGTACAGCTTCTCCTGAGGGGAAGAGGAGGGGCAGGCACTGAGCTCTGCTCTCTGGGACCAGGGACAGGANAACTCTCGCAGGCTCAGGGTGGGATTGTTGGGGTGTCTGTGCAGGGCCGGGAGCTGGACTCGATGATCCTTGTGGGTCCCTCCCAACTCAGCATATTCTGTGACAGGCTCATTTTAAAAGAAATACAACTTGTCCGGTAACTCCGAGGAGCACAAAAGGGGACACGGCACTCCAGATACTGGCCGCACTAGGGCCGAGCAGCGGAGGAGGAGCACCTTCCCTGGCCAAAGAGATCAGTGCTGCTCTGCAGCCTCCAAAGGCCCCGTGCCGGCTCCGGAGAGGCAGAGCCGAGCAGCCGCGGCCCCGGGTGGGGCCCCGCCCGCCGGGCGGAGCCGCCGTGACCCGGCGCAGCCGGAACCCCGTGGGCGGCGGCGGCGGCCCCGCGCTGCGGCGGGCGGGGGACGGAGGCACCGCCATGGGCGCGGAGCAGAGCGCCGAGGCCGAGAGCCGCCCGGGCGAGCCCAGCGCCGCAGGTCGGTGCCCGGCTCAGAGAGACATTAAACGGCTGTCCCCCGGGGAGCGGGGCTGTGCCGGCACAGAGGCTGTGGAGAAGGGCTCGGCCGTTTCCTTGGGAGGGACAGCGGCTGTGGAAAAGGGAAGGGCTGTGGAGAAGGGAAGGGCTGTTTCTCTGGGAGGCAGCGGCGGCGCGGCCCGGCCCTTCCTGTGGCGGCGCGGGGGCATCGGCCGGG
>VZTE01003710.1:1212746-1230641 GCA_013397775.1 Eulacestoma nigropectus | reverse complement strand
GCATCGCCCGGGCCGGGGGAGCAGAGGTGGGGGTGGGGAGCGCCCTGGGCGCGGGTGCGGAGCTGGAGGAGCAGGAGCGAGCGGGCCGTCAGTGGTGCAGGTGTTCCGGAATCAGCTGTTCCCCGGTGTGGAGAGAGAAAGGAGCTTAGAACCCGTCAGTTCACATCTCGGCAATGTGCTACAAAAAGCCTACTTGTGCAATGTTAAATAGAGCAATAATCGCATAAGGCTGGATTCTGGTGGAATCTGCGTGTTAATTTGATTGTTCCCGCTCCCTCCCAATATCCAGCATCTCCGTTGCCAGCCAAGCAACGAGCAAAAATGGACGACATTGTGGTTGTAGCCCCAGGAACGCAATCCTCACGGAATGTCAGCAATGATCCAGATGTCATAAAACTGCAGGAAATTCCAACTTTCCAGCCCCTTTTGAAAGGTAAATGATTGTTCTTCCTCTGTTTTTAAATGCCTTCTTTTTTTGTACCTAATTGGGTTTGTGTATCCTGAGATTTCTACTCAACTTCATATTTCTGTCTCTATTTTTCACTAGCCCTCTTGTTTTAAACCTCACTCTTTTCTGTTATGTCATAATTAATCCCAGCCTTCTAAGCAGTGGGTGAACTGGTTTAGAGGTGTGCTGGTAATGTTCTCTGCAATGGAACCATCTGCTGTGAAGACAGAACAGCTCCAAGCATACCAGCTTGCCCTGTACCACTGGTTGATGAGAGATGCTGTGTTGCATTCTAATATGCAATGAATGACAGTCTCCTGTTTTGCTCTAGTCTCTTAAAAACAGTGTGTTGCTCTCAGAGCCATAGCTACCTGTGTATGCGTTCAGCTGCTTGAAATCAAGATACTTTGTGGGAGTTTCCAACACAGAGCAGATTTTATTCTTGTTTTTTGTAGTGGGGTAGGTGGACTGAGACTTTTCTTTGTTTCTTTTCTTCCCACTCTTTTTTTTTTCTTTTATCCTCTTCACTCATTCTTTGTTCCTTCTATTCTGTTCAAAGGGAAGTGAAGATTTCAATCAAAGTTGTCAAGCTTGCAGTTTAACAAAAACTGTTTGTGCGTTTTGTGGCCTGGCTTCTAGCTGTCTCTTTTTGAGGAGAATGCAGAGTGTCCGTAGTATCCGAAAGTCCCTTAGGAAGTGAGATGTCTGGAGCAGGCTGAGCAAATTGATTTGGTAAAAGCAGCCTCCTCCTGAGTTCCTCTCCCTGGAACAGTGTGGGTCAGCAACCTTGTGTGACTCTGCTGTGCAGTGGGCACTCAGTGAGCCCATGGTTTTTTGAAAATGCCAGGGCTGCTGTGCATGCATGCATGGGCAGCAGCACTTGCTCATGCCTTGTGGGTCTGCTAGGATAGAGAGGAAGGAGTTGGGATGTTGAGCCCTCCCTGCTACTGGAAGGAATGATGTGGTCTTGTACAGCTGAGGGTTTAGGCACTGCAGGTCAGACTGTCACTGATTCATGCGTGGCTGCCGGGCAGTGATGAGAGCTGTTTTGCTCTAAAGGCATCACTAGAGGTAACTAGAGATGCTACTAGAGGTAGCATCACACCACTACTTTTTGACGGACAGTATTTACTGTTTGTTTGTGTATGTCTAATGCATGAGGGTCCTGGAACATGATCAGAACTTGTGGACATTATGTTAGCCTATCGGGCAAAACATTTAGCATTTTGTTGGGCATTTTATTTTATGAGTAAGTACTGGATGTGCATGGCACTGACTGCTGTTTCCTGCAGAAGGGTAGAAAGATAGGGAGGCCATGAAAAAAAGGCAGAACATGCTTTGCCTGTAAAGCAAGTGCTTTGTCCTGCTTTGTATGTAAGGCAGAACCAGGATCATGCTAGTGACAGCTTGAAATGTAAATGGTGGAATCCAAATCTTTAAAAGAAATGAAGAAGTTTTAATATGAGAGACCAAATTTAGAAGGTGCTACAACATCTGGCACCAAGGTTGTTGTGTATTGTGTGATGAAAAAGAGTTTCAGTTCCACCCAGCCTTGAACTCATGGGCAAACCTGGGTTGCATGAGACCTGTGGAAGGAAGTCCTGGGAAGTGAGACTGGTGATCACTTCCAGAGATGATGTTCCTGTGAGGGTGTTTGAGTCACAAGGGTACAGGGCTTGAGGTGGGAAGTGAGAAGGAAGAGAGAGCAGCTGAGATGGAAAGGTTGGAAGGCACTGCCTCAGATGGCCAGTCCAGGTCCTTCAGCTACTAAATGTGCACACTTTAGGTTGTCTTGGTGACTGAGTTGCTTTTTCTGGCCTTACTTTGGACCTGAAGCTGTGAATGTGTGATGGAAACCTTCCCTTCTGTTTTTGTCACTTGGCCTGCTCCTTCCCTGCGAGTTTCCTGAGATGTGGTGACATCTGGTGACTGCTCAAGAGTTTTGCATGCTGAATCACTTTTGTGAACATCTTTTTCAGCCTCGAGTACTTGTAATTACTTGAACAACCAGACTGTGATACTTGTGTTCACTACAGAAAGCAGCACAGGCCTGTTGAGTGAGTTGAATCTTGAGAGATGGCAGATCTACCACAGGCCCACTTGAGAAACTGTTCTGTTTTGGACTGGTCTCTTATGTGTATTCTTCCCATGCAAGATCATGTTTCTGGAAAGGTTGAAGACATTTCAAGATCTTTTAGGAGCTCATTCTAAAAACTTGTGTCTTGTGATCTACCAGCTTGGAAGTGGACTTAAAGTCCCAGTGGACTTCATCGTTCTATTCAGTTTCTCCTTGCCTAAGCAAAGCCAAGGGGTTTTATTTTGCTTTTAAGTTTCAAAAGGGGACTAATCGTTAAGTAAATGGACTGGCAAAGGACATGGTCATGTAAACACTGCATATTCTTGAAAAACAAATGCCCTTGTTCCTCCTAGCCATATTGTGTTGGGCTTGTGATCAGTGAACCTGGAAATCTTTGACGTTGTGTGCTCTCACTTGGAAGAAAATGCCAGTGTCCTGTCCATTACATCTTTCATGCTTTCCCTTGACTTCTACAGGGAGAATTGCACCTCAGAATTACAGCTATGAGCCCTTGTAAAAAGTCCGTCTCTGTCTTTCTTGTAGGCTCACTTCAGGTACTGCAAAGCTGCTGTGAGATTGCTCAAAGCCCTGTCCAGCTTGACCTTGAAGACTCCTCATGATCTGGACAGCCTGTTCCAGTGTCTTGCCATCCTCATAATAAAAAAATTTCCTTCCTTATGTCCAATCTAAACCTACCCTCTTTGGTTTAAAACCTTTGTCCCTGCTCCTTCATTACAGGCCCAGGCAAAATGTCTCTCTCTGTCTTTCTTACAAGCTTTATTTGTCTCTGGAGGCTTTTTGGGGAAAGAAACTTTTTCCTGCTTATGGCTAGAATTCTGCACTGGTAAAAGGTATTCAGCATGAAGAAGCAAAAGAAACAGAGGTTACTGTCTTACTGCAAAGGCACTGTGTGAGCAGCAGAAGCTTCTTTACATCACCGTGCCTCCTCCTGTTCCCATAGGATTTTGTGATTAGTTTCCAATCTCATTTCATGGTTCTTCAGGTCAGTGTGGTGTTATTGTGACCATCTGAGAATCCTGACTGGTTGACAAAAGCTTCCAGATAGGCAGTGACTGTCAGCTGCTGCTGGCGGGTCAGGGAGGACTGTGACCTCCCTCTGGGTGGGTCTTGTACATTAAAATTAACCTGTAACTAAAACAGCACCTGTAGTAACTTGAAACAAACTTTTGGTAACTGGTTCCCTGTAAATACTGGTTATGTTTTTGTGCTGCCCTTTTCCTTGTCATTTCCTCCTTGTTTGGAGGAAGCTGTTATGGCAGCGTCCCTTGGAAGTGTGATACTGAGTATTGAGCATACTGTGAGTTCACTGAATATAGCCTTGTGGTTATTTAGAGATCATTCAGCAGCCTGACTTATTTCTGGAGGAAATCCTAATACTAAAAGAATAATTTTCCTTATGGATATTTAACTGTTGAAGCAGTTGGTGGTGCCTGCTTGGCCTGCTGCAAGAATGTGATGATGCTTTCCCTTCTGTTTTATTTTGTCTGATGGCGTTTGGATTGTTGTGTACAAGTTCCCAGGAGAGCAGGGATTATTTCTGTGAATTAAGCAATGTGCTGATGTGCAGCTGGAGACTGGCCTATGAACAGTTCAGCTCTGTCACATGCAAATTGCATTTGTCATCATGTGCAGCATGTCTTCTGTCATAGGAACTCCTGCTCCCTCCAGTACTGAGAGAAAAAAGGCCAGCAGAGGCTGCTGAGGCTCACCTGCATTCCCAAACATATCACACAGGTGAGAGGTGTCTTCTCTGCAGACATTCAGCAAGTTACTTGTGCACTCCATTGCTTTGTCAAACACAGATGATCTTCATCTTACAGCCTTGTGAAGGGTATTGTGTGCAGCTCATTAGCATCCTCTAGCCCAAAATAACTGGGTTCTTGTCCTACAAATAATACTGCCGTTTTTCTAAGAATAGCACATAATGGGGAGAGATTGCTTAATATGCCTTTAAAACATTATGGGCAGAAATGCCATAACCTTACTGAGCAAAGATCTATCAGTCATGACTTGGAAGTAAATGAATACATTAAGGAGTATACAGTGAGAACTTACTGTGCTGCTTGTTACCCATATTTATTGTTGTTAGAAAGGCGTTTCACAAAGAACAAAGTGAGACTTTTACTCTGAAAAGTCAAGGCTGCACTTTACCTGGAAGTAGTGCAACAAAGAAACCCAAGTTACATGGCAGAAAGAGTAGGTCCAGCATAAAGAGTGTCCTTTGGTCTCAATATATTTTGAAATGGAAAACTTGTCATATATTATAACTGGTGTACGTCTTCAGCAGAGAAGCACGGGGAGATGCTGAGAAATCTGTGAGCAAGAACTGGGGTGAAACTTCTGGTGCTGTACTGATGCTCCATGGATCTTCCCTTGTCCTCCAGGGACAGGAAAGAGAAGCTTGTGTTACCTTGAAATGATTGTTTGTACTTTTATAACTTCTTTTCTAAAGTCATTTTTCAGGCAGGAAAGCTACTTGTCTAAAAAATGCCAGTGTATTTTTCTTTCTGGCATAGTGTATAGAGGAAGGATGGATGTTCAGAGTTTACTGCATTTAAGGCAAGATTTTGTCACATCTCACTCCTCAGTATTTTCTTACATCCTTGCTTCTTTCCCTTTCCTCACTGTATGCTCTTTGATTTATTGTGTAAGGAATTTAGCTAATAGCACATGTCAGTGAACTTTATTCCTGTAATTCTCTACATATGGTAGTTGAATACTTTCATAGTTCTCTCCCTGTGCCTTACAAGGAGGTTCTGCTGCTTGCAACTGCTGAGAGTAGAGGCCTCTACTAGAATTTGCAACATCTGAGTTTGTTGGATGGACCCCATGCCTAGTGCTTATAACAAAATATGCTGTGAAAATGTGCATGTTGGGTGGAAGGAAGTACCAAGAATGTGAGTACATCTGCCTGGTGGGTTTGGGCTTTTTTATTGTTGTTTTGTTTGTTAGTGGGGTTGTTTTTTTGGTGTGGTTTTTAGGTTTTTTGGTTTTTTTTCCTTTTTTTTTTTTAGGCTTGTAGACTAATATTCTGTATTGTAGAGCTCTGTCTCTCCATTTTGAATTCATGACTTGAAATTAGCTCCTGAAATCAGAATCTAGAAGATGCTTCACTTTTGAGGAAAGGAGCTTTCCCTTCAAAGGATAGCTGAAGGAGTTGATGATGTCTGATTTCCATGTATTCCTCAGTTGTTTGTTGGCTGTTTGGAGACCTGAACTAACTCAGTTTTCTGTGTGAGAGGATTTGAGTTTGTGGTTAGACATTCTCCAAACAATATGCTCAACACCCATAGGAAGAGCATTAGGGACTGCAGATACTGAGTTCTCTGCTTTTCTGCCTTTCTCTTTGCATTTGCCAGCTGTTCCACACCACTTGGTGTGGTTTGTGTGTCGGCAGATGAACAGAATGAGTGTAAGCCTGTCTGCCTAGGTGATTAGCCTGGCCTCTTCCCTGGCTGAGGACCATGGAGCTCCAATTTCTACTGAGCCCAATAGCTGTGACTTGTCTGATCTCCTCAGGCACATACTGCTCCTCCCCAGCATCTTGCTGCGTGGGAATAAGCTTTGGTGGTCATCTCAAGTCACTTGCAGATCCTCCTTCCTTTACCTTCACAGAGCCTCTGTGGCAGAGCTCTTCAGCTGGCAGTGCAGCCCTTGGGCTGCAGCTACCCTTGGGATACATTAGAAGATGTGCTGAGGAAAAATACCACTTGGGAAGGAGTCAACTGTGTCCTGGCTTAGCAGTTTGCCACACACTTTAATGAGGAGTATCTGCATGCTGGCCAGTGTACCTTGAAATCACTATTAACTGGCTAAGGTGAAAGGCAAATAATTGCTTAAAGCATCCAAAATATCCAAGTGTAATTATAAATGCTTACAGAATGTGTAATCTCTTTATGTTGGGAGGAGACTGGAAATCAGATGCATCTGATTGATAAGGCAGAGGAGCTAATGTGTTCTGCTGGAGTGTAGGTGGTGAATCTTTCCAGACAAGGATAAGCATGTAGTGGGAAAGCACATGGAGAACTCTCTTTTGTCATCAAGGACTTAAGGCATCAAAATCTGGATAGAATTTTTTCTCTTTTCTCTTTCTCCTTCATGTTTGTGTACTTTTATTCAGCATTACTGCCTTGTTCATAAGTTAAGATGTGATTGAATCTTTGACTGACGGGCCAGTGAAATTTCTCATTTCTTTTTAGTGTGTCTACTGGCATCTCTCTCTGATGGATATCCATCTGTTGAACGTGATGTTTTCTATCAATGAAAATTTCATGCAAAGAAATGTTCCTGTTACGAATGTGTCTAGGGGATACATTTATGCCCTGTATGTATGTAGTATACGTGCCTGTCTTTTCTGTATGTACAAGCTGTACGTGTGTAGCTTGCTTCATGTGATGCTGCGTGACCCCCGGTTAATATTCTTTAATGGTGGCTGGTTTTGGAATGCTTGTGTCTTACTGCTAGCCCAGCAGCAGTGTTGCAGTGCATCACTTTTGAAAATGGAATGTTTCTGTTTCATCTTAGCCTTTATGGGCATTAATAAGTTTATCCAAGTCCAGAAGGTTATTTGGTTTTAGGCCAGTTAGTTTATTGAGAAATATTATGCCTACCCAACAGAGTGCAAATTATTGCACCCTAATTATTGATTTTTTTTCCTTATGGGTGCTGATTCAGTCAAGTGGCTATGGTAGAGGTAAAGGATGAGAGGATGCTTCTGTATCTACTGCCTGTCTGCAGTTAACTGTACTTTCAGTAACATCACATCATTCAAAAACTCTACTCGTCTTTATTTCCTGCCCAAACACTATCAGCAGAATAAAGAGCAGATTCTAGAAAGTCATATGTGTAAATAATACCCCACCTTTTCTAATTAGCGTTTGACTTACTAAAATTATATAAAAACAAAAAGAGTATTAAGGTACAAGTGAAAAAGCAGGTCTGCTCCAGCCCTAAGCTTTGTTATCAAAGCAATGTGATGGGAGCTCAGCTTCAACCATGTTCTCTCTGGATAATTGTGTAAGATGAGATCAACAGCTGACCAATAAAGCACAGGTCAGCAAGCTTATTGTTATGAAACCTTGAAGTTTAGAATGAAATTTGATCTGCCTCTATTCCTTTCTTAGGCCATCTTAACAAAAAAGAAAATAGGAATTTTGTGGTTCATTTGGCATAAACAGTGAGGTCTGACTGAATATTCCTTCTATTTTCCGTGTGGGGCTGGCCATGGTATGCTTGGCTTGTTGACACCCTTGCGTGCATAAACCAGAAGATGTGCGATTGCAGATTGCATATTGAACCCTGAGATGCAGATCATCTCCTGGACATCCTGATTTTCAGGGTGCAGTAGTAACAAAATGATGAGTAGTAATGTTAGTAGGAAGTGGAATTGCTGCCTGTTGTAGCTGTCATAAGCACCACTCTGCCAGTGTGCTGTGCAACTCAGCTGGGCAGCCTCCCTCATGCTGAGGCAGTGGCCGAAGAAGGGATAAGTTACTCAAGGACAATGGGCAGGAGGAGATGTACGTGCTATAAAACCGTAATTTGTATCAGTAATGGATGTTCAGGTTGAAATTGTGACTTTGCTGACGTGGAAGGCAAAGCTCCTGTCAGTTCCAACTCAGTGAAGATTTTCATCCCAAAGCAGTGTGCATTTCTGTATAGTTTAAATCTGTATGGTAGAGTGCTAAGGTTGATGTTTGAAGTTTAACAGTAAGAAAGAGGTTCTAAAGACTGTGTGGAAAGTTGCCCACTAGGATTGTTAGAATTGATTCTCCCTCTCACCCTTAAACTGGATCCACAAGGGCCTTGGTTGTTCAGAAGATGGGAACTTCCTTAGGGGTTTTGTGCGCTCACCTGTCTGTTTTATACACTGTATATTAAATAACTACAGGCTAGAAAGCATTTGTTGCTCAGAAGAAGGGACTGAAGATCAGGAGTCACACTCCTCCCTTCACTCTCTCTCCCCCTTTTCTTTTAGACACCTTGCTCTTGTTGATTCCTTGACCATGCAGACTGAGGTAAGGGGCTCCAGGCAGCCTTTGGTGGGAGCTGCTGAGACAGTACTCAGCCTGTGGTCATCCTTGGAATAATGGGAGATGTTTTGGTTTATTTTATGGTGGAAACGCTATTGTTCAGCAACGTTAAGACACTTGAGAAGTTCTAAAGATGGCACTGCAGTGATGTGACCACCTTTTGTGTGTGAGCTGGTATCTTGGATGCTTGTGGAGTTTTTTGTTTGAGGTTTTCCTGACTGTATGTGTGTGGTTGTTTACCTGGGTGCTTTTACCTGTGTTGTACATGTCTACTTCTCTCATGTTTCAAAATGTTTCCTAACTGTAATTGTGGCACATAATTTTGGAGAAGACACAATACGCCCAGGCTGGCCCTTGATGTGTTCATTAAGTGCAAAATGTGCAGTATCTCCTGCCTGCCTCTTGCATTAAAGATCCACTCTGAGTATGTTTCTTCACGTGGTAAAAAGCTGAAGGGGAAAATTAAGTGCATTTGCTATTTATGAGAGGGTTTTTTTATGAAGTTAAGGGCGAACAGTAAAAATACTAGACTGCTGTTTAAATACACTTGTGTGGGGTTTTTGGTTTTTTATATGCTGAAGCATATAGAAATGACACTCTTGAAAAGGTAGGTGTGAGTCTGTTCTAATGCAGTGAAAACTGAGACTTTAATGATCCCCTGCTGCAGTTGGTAGTTGGGATATCCCCTGGAACTCACTCATGTAACTTAGACAGAAATATTGCAGTGCAAAGTGCAGTTCAGTGTTGCAGTAAAATACCTGAGAAACTCAGGCATTAAAATGAGATTTTTTTCACCGTGTCACGTCAGCCTGGCAGTGATAAATTTGCACCCAAGGGAAAGGTGTAACAGCAAGTGGGATACTGGGACAGCAGCACAAGCTGCTGGTGAGTAGCTGCTGTGCAGCAGAAATCTATGCTTTTCATGCCTTGGGAGTAATGAGGTGCACCAGCAATCCTTCAACTCAGGGCTGCAATGTCCTTTCTCTGTTTTCTGACTTGCTGTTCTTTACCCCTGTAGTTAAACATACGGATATTGAGATTGGGAAGCCTGCAGTCTAGGTAAGTGCCACAGGGTGTCACTGGAATACAAAAGAAGTAGCAGATGTGATTGAAAAGGACTGGAAACCTTGCTGAAACAGCATGCTGGAAACTGCTTTCTCTTCAAGCTCTTTCCATGAACATTTGTGTTTTATTTGCACTGGTACCAAGTGACCAAGGTGGGTTTGGTACCCGCAGGACCTGTGAGCTGAGCCACACAGTGCTTTACTGAGAGGTAGCTACAGGCTGAAACAGTACTGGGTCTGTGAGGAGGAGATGGTGCAGTGATCTTCAGCTGAAAGCCCTTCAGAAGGCTTTATGATCTTGAAAAATAGAAATATTGGGTGCCACTTATTTTCAGTTGTTGTTACTAGCGGGTTTCTAAGTGTGTGTGTGGTAAGAAAATGTAGATAAAGATGAGCACTAACTCAGGTGGAAGAACTTGAGGTTCAGAGGCTGTCCATGGCTCTTGATCCTCACCTCAGTACACCATCTGTAACATGGAGTTTAATAGTATTTTCTTGACAACACTCTTTTGGTCACAGGTGTGTTGAAGACCGAGGTGTTCTCATGCCAAGAGAGTGGTGCATAGTAAGTTCTTCCCTCATGGCCCATTGTGCTGAGAAAAATGTTTATTTAGCATAGGGGATGGAACCGGGGAACTGATGTGTCTAACAAATGATTGCAACACTCTTTCCTTCTCCCCAGCCCAAAAATGTTCAGCTCAATCAGATCTTCTTTTCCAGTTCATCACCAGCCCTACAAACCAGTGTTGCTGCAAGAGTGTGGAACATGAGATGAGCTGGGTGAGGGGAGAGGCATGAAGTGAGATGGGGAAAGGGGAAGAAATAATTCTGTGTCTGTTAAGTGATAGTCTAAAATTCCAGACTTTTACCCCACCTTCCTCGAGTATGACGACAGGTAATCTCACATAAATGAAGACATTTGTTTTAGGAGCATCTTTGTATTGATCACATATGTCAGTTTAGCTAAAATCCAGTGCTTTGCAAATTCCTAAGTTATTTTTGGGAGAGGGAGTGTGGAAGGGGAATGTCTTGACCCTTAATCTCTCTTGCCTTGGAAATGTCATTAAGGTATCTCGTGTCCAGTGTATCATGCCAGTAAAAGCCCTTTGAGTTTGCAGGGAATTTATGTGCTTCTCTGTTCATCAGTGTGTTAATGGGAGGTCTGCACCACAATATCTGGACATCAGCTGGAGAGTATTGTCCTTCACTATATGCTGCTTAAACCTTTTGGTGCTTGGGAAGGTGTTGGTGCACACCAGGAATTTAAGATTATAACCTATTTCCATATAACTATTTTAAAAATATTAAAATGCTAATACAGACAACGTTATTGCTTGCCTAAATTTGTTCTCAGTGAGACACCATGCAAAATTACTTGTGCATTACTTGTTCTCCTCCTCCTGATCTGACTGTCCAAAGTGAAATCCCTGACGAGGCATGCCTCATCAGCACTCGGACTTTGGTGTAAAAGTACTGGAGTCTGAGTTTCCTCATTTAAAATTCACTGTTTCTGCAAACTTTTTCTAGACTCTTGTGCCAGCTACAATGGATGGGAAGCCGTGTTTCAAGGTAGAACAAGAAGCATAGTGCCAAGGAAAACCCTTATCCTAAAAAATCCCTTTCTTTTATATATATTAGCTGGCTGGACGAGTGATCGTCTCTTCCTACTATGTTTTTACTCTGCTGTGTCCTTATTGTAGTGGGTTTTCTGCTGTGCATCCTGCACCTTCTCTGTGACTGTTGTGTGTGATTGGAAGCTGACCTGGGATCTGCTGGACTGCAGATACCACTTGGCAGTTGTGGTGCTGTAATTGGGGTGTTTCCAAAGAGCTCCTTGGAAAGTGTGATCTTATGGACCAGGGAATTATAAGTCATAGTCATCAAGAGACTTCAAAAAACATTATAACTTTCATCTGGTAGTGTTTCAGTGAGTAACCCTTTGCTTTTAGTTCTTAGTCAAACCAAAATGGTGTTGGTGTGCTCCAGGAAGAACATATCCTGGTGATGCTTCACAAATTTTGGGTAAAATTGCTTATGTTTTAAAGTGTTCGTTTCAATATTGTATCAAACACAAATAAAACTGCTGAAAAGGTGCTACTGACACCCCTGGTGCTGGCTGATATCTCTGCAAGGAATGGCTCAGGGTTGGCCTCAGCTGGCTCAGGAGGGGGATGGGAAAAAGGTTGGTCAGGATTTTATCCATTCTCATTCTTTGTAATAGGAGTCTTGGAAGATTTCTGTCAGCTAAACAAAGCCTGAACCTAAAGGGGAAGCTTGATTTTCCCTTTAATCCTGAAGTCCTGACTTCATCTGATTGAACAGAACTTTTATCTTTAATAGGAAGTGGAAGAGATACTAGAAATGAAACTTCTTAATACTGCATGCTGTTTTGCATCCGTGAGAGCAAATCTTATTTTTTCTGTGATGTGAAAGTAGCAAGATGCAGGCGATTGAAATGGAAGTACATGTTTGCATTTATACATTTTCAGAAACAGGATGAATTAGGTTAGAATACTTACTCTTGGTTTTTGTTGTCTCCCATTCAGGGAACTTGTCACCAGTTTTAGTATGAACTGAAATTTGGACTCAGTTTGGGTGGTGGCTGATTTGCCTTTTTTTTTTGCAATAATTTGAAATTCTCCACTGTTGTACATTCCCTTAGTTATTCATCTGATTTATTATGTTCTGTGGTAAAGAAGACAGTAAGAATTTGTAGATTAATCACTTGGGAGTGTAAATGATTTATTTTGTCTAATGATCTCCAGTACAACAACTGATGATTAAACTATGGTGGTGTTTTAGACTTTCACTTCTTTAAGTGTCAAATGCCTTTTATTACTATCTGAATCCAGTTACTTTTGTGGTCAATTTTTGCATATGTATGTAGATGAGGAATGTAAAAGCTCAGCCTAGCTTTTAATGCCAGGCAATGGGACAAATGTGGTAGGAGCAGAATTATTTTTTGTGCCGTAGCTCTTACCTGTGCAAAGAAAACTGTGGTGGCGTGTCTACTTTTGTACCATCTCAGCTTTCAAAAGAAAGCATCTAAAAACGTTAAAGTTTTGATTGCATCAACTATTTAAAATGTAAGTAAAAATAAAGTAGTTTTCTGTGCTGTGAAACAATAGGAGTGAGTTAGATATGGAAGTGTTGTACTGCAGGAGTAGGATTGATGTGAAAAGGGGTGGTCTCTCCATAAAGATACAGTGAAATGGTTGAGTGAGTTGGCTAAAAGTGGGCTGTGCTGATGTGCCATCATGGTCAATGTGCAACAGGGAAAGATAAGGGTAGTGCATACAGGACAAAAGAAAAGGTAAAAATTGTTAAATATTAACAGATCCAGTAGAGTTTTGGAAAAAGGTGAGAAACTGAGGATGTTTGTTTTCCGACCTCCAATCAATTAATATTTAACCAGTGGTCCTGGATGACTCATCTCTACTCCTTGTAAACCAAATTTTAAGATGAAAGAAAGGTAGGATTATCAGTGTAACCAAGGAATTATCTGGGAAATAAAAAACGCTTCTGGCAGGCAAGGAACTTGATTTGGCTCACCATGGGATCTGGCAGGCACTTTGGCTGGTGTGGAGAGAAATCCCAGGGGTTGTGGACTGAGGTCACGTGGGGGCCAGCTGAGATCAGCTTTGCCAGCTGTCCCGGTTAGGTACTTTAGGACTAAGGCAAGCACACATCCAAAATCAGCTTCTGGACTTGGTGCAGGAGGCGATAATGTGTGCAGGATTTATTGAGGTGCTCTGGCTTCCCACAAAGTGTCCCTTTTGGATTCACCAATGCTTTGCTGACCAACTTACCCCTCAGGAAAGTGGGGCAGGATGGTTATGAAGCACTGGGTGGTGATGCTGTGGCAGGAGCAGAGACAGCTGGACTGGTGGACTTGCACCTCTGGGGCTTCTGTACAAATATTTTGTATTCTGCTCTTTAATTCCCTGTTTGGTTTGGTGATTTTTCCAAGAGCAACGGTGAGCAGAACAGGCTAAACCTAATGGCTTGGGGCTCGTTTCCCTAAAACCAGCAGAATTGGTCTTTACTTTGGAAAGCAGCCATCTAGAAGGAACTGAGGTTGGAAAAGATAAAAAGTGCTGAGACTGCCCATAAACCTTTTGTTTAGAAACTGTTTTGATGCCAACTATTTTGATGCTTTTGATTTTCCCGCTCCCTTATCTTCTTAACTGAAGGGGCTTAGCAAGAAAACAAAATCAGTACTACTTCTAATTTTTGACCCTACTGAAGTTTTTCGGAAGACTGATCAATTCTGTACTATGCTAAACTGCCTCTTTATTATCCAGATTGCTAGGCTTATTTTTCTTGCTAATCAAAATAAGGTACAGTGAAATCAAGATAAGAGTGTATTATTGTGTTGTTCAAGCCTTGAATATCAAAAAATAAAATGAAATAGATCTTACTATGCAGTTGAAAACCACAGAAATCCCTGTCTCCTCTGTCATTTCCTCAGCTTCTAGTCTGCACTACATGCCTTAAATGTAACTTGGGAGTGTGTGTGGGTTCTTGCCTCTTTGACTGAAGTCTGTGCATGTAAGAACAAAATTAATGTGACTTCTTCTTGAGTGCTTTTCACTTCCTGTGCCCCACCAGACTGATTGCTTCCCCTTTGAAATATTTCCTTTGCAAAATGGAGCCACAAATGCACCCCTGCATGAAATAGAAGGGATTTGAGTTGCTGGCATTTGGTTAAAAAAAAAAAAAGGATTTTCTACTATGTTTATTTTCAGGCAGAGGCATTGCTCAGGTATGAGGTGATTGAGTGGGGCTGGACTAATGAATGGATAATGTGTTAAATTAAACATGTCAGGGTGCACTTAATGTTTTTGTCATGTAAGACTAGATAAGGGATTGTTTCTTGAAATTCAAGGCAAGTTGTCTATTTTACTATTATTGTTCATTCTATGGCAGGTGTAAATGGAGCCAATGCCTCAGCAGGATGGAGGCAGGGAGGGGAAACTGAGTTTAGCCTGGTATTTACCAGTGCCCAAAGGGTGTTGTTCAGTCTCTGTATTCAGCTTAATATGTCAGGGAAATAAACCAGGTACAACCTTGGTACTTGTGGATGGCTTATAGCAAAAATGAGTTATTTCAAATCTCTTCCAAATATATGGTGAAAAGTCTTTGAACCTCAGTGTAATAGTCTTTATATGAGCACATGTAATGCTTAGATAACTTTTTCCTGAAATTTTAATGAAATGGGCAAGTTTCTCCTAAGCGTTTGACAAATTGATATTTTCCATGAGCAAGTCTAGGATGTATATTTGTTGCCTGTTTACACTCAGCAATAATACTTACTTTTAATGCCCTCTCTCCAAGCTTGTTTCACTCTTCTCATGAATAGGGCGGTTTCTGGAGAGTGTCTGTGACAGGAGCAGCTCTTCAGATGTGCTGAGACTGTTTCCTATGGAAGATACGAGCAGATAGGTTGATATGGTGGTTTGACCCTGGATGGAGGCCAGACACCCATGAAAGCCACCCTGTCATTCCCCTCCTCAACTGCATGGGGTAGAGGAGATACAGCAAAAGGCTCCTGGATTGAGATAAGGGCAGGGGAGAGATCACTCATGGGCAAAACAGACTCAACTTGAGGAAATTAATTGAATTTAATACCAATCAAAATCAGAATAGCGTAATGAGAAGTAAAACAAACCTTAAAAACACCTTCCCCTCAATCCTCCCTCCTTCTTGGGCTCTGCCTCCTCCCTGCCAGCATCACAGGGAGACGGAATGGGGGTCATGGTCAGTTCATCACACCTTGTTCTGCCACTCAGGGGGAGAGGTTGGAGGCCTTTCTGTGCTCCACCATGGGGTCCCTCCCATGGGGTGCAGTTCCCCATGAACTTCTCCAGTGTGAGTCCTTCCCGTGTGCTGCATTTCTTCAGGAACTGCTGCAGCGTGGGTCCCTCCTACGGGGTGCAGTTCCTCAGGAACAGGCTGCTCCAGTCTGGGTCCCCCACAGGGTCCCAAGTCCTGCCAGCAAACCTGCTCCAGCCTGAGCTACTCTCTCCATGGGTCTGCAGGTCCCTGCCAGAATCCTACTCCAGCACAGGTTTCCCAGGGGGTCACAGCCTCCTTTGGGCATCCCCCTGCTTCAGTGTGGACTCCTCCAGGGGCTACAAGTGGATCTCTGCATCCTCATGGACGTTCATGGCCTGCAGTGGCACAGGGGAATCTTCTGCCCCTCTTTCCTCGCTGTCCTTGGTGTCTGCAGGGCTGTTCCTCTCACATATTCACACCGTGCTCTTCTCTGGCTGCAATTGCTTCTGCCCAGTAACTTTTTTCCTCCGTAAATCTGTTATGCCAGAGGTGTTTCCAGCATCCCTGATGAGCTCAGCCTTCTGGAGCCCGTGGCATTGGCTTTGCTGGACATGGGGGAAGCTGCCTGCAGCTTCTCACAGAAGCCACCCCTGTAGGCTCCTCTGCTCCTGACACCTGGCCATGCACACCCAGTGCAGCTGAGGAGCAGATGGGTTGAGGGGCAGATGGGTTGCTGTCTCCCTCCTCAGCCACAGAGCTGTGTGCCTTGTGCCACGCTGTGGTGGAGCAAGCACAGCCAAAAAAGCAGAAGTAACATGGGGTGAGATACAGTGAGCAAAGGAGCTGGATCCCCTTTTTGAGCACTAGGGAAAGAATCTGTGCCAAAGTTCTTGGTTGTAACACGCCTTAAGACACTGATGTTGGCTGTTCTGTAAGTACATTTCTACTCCCTCTGTGTAGTGGTAAAGTAATCACAATCACAAACTTGCTGCACCATTGACTCTGTTGCCTATTTAGACCTGTGTCTGTAATTTCAGGGAGGAGTGAGAGTTCTGCTGGTGAGATCTTAAGTACTGTTTCGTTTAACATTGGTCAGAGCTATTGCTATCCCACTTTGGATTCTCAGCTGTGGGATATTTTCTCTTGAAATTAAGCCAGGATGTGCTCACTTGCATGGAGTTGTGTGCAAATACCTTTTTTTCCCTTGAGTCTCAGTTATCAGAGTTTGGAGTTTACTGTACCTTGTAACTATTTTTATTCATTTAAAACACTAAATGTGTTCCAGCCAGGATGTTGGTCATGAAACAATGACGAGAAATTTTAAGCTTGAAAGAAAATTTTGTATTTCTTCCACAGGAAATGTAATAAATGACCTTAAAATAGTGTCTTATCTCATGTTTATACAAACTTCAACTCTTGTTTATCAATTTTTTTTCTTACAAATGGAGTGAACATTCTTTGAATCCTTAAGGATCAGAGACCTGAAAGACTCCGGTGTTCGTGCGTTGTTCTTCTTCATTTGTATTTTTTTCTTCACAGCGACATTTTAGGTCTTGCCTACCTGAAAAGCCTCATCCTTAAAATAAGACTTTGCATTAGGTTGTGTACTGGTGAAGGAGCAGCTGCTCCCTTTGGAGTTCCCTGTAGTTCCAGGGACACTGAGAGCCAGGGTTGCTGCAGCTGGAGGAGGTCCTCATCTGAGCTGCTCTGTCACAGGTGATGGTGTAGGTGTTGTTCTTGTAGAAGAGGTCAGGGAATGGAGATGTGCTACTTTACACTGCCCTAAAACCCTTAGTTTTGCTGATATTTTGGGTCGAGACAGATGATTTCTTACCAGAGTAGGTGCCTTGTTGGGTTTTGTTGGATTAGGTTTACTTTTTGGCTTTGGTTTCAGCAGTGAGCCTTTGAAATGAAACCTGGGATTTCTGACAAGAGTAGAAAAGCAAAAAAGTTAAGTAGCTGGTTTTGGTTTTTATAAATATTTACCATTAAGCAGAAATGGATTATCAAGACTTCTGTACATTAGGAAGCAGTAAGACAAATGACAGTGCCAACATTTTATTTTTGCCTTATTCTTCTTTAACTATGCTCCATGAGGCAAAAGACAGAGCCACTTAACAATGGGCCCTAATGTTCTAAATGGCCTCAAGTTTCACCGTGGCAGCTTTTGACTTGGCGCTGAGCTAGGAAGGTCACCTCAGTATTCTTGTCCTTGGGAGGACACCATTGTGCCTTCACTGAAAAGCCCTCACAGTAGGATGATTCCATCAAAGACTGAAAGATTTTAAAGACATTTGTTGCCTGAATGTAGGTAGGGGTTAACCAGCTGTAAAATGTACAGATTAGTTCACTGCCTTACATTTTCATTCTCTTGTGAAGTGACACTGTAAAGATACTGAGGGGATCTCTTCTGTCCAGGAGGGTAAACTGCCCAAACCTGAAAAGGGGAAAAACATTGTTAGATTGACTTTTTTT